>PVKB01001550.1:293859-396609 GCA_004027205.1 Ctenodactylus gundi | reverse complement strand
GGGGGAGAGGGAGGGAGAGGGAGAGAGAGAGAGAGAGAGAGAGAGAGAGAGAGAGAGAGAGAGAGAGAGAGAGAACGAACCAAGTGCACATCATGAAAGGCACAGAAATACCAGGGAGACTCGCTCCTTGGAGGCTCAGAGCTCTGGGCTTATTGTTTGTTTGGTTTGCTCTGGAAACAAGGTTTTCTATGTAGTCCAGGCTGGTTCCGAACTAACTACGTATGCCAGGCTAGCCTCAAACGTACGGCAATCCTCCTGCCTCTGCCTCCCAAGTGCTTGAATTATAGGCATGCACTTTGGGCTCTACTGGAGTGCCTTTCAAGGATGACAGGTGACAAGAGGCTATACAGACACTAGAGGGAGGGAGAGCCGAAACCATAAGCGCTATTATTTGACAAGAGAAGACTGAGAATTAGACGGGTGTGGTGGCACATGCCTGTAATTCCAGCACTCTGAGAGCCTGCAGCAGAATTGCGAGAGGCCAGCCTGAACCACTCGGCGAAGCAGTGAACCTTGTCTCAAAATAAAAAAATAAAAGGGGTCGGAGAGTGTAGCCCAGTGCAAAGGCCCTGGGTTCCATCCATACTATCACACACACACACGCACGCGCGCAAAAGGACTAAAGGAGCTGGAGGGATGGCACAGCAGTTAAAGCACTTGCCTGGCAAGCGCAGGGCCCTGAGTCGATTCCCCAGCACCATATAAAGCCAGGCATGGCAGCACACGCCTGTAATCCCAGCACTCGGGAGGCTGAGGCAGGAGGGTTGCTGTGAGGCCAATGCCTGCCTGGGCTACATAGTGAGTTCAGGACCAGCCTGGGCTACAGAGCGAGACCCTGTCTCTAAAAAAATTAAGACTGAGAATTAGCGAACTGCTCAAGAAACCTAGGAAAAACAAATGGGAGAAAACCAAAACTACACTACAAGAAAGGATATAAAAAAGTCATAGCCATCCAGGCCTGGTGGTGCAGGCCTGTAATCCCAGCACACTGGGAGGCTGGGGCAGGAGGATCACATGATTAAGCCCACCTCAGGCAATTTAGCAAGACACTGTCTCAAAATCTGTTTTACATACCTGGATAACCTACATTGGGAGCATGTACGTACACAGTTGTGTACTTTTACCAGTATACAGTATCCCACTGTTTTGGTTTGAAATCTGCTGTGTCTGAGAATAGCACGGCTACTCTTCATTGCTTCTAGGCACCAGAATCACTACGTGTCAGCTTCCATCTTTTTATCTTTAATCTGTGTACTTTTTTACATGTGAAGTGTTATCTCCTACAAACAATATATGGTTGGGTTTTTTTGTTTTATTTTGCTTTTGAGACAGGGTCTCGCTCTGCAGCCCAGGCTGGCCCTGAACTCACTATGGAGCCCAGGCTGGCCTTGGACTCACGGCAATTCTCCTGCCTCAGCCTTCTGAGTGCTGGGATTATAGGCGTGCGCCACCACACTCAGCTAGTATATGGTGCTGGGGGGGGGGGGGGGTCAAACCCAGGACCCGGAGCTTCCTAGGCAAGTGTTTCACAATCACTGAGCTATGGCCCCAGACCTGCGTTTTGTTTTCTGATTTACTCTGCCAGTCTGTCTCTTTCAGTTGGTGAGTTAAGATCATTAGCGCTGACGGTAATTACTGTATGATTTTTTTACTGAATCCTGTCATCCTCATGTTCTTCTGGTGCTGGTTCTTTGTTTTCTTTTCATTATACTTTCCCTTTCAATGTTTCCTTTCCTCTGAGATTTTCAGTGCTGCTCTTCTATCTATCTATCTATCTCTAAGATTCCTGAAAGTATTTTTCTGCAATGCTGGGATGGCGGTCGCCAATTTCTTTAAGGTTTGTCATGAAAAATTTCTACTTTTTCAATTTTTAACCTGCCTCAGAATCAAAAATCAAAAAAAAAAAAAATGACTGGGATGTAGCTCTGCTGAAAGAACCCTGGGTTCCAATCTATCGCCAAAGAGAAAAAACAAAACACACTCAGCAGAATGAAAACAATAAAAGAAATCTAAGTCAGGGCCACCTGACACTGCCTCTGGAGAGACTGACAAGACAGCGAGTGTGGAGAGTCCAGTCACAGAAAGAACGGAGCAGGCTGCCGCCGGGTCACCCCCACTCCTCCATCTGCGATGAGGGCAGAACAGGCACCTAGGGGGTAGGCCAGGGCTCGGCTGAGAACAGAGAAGGTGCACCCTGTGCGGGGATTCCTCTTCACTGCCACGCTGTGACAGCTGCTAGGGCTGTGTGGCCTCAGCCTGCACTGGTCCCAAGGCCCTCTGAGCATGCTCAGCTTCCCCTCCTCCCAGTGTTGACTGGCCTGTGATGTCACACCACGGTTCTGCCAACACTCTGTTAAGGAGTCAAGAGACCACACGTTTCAGGGACTTAGTGGACCAAAAATAAAGCAGAGGATAGCGTGCAGGTACTTACAGAACAAGAGGAAGACTTATTCCCACCCACTTTTTATTGATGAAACTCAAAAGTACCATGGGAACAGCTAGGCATAGTGGCATTTGCCTAGAATCCCAGCTACTTGGGTGGCTGAGGGCAGCCAAATTCAAGGCCAGCTGGGCAACTTAGAGAGATCTCAAAAAAAAAAAAAAAATGCTAGTTGAGAACAGTAGCACACACCTCTAATCCCAGCACTCTAAGAGGCTAAAGCAGGGAGGGTGCAAGTTTGCGCCCAACCTGGGCAACCTTACAACCCTGTCTCAACATTTTAAAGGGACAGAACTATAGACAAGGATGAAGGTCCTGGGCTCGTTCTCTAGGAATAAAAAGTAAAAGGGTCGGGACCACAGCTCAGTGGTACAGCATCCCTGGGTTAAATCCCCAGTACCCCCCCCCCCCGCCAAAAAAAGGTACAGTGGCAATACCAGCATCATGCTGGCAGCTGAAGGCTCACAGCCTGGCAGGGCAGGCGTGGCTCCCTGGCGAGCAGCAGGACTGCCACCAGGAGGCCCACTTAGATGACTCCATGGTGAGTCTATGGGACACGGAGATCTCTCCTTACAAGATGCAGGTGTAACGCCTTCCAAGTCACAGATGCCACTGCAAACTCAGCAGCAGCAGCAACGACTGCCCGAAAGGATGTCCCAGGCCTGCCTGCCTCCAGTGAGGGCACTGCTCTCAGGATGCTCCCAGCAGAAGGCCACCGGCTTCAATGGAGCCGAGAGCCACGCATGGGCTCTGTGACAGGGTTAGGAGAAGAGGCCTAGGAGTGCAGGCGGCACTGGGCAGGCTGCTTCCTGTAAGAACAGGGCAGGCTCCTGGTACATCGCCCACACATAGCCCCAAGCCTACTGCCACCTTCCTGGGCCAGCTCTTCCTGCAGAGCATGACTGACAGCTGGTGAGTCACATCTGCTTGGATTCAGAGACACAAACGAGGGCCCTGTACCCTGTCTTTTATGCCTAGGGCAAGGTCACCCAAAGGCAGCCCTCTGGGCCTTTACCCCACAGCCAGGAGGCCACCAGAGCCAAGCCCCTACCTTTATAAGGGTGCACCATCCCATCTACCACGTGCACTGTGTTGTCCCCCTGCAACTGCAGAGACACATCCCCCACCGCGTCCACCAGCTCTGTGAAGAAGTCGGCAATCTCCGCACAGTCCTGCAAGAACACGTAGCGGTCCTGGCGGTTGGTGAAGTAGGAGTCACTCAGGTTTGCGCTACAGGGAGGAAGAAGCAGGTGAGGCTCAGGGGAACGAGCACCATGATGTGGCCTGGTAACCCAGGCCGGGGGGACCAGGACAGCAGCGACAAACTCAGGGCGGGACACAAGGAGCCAGTTACCACCAGCTCCTGGGCACTGACCCGTGCAGGACACTGGGCAAGAAGAGCAATATAACACAACATGCTGTCCCTGCCGTGCCCAAGGAGCTGGCCTCACAAGCAACCTCTCCGTGCCTGTGAAGCACAGGACCTGGGCTTGCACCCTGGCTCTGACTGCTTGTTTTCAGGTTCTGCCTGGCAAGATTCTCTGTCCTCTCCGACCTCTGTGGGAAGTTCCTGGGGCCTGTTAACAACCAAACCATGCTCCAGGGCATGGGTTTAACCCAGTGACCTGTGACCCAGTGACCTGTGACACACTGGGCACTTCCACCAGCCTTCACGGGCTACGCTCCCATGGCAGGTGCAGGCCCTGGAGACGACCATGGTCACGCTGGTACCCTGCGGGTCCTAAGAAGAAGACTTGGGCTGTTCCTTCCCTAGGTGCCCTCACATCCTGCCTAGCGCACAGCCAGGTCCCCAACAGGATGGCCGCTCACCCACTCAGGATGACGTTGTTGTCAAAGAGGTAGACCTTGATGTGCTGCAGGCCGATGGTCTCGTTGAAGCGCTCAGGGATGAGCAGCCGCAGGAGCCCGCGGAGGTTGGGCGTGTGGAAGAGGGACACACGCACCTGCTCGGGGAACCGCTGCAGGAGGGGCAGCAGCATGGTTCGGGAGTTCTTCCTGCCTGCAGGAAGGCGGGAGGGTAGGAGGGGCAGAGGGATGCCGAGATGTCCTGACCCCGACCCTGCCTCGAGGAAGAGCTGCCTCCCAGGAGACCTCAACAAAGCCACACACACTGGAGCTGCCTCCAGCCAAGAGCCTCTGGGGACCGCAACATGGGGCAGGGCAGGACTGCCCAGGGTAGCAGACACCTGCTGTTTTGGCCAGCTAGCATGTGATCCCTCTCCTGATTAACTGCCACCCACTTTCTCCAGAGGTACCATTCACCCCCAGTCTCAGGCTTCCCACTTCAGGTGAGGTCAGCCAGGCCACTTGCTCCCCCAGTTCCACAGAGAACACACAGGCCTAGGGCAATGCTCAGACTCCAAGCCCCTGGCAACAGCAAATCCCAGCACAGCCCACGGCTCACAGCAGCCACCCAGGAGCTTCTGGCCACCAAGGAAGCTGGCTTGTCTACTAGGTCCACCTAGTAAACAAGCTGACCAGGGGGTGTCACCTCAGCCAACTGAGGCCACCACAGAGAGCATGGGATGGTGGGGAAGGTGTGCTGGGGACCACACAGAGCCCAAGATGACATACAAGGTGACCTGAGGATGCTACCTCCAGCACCTAAGGCTGCCACACAGAGCTCAGGACTGAAGCTAACCCAAAGGGGTCAGGGCCAGCCAGGAGATGAACCCTGGGAACACATCCAACCCAATCACAGCCCACACAAAGGGATAGTCACCGGAGTCAAAACAATTCTTTGCCTTAGTCATTCTGAGCTGGTTTAAGTCACAGTACAGAAGATACCTGACAAAGACAGGCAGGTGGCCCTGTTTTTTTTTTTCTCTCCCTGGCAATGGGGGGCAGGGGGATAGGAGAAAGGAAGATGGGCCAGCTGTGAGGACACCTACCTCTCGAGCCCCTTGTGAAATCAAGGAGGATGGAGACCTTGAGGTCGGAAGGAAAGCTGGCTTGCAGTGATTTTTCTAGAGCACATTCCAAGCAATTCACCTACCAGGAAAGAACCCAATGGGACAGAAGTCAGACCAGAAAGATGTGTGCGTACTGGAAAAAGGGCATCCGTTCATCAGCTACCACCCTCACTGTCCTCTCTGAGCGCCTGTAGACACGTATAACCAGGAGCATCCAACCTGTAGCCTTCCCGTCTGGAAGGAAGAGGACCTGTCCCGGGCTATACATAAATGAACTACATAATAAAGTTAATGTACATATGTGTTAAAGCTTCCTTTGTAAAAATGTCTCATGATGAACTGGGCCGGGGGCACAGGTCTGTGATCCTAGAGCTCTGGGAGGCTGAGGCAGGAGAATCACAAGTTCAAACCCAGCCTGGCAACTTAGCAACTCAGTAAGAGCCTGCCTCAAACAACAGAAAGGAGCTGGGAGGTAGCTCAATCCTCAGTTACCAAGATAGGTAGACAAAATGTTTCATCCCAATGTCAAAAAAAAAAAAAAAAAACCCCAGCTGGAGGAATGGCTCAGCCGTTTTTAAAGCACGTGCCATGCAAGTGCTAAATCAAGTGCTCAGGTACTAAGTACCTGAGTTCAATTCCCTAGGAACACAGAAGCGGGGCGTGGTGGTGCACGCCTGTAATCCCAGCACTCGGGAGGCTGAGGTAGGAGGAATGGCTACACAGTGAGTTCAGGACCAGCCTGGGCTACAGAGCAAGTCCTTGTCTCAAAAAAAGAGGCAAAAAACAGCAGGCTGCAGGTTGGATGCACCAGTTTGCGCTTACAGGTAAGACAGCGAGCCCTGTGCCCAGGAGGAGGAGATACAAGGCAGAGGCCTGCAGCTCTTGGGAAAGCTCGAGGACACCAACTCCCACACACCGTAACAGACAGAGATGGCCCACATGCCAGCCAACAGCACTCCGCAAGGCTTAGCACTCAGCCAACAGTGGCTGCGCAATGATCAAGCCACAACCTGCCTGCTGCCCTCCTCTGCGGGCTGGATATGACGTTCCTCTCCAGGGCACATTCCCCCCCACCCTCCCCCAGCCTGCACACTTGCAGGTAAGGGAGGGCAGGGAAGACAGCACGTGGGAAAAGCTGCCTTCCTACTTTGCCACACTCCAAGCCCTCTGCTACTTCCCAGCTCCTGCCTCTTACCTGACGGAAGGTAACCTAGAAAACATTCACCCCAGCAACAGCCAAGCAGAAAGTAGCCCCGTAGGCGGACGAAGTAATGGCCCCACTCAGACCTCCTCAACTCCTCTAGAGGGCCTGCGCTAGACCTTCTGGACAAACCTGGTGGCTCTGATCCCTTCCGAGCCCTACCTGACTCAGTGAAGCGACAAGAGTGGCACCCCAGAGCCTGTACCAGGACAAAAGGTACTGGGCAGCACGTGACAAGGCCTCCTCACACCCTCCTCACATGCCCCACACCTGGACAACAGGAACAAAAGCTATGTGAGCCTTCCTGTGACCCAAAGGCTCTGGGACGCTGAGGTAGGACTGTAAGACTAAGCCCTATCCGGATAATCTGGTGAGTATTATGATCTAAAACGTCCCCCAACAGCCTCATGTATTTATGTGGATGCAGTGGGATGGCTGTGGAGTGGAAAGGTGTGCTGTTGGGAGGTGGGGCCAAGATGGAAGGGCCAGGTGCCTGGAGTATGACCCAACTGACCCAAACTGGGTCAATTTTTCCAAGAATGGGATTGCCCAGGGCAAACCTTTCAGGTGTGTGCTATGGACTTGTAGGGGGTGGGGGTGGGGGCATACTGGCAGCTTGGAGTAAAGGAAGCAAGAAGAAACACTGTTCTAGCTTCTTCCTGGGAAAGCTCTGGCCTTGCCTGAGTTCCCAGACATCAACCTCCCCTTTACTTGGTGTGACCACTGGAGAGATTATGTTAATTTAAGGCAATTGGGCACCTGGATTAGGGTTTAGGAACCACTCCCAGATTCAGCAGTTAGCAAATGAAGGGAGAGCGCGCACCCAGACTGGGAGGTCCAACCAGGAACTCAAACTGTATAAAAGGAAGACAGACTGTTATGGCCTTTTCCCCCAGGAAAGCTCTTGCCTCCCTTCACCAACTGTCTTGCTAGACGCCTCGGATCTTTATCACAGATTTGCTCCGGTCTCAACTTGTGCCAGTCTGCCAGTCCCCTATCTTCAGTCACTGGCCTTTGCCACTGTTTCTCGAACCACCGAGATCCACAGGCAACTCTCCCCGGCTGTCCTGCAGTCCCGAACGGGTATTCTACCTCACGGCTGGGTGGCCATCAGACCCGCCAGCTCTCACATCTGTGTTCTCAGACTTGTAGGCTTCCAAGTGGGCCCTTTATGTTATAATTTCTGTCAATTCTGCCTTTTGTAAGAACTTGAACTAATACACTTGCTCCTGCCCTGCTCTACCTGTGTCTGCAAGGCTGTGAGCGGCTCTCCAACTGCTGCACGAGCTTCTGTTGTTGCCGCTGCCCATGTATGGACTGTGGGAGACCTTCTGAAACGGTGAGCTAAATAAATCTTTGCTCCCTTAAGTTATGAATGTAGGGTACTTTGTCCCAGCAACAAATCTGTAATTAACACTGTGACTTATTGTGATCATATCTCTAAATAAAAAAATAAAAAAGGACTGGGGACATAGTTCAGTATGAAGGCTCTGGGTTCAGGCCCCAGTACTACTCTCAAGAAAAAAAAAGCACCATACAGCACAATTATTTAAGGCAATTTGTTCTCACAACAGGAACCTTACCAGTTCTTGTTCCAAAGGTCCTGTGCCCAGGTAAAGTGATGCCATCACAACGCGCCGTTTTGCTGCTTTTATCTGCCCCTGAAAGAAGAAAAACAATTCGAAATTCACATTCACCACTTACATAGTTCACTGAGAAAGCATCTTCAACCACTGGGGTAAATCACACTTTAAGCTAAATACCCTATATTTTTACCAGTTAATATATGAAGTGAGCCTTAAATGTATATATTGAACTATTAAACAAGGACCTACAGCCATATTTTACAATATTCAGCCCTCAAAGCAGGGCACAGTAATATATGACTGTAATCCCCACATTCCTGGAGGCTGTTGTGGCTGAATCTGGAGTGTCCCCCCGAAGCCTCCTGTACTAATGGATACTGTGTATTGTTGGGAGGTGGAGCTTGGCAGCACAGGGCAGAAGCTTGGGGATTGATGTGGAGAGGTTATATGCTGGGCCTGCCCTTCCTCCCAGACTGGTCTTGTTCAGCCATGCTCTGGCTCCAGGTCCTAGCCCCCACCATGTGATTCTAAGATTCCTGTCCGTCCACCCATGAACAGACTATGACCTTCTAAAGATGTGAGCTAAAATAAATCTTCCTGGTCTGTAACTGTGGATGTCAGGTACTCTGTCCCAGTAAAAAAATAATAATAATAAAATAAAAATAAAGAGGCTAAGGAAGGAGGACCACATTTTTTGAGCCGAGCCTAAGCAACTTAGTGAGACCCTGTCTTAAAATTTCATAAAGCAGGGGAGGGGTGGGGAATGGCTCAGCGGTTAAAGTGTTTGCCCAGCAAGCACTAAGTCAATTGCTAAGTACCCAAGTTTGATTCCCCAGCACCACATAAGCCGGGTACGGTGGTACACGCCTTAATCCCAACATTCAGGAGGATGAGGCAGAAAGACTGCCTTGAGTCCAAGGTCAACCTGGGCTACAGAGTCCCTGCCTCCAATAAATAAATAAACAAAATAAAAAGGGCTGCGGATGTCGGTCAGTGTGAAGGCCTTGGATTTTTTTTGAGACAGGGTCTCACTCGGCAGCCAAGGCTCATGCTGAACTCACTGTGTGCCCAGACTTACTTGGACTCCGGACGATACTCCTGCCTCAGCCTCGCAAGTGCTGGGATTACAGGTGTGCGTCACCATGCCCACGTAGTGCTGGGGAACTGAACTCGGGTACTTAGCGCTTGCATAGAGATTGACAGCAGGCCTTGGATTCAATCTTCAGTACAAGACAAAAATAAAAATAGGGCTGGAGGAATAGCTCAGCAGTGCCTGCCTAGCAAGCTCTACGCAAGCGCTAAGTACCCAAGTTCAGTTCCCCAGCACCACACAGGCTGGGCATGGTGGTGCACACCTGTAATCTCAGCACTCAGGAGGCTGAGACAGGAGGACAGCCTTGAGTTAAGGACCAGCCTGAACTAGAGGGAGACCCTGTCTCAAACAAATAAACCCACAGATAGACAGATAGACAGATAGATAAGAAAAAAACTCAGCCCTTGAAGCAATCATACTCCAGCCCAACCACAAGATACAATGTAGCCATTAAAAAGAATGAAGGGCTGGAAGAACAGCTCAATGTCTTTAAAGTAAGTGCTTGCGTAGCAAGTGCTAAATACCTACTAAGGACCAGAGTTTATTCCCCAGCACCATATAAACTGGGCATGGTGACAAACATCTAGCACTTGCCTGTAATCCTAGCACTCTGAGAGGTTGAGGCAGGAGGACTGCTGTGAGTTCAAGCCCAGCCTGGCCTACAGTGAGACCCTCTCTGGATAAATTAAAAGAATGTTAAAAAAAAAGAAGATACATGGCCATGAATGTTCCAGGTAGTGTAGAAGGCACACCACTAAACAGACCACGCCCACTCGTGCACAAAGTTACGAGTGTGCGTGCTTGTGTGTATGTACAGTGTGTAGCTGTGAGTCTGCAGGAGGTGAAGAATGCACACCAGCCAGCAGACAGGTGTCCAGGTACCCACGAGGCAGGCAGGCAGGGCAGGGAACGTGCGCATCCCACACCTTTTCTACCCACCCATACAGCTGAGCTGTTTACACGGAGCAGGTGTCGCTTCTGCAATGCAG
Organism: Ctenodactylus gundi; assembly: GCA_004027205.1. NCBI lineage: Eukaryota > Metazoa > Chordata > Mammalia > Rodentia > Ctenodactylidae > Ctenodactylus > Ctenodactylus gundi. The sequence continues at coordinate 386,367 of PVKB01001550.1, read as the reverse complement.
ACAGATGGGTACACAGACAAATGCCAGGCAGCTGTGTCCCAGAAGTGGCAGAATAAACAGTGCTACCGAAAGTCAACCTCAAAGGAATGAAGTGACAGCGATTAAAACCTTTGCCTAGCAAGCGGTAATTCCCCAATACCATATAATCCCAGTGCTCAGGAGGCTGAGCCAAGAGGACTACCCTGAGTTCTGGGCTAGACCAGACTACATAAATTCAGAACCAGCCTGGACTACAGACCAAGACCTTGTCTCAAAACAAAATAAAACACAAACACAAAAGAAACCACCACATCCTCTTTGCCCACAGCCACTCTCTGTCCCAGAAAGAAAAATGTGCCATTCTGTGAGATGGGGGCCAGAAGAGCTGGCCCAGGACCCAATCTGGAAGCAGGAAAGCAGGCCTCAGTTTCTTCACACTCCTGCCCAATCTTTCCTTCTTGGTCTCTGCAGCCCAGGCAGGAGCACCATATGGCCTGACCAGGAGGCAGTCACCATGGGGAGACAGTCAATTCGCCCAGCACCCATCAGGACACTGGAAAAAGCCACCCCGGAAAACCTGTTCTCCATACCAACAACGGCACCAAGGAGGAGAGGAGAGCAGCCCAGGACTCCCCCGGAGTGCAGCAGGTGCGGTGCACAGGGACCCAGGCACCCCCCGCACACACACTCCATGCACACACAGTGCCTCCTGGAGCCAGCAAGCTCGGAAACGAAGCTACGCATCAATGAACAGAGCGGCAGGCGGGACACGCTTTCCACACGCCCCAGCGCCTCCGCCACTCACCCTGCATGGCCTCTCACACAATCATGCGAGCACCACTGCTGCACGAGTGCAGTGAGTTCAAGCTGCTACACGTCAGCAAGCGCTGGATTCCTTCATTCCAATTAGTAGCTCAACCACGAACGACCAGACACTGAGGCTGGAAGGTCACAGGTTCAAGCCCTGCCTGGTCAACTTAGTAACTCAGTGATACCCTCTCAAAATCAAAAATGGGCTGGGTACATAGTTCAGTGTGAAGGCCCTGGGCTTGAGTGTCAGAACAAAAAAAAAAAAAAAAAAAAGAGAGAGAGAGAGAGAGAGAGAGAGAGAGAAAGCTGAACTCCCTAAAACCCTCTACCCTAAGAAACAGTGACCGTGCACACACCAAACCCCAGCCATATTGTACCAGCTCGATGATGCCCCGTGCATGGTGATGTTCTGAGGTAGGAGGTCCCCTGGGCACGGCACACATAAGAAACTGTTTTGCCCTGCCATTTTTCACAGTCACGTCATGGCCTCTCCTCCAGTGGCCCGGTGTTAAACGCTGGACAACAAGGAGATAAACGTGACGGCAAGGACCAGAATCAGGCCCGGTCCTTGTTCTGATGCTGGCCTACAGGGAAGCTGTTGCTGTGGTCAGCACAACCACCTGGCGAGTGGAAATCTGACAGGCAGGAGCCAGAGGCTAAGCAGGATGGAATGAGAAGCTTCTAGAGGAGGGTGATCAGGACTCACCTGACTTGAACCCCCAAACCCTCCCTCTCTTCTCAGTCCCTCAGACACACTAACCTTCATGAGCTCAAAGAACTCCACCGGTGAGGAGAGCACACGGACGTGAGAGCTGGAGACACCGAACTCAGGCACCAGGTTTCTGATCCACTGGAACCTGTGCACACCCTCCGGGCACAGGCAGCAGGGCGGGGACGTGACTTGGGGAACGGTGGGGGACAGTAGGGGGGCCAATAACAGCCATGGTGACCTGGGTGAAGAAACACAAAGGCATTATCCTCCTCAAGTATCTCTGTAGGCACATCTTGAGGCTGCTGGGGGAGAGGAAGCTTTCCCTGTAGCCCATTTTAGATTTTATGGAACATTTTAAACAGCAAGCCAAGGGCTAGGGGCATAGTTCAGTGATTAAAATGCTCACCTAGCAAGTACAAGGCCTGGATTTGATTCCCTACCGCCACATAAAAAGCAGCTGGGTGTGGTGGTCCACACCTGCAATCCCAGCACTTGGAAGGCTGAGGCAGGAGGAATAACATGAATTCAAGGCCAGCCTGGGTTCCATAATAAATGCAAGACCAGCCCAGGATACAGAGACAGCTGATGTCTCATCAATCAATCTCATCAACCAACCAATCAGCAGGCCAAGCCTGGCTCTGCAGAAGGGCTTTTCCGGGGCCCCTCTTTCTCCTAACACCTGAAGGGCTTACAGGTGAGGGACTCAGAAGCCTCAGTGCCTATGGCTCAACTCTAAACATCTAGCTCATCCCAAACACCTCAGAGACCACGTTTAAAAGAACTGCAAATAAACTGACAAAAGTGACCATCCCATTGCAAATTTACCTACAAAGAATACTGTCTGAAGAAACCTAGAAGGTGAGTCTGGCGGAAGTTTAAGAACAACTACACTACCAATTTAAACCTTAAATTTTGCACTTATACATATCAATAAAATGGGGGGGGGGGGGACAACAACACAGAGCCCAGCCAGGTGACTCATGTGACAAGCAAGCGTTTAATCCGAGAAGGAGCTGAAAAAGTAAACTTTTCTTTTATGGGGTGTATGGACATGTGTGTCAAGTGATACTGGGGATCCAACCCAGGGCCTTTGCACTGAGCTACAATCTCAGCACATTTTTTAGTTTTATTTTTGAGACAGGATCTCATTAAGTCACTTAGCTACCCAGGCTGTTGTTGAACTGGGACTGCAGTACTGTACCACCAGTTCCACCCAATTTTTCATTTTTCTTTTTGAGACAGAGTCTCGCTCTATAGCCCAGGCTAGTTTTGAACTCACTATGTAGCCCAGACTGGCAGGGATTCATGGCAATCCTCCTGCCTCAGCCTCCCAAATGCTGGGATTATAGGTGTGTGCCACCACGACTGGTTTTATGCACCGCTGGGGAACTGAACTCAGGGCCTGTCACTGTGACATTCCTCTAGCTTCAATTTTTCTCTTCACCTCAGAAGGCCCTGGCTTCAATTTCCCAGCACCAGATATGGTGGTCATGCCTGTAATCCTAGCACTCAGGAGGCTGAGGCCGGAGGAATGCCTTGAGTTCAAAGGCTACCCTGGGCTATATAATGAGTTCAGAACTATACTGGGCTACACACAGAGTGAGATCCTGTAAACCAACAAAGAAGGAAACAAACTAAAATTTGTTAATATGTGATATGTATATGCACCGATTTCCCGAGTTGAATGTAATTATTTTGTATCACATATACTATGAAGGAATCGCAGTGGTGAGGGTGCTTGCCTAGCAGAGGCAAGGCCCTGCGTTCACACCCAACACCACACAGTCGCTGGGCATAGTGGCACATGCCTTAATCCCAGCACTGGAGAGAAAAGAGTGCCATGAGTCTGAGACCATCCTGGGCTACACAATTAGTTGAATACCAGCTTGGACTACAGAGCAAGATCCTCTCACAAAATAATATATTAAAAATAATCTGGAGGGAAGCTCAGATTTGGAGAGAAAACCTAGAGCAGCAGTAGGGTGGAAAAAGGAGCTTCCACAGCTGACACCACCTTGGCGCTCTGTGACCACACAACACTGCACCGGGCCCACATCACACTGTCGCATCCTACTGAGGCTGAAACAGACAAATTGCAGCTCTGTTCCTGGGGCCCCATTGCCCAGTGGCCCCACAAGCTCTACCTAACTTTGAACCACAGTCCTGCAGCAGGGTCTGGCAGAAAAACCCTCCTTGGGTATGACCTCCAGAGGGACTCTCACACCCCAATGCCTGCATGGCCACAGAGCCCAGAATGACTTCCCTCCCTGCCTCAGGAGGCAGTGCTGACTGCCCGAGTTCACAGATGAATGGCAGAAGCTGGGCTCCCCTGCACCTACCAGTCCTGCAGTGCCAACTTGCAGCCAAGAAGCACTGAGTCAGCAGTGGAGGCCAACCAACAGAGGCAGGGGGTGGAGGGTCTCCACTTCCCCACCAACTGTTCCCAGGTGATGTGTGCAACCAGTCATGAAGCTACAGGTCTACCACTACCATCTCCCACATACTAGCCAGGCTGCAGAGCAGGATAAAGGCCCTCTGGTCCAGCAGGACCCCGTGAGACAACAGGAAAGGCACACGGCAACCATGAGTCAAAAGCCCCTGTAGGACCTGAGGGCTACACTGATGGACAAAGCAGGGGGCTCCCGCAGGCCAATGTAGCCCTGTCTCACAGCACCCCTCCCATAGCATGCGAGAGAGCCCAGCCTGCATCCTTTCATGACACATGGTGAATCCCCCTGCCGCCTCTCCACAGGCCAGAGATGAAAACCAGCTCCAGGGACATCACTAGGTGCCTGGCAGCCTGGAGGAGGCGGAACAGCAATAGGAGCCCACACCACGCCTTTATCGGAGCACCTGCCACGTGTATGGCCACACACCTGGGGGAGCCGGGCAGCCGCGACTTCCTACAGGTAGGGTGGCCTCCTACATCTATACACCTGGAAGGATCTAGAAGCCACAAAAGCAGAAATGCTGAAGTTAAATCAATGTCCCCGGACTGTCACATGCCAGTAATCCCAGCACTCAGGAGCCTGAGACAAGAAAACTGCCTAAACTCAAGGCCAGCTTGGGCTATGCAGGAAGTTAGGGTTACCCTGGAGTATAAAACAAGACTCTGTCTCAGGAAAAAAAAAAAAAATGTTAAATGGGGCTAGAGGAATAGCACAGTGGTTAGAGTGCTTGCCCAAGGCCACAGGCTCAATTCCTCACGAACGCTTAAGGTGGGAGTAATGGTGTGGGATTGCCATGAGTTTGAGGCCAAGCTGAGCTACACACTGAGTTCAGGCCCAGCCTGGACTGCAGAGACCCTGTCTCAAAAAATAAAAAACTTAAAACGTATGATGTGGCCTGGAGGAATGACACAGCAGTTAAGCACTTGTCTTGCAAGCACAAGGCCCTGAGTTCGATTCCCCCACACCACATAAAGCTGGGAGTGGTGACGCACATGCCTGTAATCCCAGCACTCAGAGGCTGAGGCAGGTGGACTGTTTGGAGTCCATGGTCAGCCTGGGCTACACCCTGAGTTCAGGACCAGCCTGGGATACAGAGTGAGACCTTGTCTCAAAAAACGTATGATGCATGTGCCTCGAGTGACTCCTAGTGGGACTGGAAGAGGCTTCCCAGGGGCCCACTGTGAACACAGCTTGAAACACGAGAGGAACTCACATGCAGAAGGGAGCAGACATGCCCAGTGCAACTGGCAGTTCATCTACAAACCCCAAACCCCCTATGGGACACCCAGAAGGGCAGCAGTGGTCAGTCTAGAGGGGACACACACACAAGAGTCCACGGAATGCGAGGGCCATCTTCCTCCAGCCTGCCCAAGGGAAAGTCACCTGTCCCCTAGCAGGAACGAGCCAAACGGCCCAAGGCCTCTTCTCTGCTGGGCATCTCTGCCTGGGGATGTTCTGCTCCATGTTGGCCCTGCTGTACAGTAAACCCAGCCTCCAGGGGCCAGCCACCTGCCCAAGCAATTCCCCTACCCACAGGGGAAGGTTTACTAAGAAACCACATGTCCCTCCAGAACTCCAGCCCTGAGGGACCCAAGGAGGCGCAGGCTGTGGTCACCCTGAGAGCAGAGCTCCGAGTCATAGTCATCTTTCAGAGAACTAAGCAGAGGACACGCACAGTTTCCACATCGGGTCTGGCTCCCGAGTCATCTTTCTAGATAATACTGAGCACCCAGTTCCAGTTATAAGGAGGAGGAAGTGGAGGGGATAGCAAGCCTGGCCTCCCTACAGGCCCGGTCCTTCCCACTGCGCCACTCTAGCACTCAGGGAGTGCAGAGACAGGATGCGCCAGAAGCAGGGCTCCTCCGGGCACCAACAACCAAGACAAACAGATAACGCAAGGATCCTACAGGTGCAGTGCAGCCTGCATCCTCCGGAAGTCAGCTGCTGCCCACACGTATAATGAAGGCTCAGTCACATGACTTAGTACTTGCTGTGACCATCCCCTGAACTGAGGAGTGGGCTCGGGACCCGACTGGGGGATCACTCACCACTCCACCCAGAGGGATCCTGTGTGAGGTAAGCACAGGGATTCTGGAGGGCAGGGAGCGCCCTGGAGCAAGGGGGAAGCTGGTTCCCACCTTCTCTGGGAAGACATACAGCACACCCCTGTAATCCCATTACTCTGGAAGACTGAGGCAAGAGGATGCCAAGTTCAGGGGGAGCCCAGCTTGGGCAATTTAACAACTTGATAAGATTCTGTCTCAAAATCAAAAACAGGGCTGGAGGAATAGCATGGCAGTTACAGCTCTTGCCTAGCAAGCACAAAGCCCTGAGTTCACTCCCCAGCACCACATAAACCAGGTGTGGTGGCATATGCCTGTAATTCCAACAGCTGGGAGGCTGAGGCAGGAGGATCACCTTGAGTATGAGGCCAGCCTGACTTACATAGTGAATTCAGGACCTTCAGTCTGGACTACAGAGTGAAACCCTGTCTCAAAAATAAATAAATAAAAGGTCCGGGGTGTAGCTCAATACAAAAGCCCTAGATTCAAGTCCTAATACCTGAAAAAGGAGAAAGAAAAAAAGAGGAACCACATCTGAAGTGTCCCAAACAAGTAAACAGACACTCCCGTCCCTGATGCCATAGGTTTGGGCAGCCACCCGCAGACAGCAAAGACAGCCTGGCCCAGGCAGGACACCGCACCACCAACACCCCGGGGCACGAGGACAGAGTGGGCCCTAAACACAGAATAACTAGCGGGGTGGGGAACTAACCAGCACACCTATTTGCAAAAGCAGCCTCAGGGAAAAAAGACGTCAGGGGAAAGACAGGAGTTTCCCACACCACCGCACACGAAGCTGCTGCACATGCCTTGTGGGAAACACCTGCACCCCTCCCGTTTCTCTTCAGAAGTCAAGATGCCTAGAGAGCCATGTGCTTGGTGAAGGGATGCTAATGGAAGGGTGCGGCTGACCCACCAAGGGCCCGCAAGGCAGCACAGGAAGGGAGGGCTGGACGGAGGGAGGCAGGCAGGCTCCAGGGCAGGCCTTGATCTGCATGTCTTGGTCCACATGTCATGGTTTCAGAGGGCACAGGTCTGGCTCCCCTGGAGTGAAGTACCAAGGGGCACACACTACCGACAGGACACAGCTGCAGGCCAGCTTCTCAGGGTTTTTTCCAGATAAGGCATGTGGAGCTTTGAACAAAGAGAACAAAGCCCCTCCACCCACAAGCCCAGACACAAGGGAGCTGTGCTCTACACCCAGGGTACCACCTGTCCCTGTGGTGGGATCAGTCATGGCTGAGGGGCCACAGGCTCTGCTAAACCTGGAGGATTTGTGGTACACAGTGTGGTTTGGATCCCATCCAAATCTGTTCAAAATGACGTAAAAAGAGAGGCCTTGAAGAGAAATCGAGCTCTCTGCATTGCCGTGTTTTCAGAAACTGCTTTTTAAGAAAATCCCCTTCTCCTGCCGTCACAGGCAATTAAACATAAAGTGTGAAAGAGCAGCAGGCGGCCCACTTCCTGAGAAGAGCCCAGGAAGCTCCCAAAGGCCCAGACTTCCTGTAGCCCCACCAGCCGGTGGCCCTAACTACTGTAACACCTGATTCCCGGAGGCCATCAGATATCCCCTCAACTGCTCTGGGCAAGTACCACAAGAAAGACCAGGCTACACGTGGCCAAGAGATTCTCCTGGCGGCGGAAGAACTGAAATATTTATAACCCACAATACACTGGGATAGCCTAGTGCCTGCCGAGAACCTGTCACATGTCATCCTCTTCCACAGTGCCAGAGCCAGCTTGACTCACGAAGTCCAGCAATGATCACACATCTACCAGGAGATTACAGATCTAACATTCAATCCCAGCTGTTTCCATCCGTCTAGTTGCACACCTTGAGTGAGCTACAGCTATGCATGCACGGACACTGACTGCTGAAGCCAGGACTCACATCACAGACCTGTAACCCTAACACTCTGGGAAGCTGAGGCAGGAAGCTCACAAATTGTAGCCTAGGGGCTGGAGGAATGGCACAGCGGTAGAGTGCTTGCCTAGCCAAGTGCAGGGCCCTGAGCTGATCCCCCAGCACCATATAAAGCTGGGCATGGTGGCACACGCACGTAATCCCAGCACTTGGGAGGCTGAGGTAGGCAGATTGTCCTGAGTCCAAGACCAGCCTGGGTTACAGTGTGAGAGTCTGTCTCAAACCAATCCCCCCAAATTTAGCCTAGCCTGGACAATTCAGAGACTTAAGTGAGACCCTGTCTCAATTAAAAATTTTAAAAAATGAGCTGCGCACATAGCTCAGTGCAAAGGCTCTGGGCTCAATCCTCAGTAAGCAAAACAAAATAAAATAAAATATAAAATACAGGTGCTGGAGGAATGGCTCAGCAGTTAAAGCATTTGCCTAGCAAGCACTAAGTCCCCAAGTTCGATTCCCCAGCACCATAGAATCTGGGCATTGTGGCTCACGCCTCTAATCCCAGCACTGGAGCAGCTGAGGCAGGAGGATCACTGTGAGTCCAAGCCCAGCCTGGAATCCACCACAGTGAGTTCAGAACCAGCCTAGACTGCACAGCAAGACACTGTCACAAAAAATAAATAAATAAATAAATAATAAAACAAAGCTACAACTGGGAGCCAGACATAGTGGTAACCCAAGAACTTTGGGAGGCTGAGACAGGAAGATCACAAATTAACAGCCAAGCCCAGGCAACTTAGGGAGACTGTCTCAAAATAAAAATTTTTTAAAAGATGAGGAGGGCTGGAGGAGTACCTCAACAGTTACTGTGCTCACCAAGTAAACCCAAGGCCCCAGATTCAATTCCTCAGTACCACATAAACTAGGTGTAAGGGCACATGCTTAGGATTCCAGCACTAGGGGCACTGAGGCACGAGAAGCGCCATGCGTTCCAGGCTAGCCCGAGCTACACACTAACTTCAGGACCAGCCTGGACTATAGTGCCAGACCATGTCTCAAACAAACAAGCCAGCAAGCACACAAGCTACAACTGGAAAAAAAAATCAGTCAGGTGCAAACCTTCCTTTAATTTACAATGGCAAGAATAAATTTAAGTTATCTGGGAAAATGACAAATTTGAATTATCTGGGAAAATTATGCTTTATTCCAAATTATCTTCTTCCTGTCCATTCTACTGCTATAAACAAACCAAAGATAGATGTTCTGAACTCTAATGGGTAGTGAAGGCTGGACCCAACATCAAAAAGTTCAAATAAAATTAATTTCCGACAGTGTATCAAATTAGAAACTACTTACAAGTTGAACTAATGAGACACAACTCTTAAGAAAACCTAGCAAGGTAGAGTACTGGCGCCCCAGCACTCTGGGAGGCTGAAGCAGGAGGCTGGCCTAGGTCTTAGTGCAACCCTGTCTCAAAAGAAAAACCTGAAAAATGGGGTGTGATGTGTGAGTGTACCAGTTTTCCAAAACAAACTGTTACATACCATTAACATATACTAACAAAAAAAATAAGGAGCTGGGGACACAGCTCAGCAGTTAAAGCATTTGCTTAGCAACTACACGGCCCTGGGTTCAACTGCCCAGCACGACATACACCAGGCATGGCACACGCCTTTAATCCCGGCACATGGGAAGCTGAGACAAGACGACTGCGGTGTGTTCAAGGCCAGCATGGCCTGGACAGTGAGTTCAGGACGAGACTGGACTACAAAGCAAGATTCTGACTCAAAAAAGGGGGCTGGAGGAAGAGCCCAGCAGTTTAAGCAAGCCAAGGTCTTGAGCTGATTCCCTAGCACCATATAAACTGGGTGTGGTGGTGTATACCTGTAATCCCAGCACTTGGGAAGTTGAGGGAGGAGGACTGCCACGAGTTCCAATGCAGACTAAGTCACACTGTGAGTTCAGGACCAGCCCGGAACACAGAGTGAGCCCTGCCTCAAAATAGTAATAATAATAAAACTCATAGGGGCTGGAGGAATGGCACAGCAGTTAAAGAACTTGATTTGCAAGCACAAGGCCCTGGGTCTGACACCCCAGTACCACATAAATTGGGCATGGTGGTACACACCTGTAATCCCATCACTCTGAGAAGCTGAGGCAGGAGAATCACAAATTCCAGGGAAGCTGTGCAACTTAGTGAGACCCTGTCTCAAAATAAAAAAAAATAAAGCGAGTCCAAAGGGCGTGGGTCTATAATCCCAGCACTAGCACTTGGGAGGCTGTGGCAAGAGGATCACAAGTTCAGGTTCAGTCTAGACAACTGAGTGACTCAGTGAGACCATCTCAAAATAAAAAATAAAATATAGCCTGGGGATGTAGCTCAGTGCAAAGGCCCTGGGTTTGATCCCCAGTACCAGAAAAAAAAAAAGTAAAAATAAAAATTAGTAAAAGCTGGAGATGCAGCTCAGTGTGAAGGGCCTGGTTTCAATCCTTAGTACCACAGTCAGTCAATCAATAAATAAGTGGTATGTGCATTCTAGAACTCGCCTTCCTGGTGTCAGGCCCCAAGACAGACTGGCTCCCCAGCAACTCTCGCTGTCCACACTTGGGCTTTCCCACCAGCTCTTTAAAAAGGTTTACGTGCCTAAAGGGCCACAGAACTGCTGCCACGTACACCTCCCTTCCTTGGGCGCTCACTCTCCCTCTCCATTCGCCTACTCACGCTCCTTCAGAACAGCTTTGAAGCTGGGCCCCAGGCGCAGCCCTGTAATCCCAGCACTCTGGTAGGAGGGTCACAAGTTAAAGCCCAGTACAGACAACTTAGCAAGACCCGGTCTCAGATCTCAGATAATAAAAAGGGGCTGGAGATGTAACTCAGAGACAAGGCCCGTGTTCAATCTCTAGCACTGAAAATAAATAAATAAATAAAACAGCACCAAGGAATCCTCCAAAAGCCTCTCCTAGGTGCGACCATGACCTTCCACCTAACTTTCCTATAACTGGCTGCTGGTTCTCCAGCATCTCAAGGGCAAGGCTGCCGCTTTACGCCTTTGCCTCCCCGGGACCTAACACAGCAGTACTCTTGATACACAAGGAGGAAATCCATTATGCACAGCTCCCTACCGACAGTGAGTCAGACGCTTGCCTAAGAGGAAACAGGAGCATTTCGAGATCACTAATTAGAAATGACTGTGAGGAGAGTTCTCGGTCTCCTTAGCCATGGCCGAGCCTGAGAGGAAACCACAGCTGTTCCTCCTGCCAGCCACAGGGACCCAGCAGCCCCTCCACAGCTGAGTCAGAGTGGCAGTCTGAAGGCGAAAATAACTTCAGCTCATGACTACGCACAACTGTTATCAATGAATCAATGATCAGAGAATTACAAGAAACCACATCATTCAGGGGATGAGGAACGGGCAGGGGCACAACAATGGAGGACACCGGAGGTGGCAGCCAGCAAACAGTGTGACCACACACACACACACACACACACCAGCCAGCAAACACTGTGACCACACACAAGACAGCAAAGTGTGACCACACACACACACACACACACACACACGCCAGCAAATAGTGTGACAACACACACACAAGCCAGCAACAGTGTAACCACAAACAAGCCAGCCAAGTGTGACCACACACACACACAAAGGCCAGAAAACAGTGACTACACACACACACAAGCCAGCAGTGTGATGACACACAAGACAGCAAACAGTGTGAACACACACAAAAAAACAGCAGTGACCACACGCACACACACACATCAGCAAACAGTGCAACGATATACACACACACACACACACAAGCCAGCAAACAGTGTGAACACACACACACAAGCCAGCAAACAGTGTGAACACACACACAAGCCAGCAAACAGTATGACCACACACAAGCGACTCCAATCCAAACAGGGAGGCCGCAGCCACACCAGTTCACATTTGCAACCCCTGCACACTGCATGCAATTCAAGCCATGTCTGGGCCACCTAATGACTCAAGGTAACACTGTCTCAAAATTAAAAACAAAAAAATAAAGAAACCAGGCACGGTAGCACACATCTGAAATCCCAGCACTCTGGGAGGCTGAGTCAGGAGGACCATAAGTTCAAGGCTATCCTGGGCAACTCAGTGAGACCCTACATCGAAAATAAAAATAGACTGAGGATGTAGCTTGGCGTGAAGGCCCTGAATTCAATTCCCTGTAAACAGAGGAGGAAAAAATCTCCAGTCCTATCACAGACTTCTAAGGATTATAGCACCTGAATTTCTGACTTAACATTTAAGAAACTGAGTTTTTGGTTAAAATATTGTCTCAGAGAAAACAACTCTGTCTCAGATACCACAAAGAAACACAGCCACATGTGCCACATCTACTGAACTATCACAAAACGCTCTTAGAAGTCAATGTAACGTGGAGCTATTCCTATCTGTGTGGCCACTCACCCGCAATTTTTTTGTTTGTTCTGTTTTTTTTTTTTTTTAAGACAGGGTCTTGCTCCGTAGCCCAGGATGGTCCTGAATTCACTATGGAGCCCAGGCTGGCCTTGGACGCAACACAACCCTCACGAGTGCTGGGCTCATACGGGTGCACCACCAGGCCCAGCTTCTGTGGTGCTGGGGAATCGAACTTGGGTAGTTAGCGTTTGCCTAGCCATTCCTCCAGCTCCACTCACCCTCAACTTTGTTTATGGTACTGGATATACATCCCTAGCCTGTTTTTTAGTCTTGATTCTAAAACAGTGTATTGCTAAGTCACTGAGTTAGGCTGAGGCAGAAGGATTGCTCACAGTCCCCTCGGTTCCTTGTGTAACACGCGCCCCTCTGATCAGCAGGATTCTAAGAGTTTCTGCCCTGATTCTAACTCCTAAGAGCTTCCTTAAATCAAATTTCAGTTTTGCTACAAGTCTGCCACTGATACACTCAGTATGATCAAGCACCTGTCTATACCTACAACGAAACTCCAGATCTTTGCCCTGAATCTCACCCAATAAGTACAAATATAAAAATCTGAAACAATGGTTGGGGAGGTAGCTCAGCAACGGAGCGACTGCCTAGGAATCACAAGGCCCTGGGTTCAATCTCAGCAGAGAGAGGGAGGAAAGAGCAGAACAACTCAAGTAAAGATGGAGGGGGGGACGGCCACAACACAAGCACAAGATGTAGAGCCAAGGCTATTTATTTTTGATACTGGGGATTGGACCTAAGCTTTCCACACTGAAATGCGACTCTCTTTTATTTTTTTGAGACAGGTTCTAAATTGTTCAAGCTAGGGTCAAATCATTCTTCCCAGGGTGCTGAGATTCACACAGCAACCCTCCAGCCTCCACCTTCAAAGTCCTGGGATCACAGATCTGTGCCACCTTACCTGAATCCCACGCCTTTTTTTAAGGATGTAAGGCCTTTAAGTTGTTAAGTGTTGGAGGCTGGGGGTTTACCTCGGCAGTTAAAGCACTTGCCTAGGAAGCACTAGGCTCGGAATTCAATTCCCCAACACATAATAAACCGGGCAGAATGGCAAACACCTGTAAATCCAGCTCTCTGCAGGCCAGGTAGGAGGATTGCCATGAATTTGAAGCCAGTCTGGGCAACACAGCTGAGTCCAGGAACAACCTCAATTACAAAGTGAGGCCCTGTCTCAGAAGGGGAAAAAAAAAGTTTAGGTGCCAGGGAACATGGTAAGTGGCCAACGCACTTGCCTCGCCTTCCCAAGGCAAAGCTCAGGGGTTAAAACGTTTGCCTAGCACGCATGAGGCCCGGGGGTCAACTTCCCAGCTCAGCCAGTCTCACTAAATTGTTAAAATGCTCGGGCTGAGCTCAAAGATGCAATCCTCCTGCCTCAGCCTCCGCAGAGGGATTACAGGCGAGAGCCAGCGTGCCCGACATTTTTTTTCTAAGTATCAGCACGGACAGCGGGCCTCTAAGGTCAGCATGTTCTCAGCAAATGTTTACTTTCAGAGACCACTGCTTACACAGGCTGCTTCCCAGCCTCCTTCCCCATTTACACAACTCGCTTCGGTACTTTTCCAGAAACAACTCTTTGAAAAGCGTTAAGGGGAAGAAAAAAAAAAAAAAGGCAGGTTTTCGAGTGGCTCCTTTCGCGTGCCTGCGTGTCGGGGAGCCCGGATTGCTTCACCGGCCTCTCCAGCCGGACGTGGGAAGCGCTCTCCCCCCGTCGCAACCCCCGGCGGCAGCGCTGACACGGCCGGGCCCGCCGCCGCGCCGCCGCCATTACCCGGGAAAACGCCGCGGACCCGACAGCGGGTCTCGGAGCCGAGCTCTCGCGCTCACGTCTCGGCCCCGAGCCCGGAAATGCGCTCACCCCGGCCCCCGCGCTGGCAGCCGCGCCCGTGGCCTCCCGCACCGCTCCCCGCACCCGCGGCGGCACCGGCGCCGGGGCCGGGGCCGCACCCCCCGCGGGCAGGCGGCGGCCACGCACGGGAGCCCGGCCGCCGCGCTCACCTCCGGCGGTCCCGGTTCCTGCCGAAGCGGTCCGACAGGCGGCCCAGGAGCGCGGCCAGCCCCGGCCGGCCGGGAAGCAGGCCCAGCAGCCGCCGCCAGAACACCGGCCCCGCCGCCGTCGCCGCCATGGAGACTCGCCGCTTCCGCTTCCGCTTCCGGCGCGCGCGAACTTTATTGACAAGGCGAGCGCGGACACGGCGGCAGTGCGCAGGCGCGGCGCTCCGCCGCGGGGAGGGGCGGGGCCGCCGCGCCTGCGCCTGCGCCTGGTTCCCCCGCTGCCACAGGGTGGGAGGTGGCGCCGTCCTGCCCCCACTCCCACAGTCGCTGGCAGTCCGCCGCCAGGCTTCTGTGCCCCCTGATCTGTTCCATGGAGATTTTGCTTTGTTTTTGAGACAGTCCCGGCTGTCCTGCAGTTGAGGCTAGTCCTGAACTCGCGTAGCCCTGGCTGGCCTTGAGCTCTCGGCAGTCTTTCCGTCTGGGTTACAGACGTGTGCCGGCGCGCATATGGAGGGCGGAGGACTTGAACTCAGAGCCTCGCGCTTGCTGGGTAAATACGTGAACCCCTGAGCTATTCCCCCAGTCCACCCTGATCGGTTTAAGGCTGGATTTATTTCCCCCCCCCCATCACACTTTTCCCCTTCCCACTCCCTCAACCCACCCCCCCCAACATGTCCTCTTTCCCTCTCCACAAAGTCTATCTTACAAGACTCGGCTTATTTTGTAATTGGGGTCAACCCCAAGGCCTCCACGCTGAGCTCAATCCCCCAGCCCATTTTTTAGTTTCAACTCTGAGACAAGGTCTCACACCTTTGCCCAGGCTGGTCTCGAACTTGAGATCCTCCTGCCTCAGCCTCCCAGAGTGCTGGGAAGACAGGCCTGGCCCAGTGTATGTGGTGCTGGGGAATCGAACCCAGGGCCCTTTATTTCCTAGGCAAGTGCTTGATCTGCTAAGCTACAACCGAGGCCCATTTTTTTTTCTTCCTTTCTTCCTCTCTTTTTTTTTTTCTTTCCTTCCTTTCTTTCTTTTGAGACAGGATCTCTGTAGTCCAAGCTAGCCCTGAACTCACTATGTAGCTCACGCTACACTCGAACTCATGACAATCCTCCTGCCTCGGGCTTCCAAGTGCAGGGATCACAGGGGTCTGCCCCCACGCTGAGCTGGCAGCTCATTTTTAAAAGGAAGGGGCCAGGACCAGCACTGTAGTTTAGTAGTAGAGCAAAGGCATAGCACAAGTGAGGCTCTGAGTTTGATACCTAGTATTAAGAACATATATAGAGGGGCTGGAGGAATGGCTCAGCAGTTAAAGAGCCTTCCTAGCAAGTCCTACGTCAAACGCTTAAGAACCAAGTTCGATTCCCCAGCACCTACATAAAATGGGCGTGGTGACATACACCTGTAATCCCAGCACTCAGGAGGCTGAGACAGGAGGATTGTGGTGAGTCCAAGGTCATCCTGGGCTTCACAGTGAGTTCAGGACCAGCCTGGACTACAGAGCAAGACCCTGACTCAAAATAAATAAATAAACAGATTAAAAAAGAAAGTCTTGCCGATTTTGAAAGGCAGGAGAGATGAGCTCTGTTCTGTAATCCTGGCAGGTGCACATAGCCTGGGACATGGGAACTGGGCAAGCTGCAGAACATAATCATATCCTACTTATCCCAGGGGTGTTGCAAGATTAAAATGATACAGACATACTGAAAAAACATTCCAGATTCCGCTTCCACCAGATTATCTCAAGGAAATTAATGCACGTGCCCACAGGAATGTTCATCTCAGCATTTTTCTGGTGTCACAAATATGAAAGTAGCTGGGCTTGGTGGTGCAGGCCTGTCATCCCAGTACCCTGGGAGGCTGATGCAGGAGGATCACAATTTTGAGGCCAGTCTGGGCAACTTAGCAAGACTTTATCTCAAAAACAAAAAACAAAAACTGGGGCCTGGGGATGCAGTTCGGTGTGAAGGCCCTGGGTCACACCCCAGCACCCCACACACAAAATGTGAGGCTGAATGTGGTAACAAGCACCTGAAATCTCAGAACGTAGGAGGCTGAGACAGCAGGATTGCCGTGAGTCCATGGCCAGCCTGGGCTCCATAGTAAGTTCAAAACCAGCCTGGGCTACAGAGCAAGACCCTGTCTCAAAAAAAAAAAAAAAAAAATTATTTTAAGACAGGCCCTCTTTATATAGTTAAGTTGCTCAAGCCAAGCTCAAACTTAATCAGCTCCTACACCTGCCTTCCAAACACTGAAATTTCAGGTATGCACTACTATACCCTGATGCAATTACCTCATTTATATTAAAAGTTAGAGTACAGCCAGGCCCTATGGCACAGACCTCTAATCCCAGCACTCTGGAAGACTGAGGCAGGAGATGACAAGGTCGTGCCCAGCCTGAGCAACTTTGCGATTTAGCGAGATCCTAACCTCAAATCAACAATAAAAAGGGGCTGGGGATGGCGCTGAGGGGGGAGGCCTGAGGTCAACCCCCAGTACCACCACTTAAAAAAATTAGAGTACAAACTCAAGCACACTTTTTTTTTTTCAGTACTGGAAATGCTGAGTTATGTCCGTCACCCCTTTTTATTTTTATTTATTTTTTTATTTTGAGAAAGAGTCTCGCTAAACTGCCCAGGCTGGCCTCACACGTGTGATCCTCCTGCCTCAGCCTCCTAAGCCACAGGGTCGCAGGCCTGCACCAGCTCAGCTGGTCATTTGATGCTATTTAGGAGTTTCCAAACTGCTTACGATCAATGACCACTTGGCATCGGTTTTCATTTTTCTTTTATGGGTGCGCTGTCTTACAAACAGTCGGTGGAATTTGATTCAACCCTTTCGAGTCAGAGAGGGTGAATCACCGGATTGCCTCACTTCCAGTAAGCTGGATGAGCCTGTCCGGGTGCCTGGAGCCACGGGAGGAAGCAGCTGCCTGCGGCTGCAGCCTCTGTGCTGTGAGTGCCGCAGGGACTACGAGCGCCCAGATGGCTCAGAGGAGCCAGAAGCCCAGAAGCTTTTGTTGTTTTGGTTTGTTTTTGTTTTTGGTACTGGGGATTAAACATAGGACCTTCTCTGAGCTACATCCCCAGCCTTTTTCTTTTTTAACTTTTTAAAATTCCTTTTTTTTTTTTTTTTTTTTGAGACAGGGTCTCACTCTGTATTGTAAACTGATCTCACAATGGAGGCCGGTCTGGCCTCGGACTCACGGCAATCCTCCTGCCTCAGCCTCCTGAGTTCTGAGATTCCAGGTGTGCGCCACCATGCTCAGCATCCTGGCCTGCACCAAGAGGCTCTGGCCTTCCTGGATGCTCTGAAATGGGCAGGGCTGTAACAAGCGCGAGGTTGCCGTGACCTGGGACATCAACATCTGGAGGTTGCCATTCTTTTAATCATGGCACTGAAGACTGAACCCAAGGTCTTCACACTAAACCATAGCCCCAGCTCAGTTTTTACTTATTTATTTATTTACTTACTTATTTTTGCTGGTGGCCGTAGTATTTGCTGTTCTTTTGAGACAGTGTCTTGCTCTGTAGTTCAGGCTGGCTGCAATCTCCCAGCAATCCTCTTGCCCCAGCCTTGCGTGTGCTGGGACTACAGGCGTGCGACACCACAGCCGGTTTATGTGCTGCTGGGGTATGAACCCAGGGCCTGGCTAGTGCTTGGCAAGCGCTCTAATGGCTACCTATGCTGTCAGCCCTATTTATTTATTTATGCTGGTACTGGGGATGCCACCCCATCCTTCACGCTGAGCTACATCCCCAGCCCATTTTTACGTTTGATTTCGAGATGGGGGTCTTGCTAAGTGCCACAGGTTGGGCTCAAACTTGCAACCCTTCTGCCTCAGCTTCCCGGAGTGCTTAGATTACAGTCTTGCACCACCATTCCATTCTATTTTGAGACAGTCTTACTAAATGGCTGAATAACCCAGGCTGGGCTCAAACTAGCAATCCTCCCGCCTCCTCCCAGAGGGCTGGGATGAGGCTGCAAATTTTTTTAAAGAATGGCTTCCAGAGATTGAGCGTGTTTAAAGGATCACACTTACATGAAACAGAACATGGTGCTGGTTCTGCCACAACGTCTCCTCTGAGCTAGTTGGGAGGAATAGCTAGGGGTCAGGACACGCTAGGACGATTCTGGAGGCCCGGAGAGCCCCTGAACATGCAGCCACCCAGAGGGTCACCGTCCACGCAGATCCTACTACCTGACGCTCAGTGGTTGCAGACAGGTGTGCATCCCCTCTGAGACCCACTGGCACAGGGAGGCGGGTCCCCGAGTCCTACTCGCCCGGCTGTCCCACACACTCCCCTCCTGCTATCCCACTCGCCCCTTCCCAGACAGGAGACAGGGCGATGGCACCGATGACAGATACGGAGTCTTCCCAAACGGAAGCGGAAACCCATTCTTTGCGAGCAGAGATTGACGTCAGGGAGCGGTGGGCCACTGCCCCCGAGGACACGCTGCTCTCCCGGGCCGGAAGCCCCAGGAAATCCTGAGCCAAGGTCTCGGGCCTGGCTGTCTCTGATTCACTCCACAACCGATAACCGTGCCAGTGCCACGGGAAGTCAGCTCCTCCCTGCTGGCTTCTGAGTGAGGGTCTCTCCCAAACGTGGGTGCCAGCAGATTGGGGAAGGAGGAAGGTCCAGGGGCCGGTGAACCCCAAGCACGGGCAGGCACCATGCAGGGGAAGTTGCTGCTGTCAGCCTCGGGTCCCACGGTGTGATGGTGAGGCTAGGCGCACGTGGTGTCCCACGGGTTTCCTGTTTAGTTTGTTTTTTAGCACTGAGCATTGACCCAGGGCCTCCTCACTCAGCCCTCTTCTTTTAGTTTTGAGACAGGGTCTTGCTAAGTATCAGCCTGGACCCAAACTTGCAATCCTCCTGTCTCAGCCTTGCAGAAAGCTGAGATTACCCTCAGCGGCACAGCGGGTGGGGCTGGGGGGCTCCAATCGGAGGCATATTGCGCCACCCAGGCCTTTTTTTTTTATGTTGAAACAGTTCTTACCAAATTGCTAAATTTCCCAGGCTGGGCTTGAACTTGTAGTCCTCTTGCCTTGGCCTCAGAGTTTGCTGACATTACAATTATATGCCACCACGCCTGGCTACCTTTTGTTTTTATGTGTTTTCTCTTTCTGTTTTTTTTTTTTTTTTTAAACAGGGTCTCCCTCTGTAGCCCAGGCTGATCCTGAACTTACTGTGGAGCCCAGGCTGGCCTTGGACTCATGGCAATCCTCCTGTCTCAGCCTCTCCAGTGGGGGGACCACAGATGTGCGCCACCACGCCCAGCATATGTGGTTCTGGGGAATCAAATTCAAGATACTTTAGCAAGCGCGTTAACCACGGAGCCAATCCTCCAGCCCTATTTTTCTCTTGAAGATACACTTGATTCCTAGTACCACATAAAACTTAGCCAGGCTTGATGGCACATGTATGTCTGTAATCCCAGCACTCAGGAGGCTGAGGCAGAAAGATTGCCATGAGTCTAAGGCTAGCCTGGATTCTGGTTTGTTCCATAGTGAGTCCAGGACCAGCCTGGGCTACAGAGCGAGACCCTGTCTCAAAAACAACAACAACAACAAAAACAAAGGCTGAGACCAGCCTGGGCAACTTCGTGAGATCCTATCTCAAAAGCAAAAGATAAAATTTGCGGGAAATGTAGCTCAGAGCATTTCTGGATTCGACACCCAGTACTGAAACAAAACAAAAAAGAGTGAGCCCTAGCCCCCTGTTCCCTGAGCGCCTAGCCAGGGAAGTCCCAGATATGTGCACTCACTGCAGGGTGGCCGCCTGGTCAGCAGGCAGGGAAACCGGGAGTCTGGAGCCCCGACCCAGAGAAGAGAGCATGAGTCTGTGGGGACTGTGGGGACAGCAGTGGCTGCTTCTGATCGGCCTTCTCCTGTGAGCTTGCAAACCTGGAGGTCTGGCCCACTTTGGCGGGCTGATTACCTGAGCCCTCAGCATTCCTTTAGTCTCTCTTCCTTTTTTTTTTTTTTGAGACAGGGTCTCTCTCTGCAGTCCAGGCTGGTCCTATTGTCCAGCCTGACATCAAACTCACAGCACTTCTCAGACTCCCAAGTGCTAGGATTACAGGTATGTGCCACCATACCCGGCTAATCTTTATGTGGTACTGAGGTTTGAACCAGGGTCTTGCATATATCAGGCAAGCACTTTGACTACCGAGCTGTGCCCCTGCCCAGTTTTGTTTTAGTTTTTAAACCGGATTTCATTCTATCATCTGAACTCAAACTCATTCAGGGAAATCCTGTCTCAGCCTCCCAAATGCTGAGATTACAGCTGTGAGCCACCACACCCAAGATAGCAAATCTTGTACACAATGACAACTATTCAGCTCTGTGAAAGCCTTTTCCTGGTTTCATTTTGTTTCTGTGACCCTGGGGGTTGAGCCTAGTATCATCAACAGATCTACATCCCTAGCTCTCACTAAATTGCTAACCTGCCCGGGCTGAGCTCAAACTTGGGACCCTCCTGCCTCAGCCTCCAAGAACGCTGGAATTACAAGAATGCACTACCATGCATGGCTCTTCTCTTAGCATCATATTTACAAAAGCAGCCTGTTAGGACACAGCTGTCCTGTGCCTGCAGCTATGTACCTGGCATGGCCTCTGCCAGGCTTATATGGCTGTAAAACTAGAAGCCACGAGGTCTTCAGGGGTCCAGGAGCCCAAATCCCTGGGGCCATGGGAGGCCTGGAGGAGGTGCAGCAGCAGCGTGGAGCCCAGAAGCCCAAGTCAGCAACCTCCCGCCCTGGTGGGAAGCACCCAGGTCCTTTTATTATCGGCAAAACTTTTCAGCTTCCAGATCTTGTCATCAGCAAAACAAAACACCTATTGCTCAAGTCTCCTTCACCACAGAGCAGCCCAAGACTCTCTGGCATTCCATCAACAAGAAGCCAGAGCCTGGATTCTGGAAATGCCTCCCAGGCAGAGAATCCTGGATTCTCTATCCACAAGGAGAAAGACGGCTCTTGGTTTTAGGGGCAACTCGGCTCCTTGTGGTGGGGCGGCAGTCAGCGTCACCCCAGCGAAGAGTTACAGGGCCTGAGCCCCAGCAGCCCATGCCCCACGTGGGAGAACATGGTGGCCAGTGGCTGGCTCTAACCCAGGGAATCCCGAGCTGCCCAGACCCAGCTCCAAGCGGGGACAGATATCTGGGGGCGGAGGGGGGCTGGTGCAGAATGCCACCCTGCCACTGCCTTTCCTCCCCGCCTCTCACCGCACACACCCCGCTGAAGCTGACCAAGGCTGGCCAGTGAGTGCCGCTCCCCATCCTGCAGAAGTCAGCTTGAACTGATTTTAGCCTTCCGTGGTGGCGCACACCAGTGGTCCCAGCACTCCGGTGGCTGAGATTGCTGTGAGTTCACTCAGGTGGGAGGACTGCTGTGAGTTCAAGGCAAGCATGGGTTTACATACTGAGTTCAGGACCAGCCTAGAATACAAAATAAGACCCTGTCTCAAAAAATCAAAACAAACAAAAAGTGTCTGATCTCAGCCTCTGGCCTAGGATTGATTTATTGTCAACTTCCTGGAATTTGGGAAAGTGATTTAAAGCCAGTCCATCAGAGTCTTCCCCCAGGGCTGGAGGAAACGGCTCAGTGGTTAAAGCTCTTGCCTAGCAAGTACCACTCAAGTACTAAGCACCCAAGTTTGATTCCCCAGCACCACATAAGCTGGGCATGGTGGCGCACACCTGTAATCCCAGCACCAAGGCCAACCTGGGCTACAGAGCGAGACCCTGTCTCAAAAGCAAAATAAATAAGTCTTCCCCCAAAGGACGGAGGAATGGATCAGTGGTCAGAGCACTTTTCTAGCAAGCGCAAGACCCTGGGTTGATTCCTCACACAAACTGGATGTGGTGGCTCATTCCTATAATCTCAGAACGTGGGTAGCTGAGGCAGGAGAATTGCCCTGAGTTTGAGGCCAGCCTGGACTGCATGTGAGTTCAGGACCAGCCTGGACTACAGAGCAAGATGCTGTCTCAAAAAAAAAAGAAAAAAATAATAAATATCTTGCCCCATAGCTGAAGCAGTGAGGAGGGAGGACGGGCAAGTCCCGGCTGAGCTACAGTCTCGAAACGGGAGGCCCACAGTGGGGAAGAACTGGGCCAAAGGGTCAGGCCCCGACCTGCCCAAATGCAGACCCACTGCTGTAAAAGACCCTGAGGTGGCCAGGGCTGACAGCTAGCTCATTGGTTAGAGAGCTTGCCTAGCTTGCACAAGGGCCTGGTTGGTTTCCCAGCACCATGGAAAGATTAGCCAGGAGCGGTGGTGCATGCCCTAATAACCCCAGCACTCAGGAGGCTGAGGCACAACGGGTGCTGTGAGTTTGAGGCCAGCATAGTGAGTTAGGAGCAGTCCAGACTGCAAAGAGAGACTCTGTCTCAAAAAAAAAAAAAAAAAAGGAAAAGAAAAAGAAGTTCAAGTCAGGCCTAGTGGTACAGACCTGTAATCCCGGCTCTCTGTGAGGCTCAGACAGGAGGACTGCAGGTTTGAGCCCTGCCTGGGCAACTTAGTGAGATGCTGTGTCATAATGAAAATTAAAATGGGCTCAATGTGAAGGCCTTGGGTTCGATTTTCTGTACCACAAACAAAAGGAAAGAAAGAAAGAAAGAAACACCAAGGCAGGCAGGCTGGAGGAATAATAGCCCAGCAGTTAGCACTTTCCTAATGAGCACGAATCCGAGTCCAGTTCCCCAGCACCACATAAACTGGCTACCATCCCAGCACTGGGGAGGCTGAGGCAGGGGGATTGCAGTGAGTTCGAGGCCAGCCTGGCCTTCATAGTGAGTTCAGTCTGGATGACAGAGATAACACCTATCTCAAAAAAAAAAAAAAAAAATCTCTGGGTGTTCTTGGCCATGCAGAAGACAGAAGGGTGGGGGGACCCCCTGACCTACAGCCCAGCCCGGTGGCTGGGGGGCAGGGAGGCACAGCAGCCCAGGGTTCCCTGGGGGCCTGGGGACAGCCCTGAGGCCCGCGTGTCTCCTCCCCAGCTCTCCACTGCCCCTCCCGAACGGGCACTCCTGCTGGCACTGCCACTTCAAGCTGTGTCCTGGCAAGCAGCCAGGCTCATTTGCATTGCGGCCCCAATGGCTCACCACCGCCAGGCTTCCCAGAATTGCCCCGCTGCCCGGGTCTCTGTTCCTGAGTGAGGCGCAGGCTTGGGCCCCAGGGGCTTCTGGACTGAGAGCAGCTCCCCCTACGTTCCCGCAGGCCCCCACAGAACCCTGGACACTGCAGGGCTTGTTGGTTTGGGGTCAGAGGGGGGATCAGGGGCCAGAAGCTAACAACCCTCTCCCCACCCCCAGCTCGGCCCGGAACTGGAACCGGACAAAGGTTCCTCTTTCCCTGGGTCACCTTCACCAGCTCTGTAACCCCCAGGCTCCACCAGCCGCCCTCATGCCCCCACCCCGGGGCACAGCCAGTCCCCTGAGGAGAAGGCCCCGGGGTGTCAGGCGCGGGTGGATGGGCCGGTGTTTTCTTTCCCCTCCTCTCCTCAACACTTTCTGGGAAACACCAGAGGCCAGCGGGTCTGGAATGTCGGGCTCCGAGGCTCCTGCACTGCCGCAAACCTTTTCCTTAGCCCCAAGGCCTCTCCAGCCAGGAACAAAGGCCCCCAAGCTGGAATGCTGCTTCCCGGCCACAGGCCATTGATTGATCCAGGCTCCAGAGGCCAGGCCCCCTGGGATTGTTGAAAGCAGGAAAAGAAATACAGACTGATCCCAAGCATGACCCCTGCCCTGTAAGGGTCATCTGGACCTTGGGCACCCTGGCCAGAGCTTGCAAAGCTGTCTCACACCAGCAGCCTGGGGTCCGGTGGGGTAGGGGTGCAGGGACAGACTCAAGAGGGCAGAGGGGCTGAGCGCCCTGAGTCCAGCCGTAGTATCAACCCTGGGAGAGCCATATTTGAGCCACCGAGGCCCTCAGCATCTAAGAAAAAGCAGGAGGTGGGCATGGTGGCTTATGTCTATAATACCATCATTTTGGGAGGCTGAGGAAGGAGGGTCACACATTCAAGCTGAGCTTGAGCAAGTTAGGGAGTTAGCGAGTCCCTGTCTCTAGATAAAGTATAATAAGGGCCAGGGTTGTAGATATAGTTCGGTGCAAAGGCCCTGGGATCAATTGCTATACTCCCCCCCCCACCCCCAACAAAAAGAAAAAAGAAAAAAAATTTAAAAACACAGAAAGAAAGAGGCATGGGGAGGGACCATGGCTTCCACTCCCGCTAGCTCTCCACTAGAAGCTCTGGAAGGGAAGCACCGGACTTTGTTTCTCCCTTGTGCGCCCCCAGGGGTGGCAGGCACACTGGGCGAGTCACACCAGGAGGCAGGCTACCTTCCCTGACCACAGGGAAAGCCTGGGCCAGGCCGCTGGCCAGCGGGACTAGGGCCCGAGGCCCATGTCCTAATGCTCTGGCTATTGAGGTACCCACAGTGCAGCTGGGCATGGCGGCACAGGCCTGTATTCCCAGCACAGTAGAAGGCTGAGGCAGGAGGATGCCAAGTTCCAGTTCAGCATGGGCAATGACGTTGGGCTCAATCCAGGATTTTAAAAACAACACAACAACAACAAAAACCCCAGATCACCAGGCAAGTGTGGCGCCTGACGCAGACCAGGCCCCGGCACCATTTCCAGGAGCCCCAGGCGGGCTGGCACCGGGGCTCCTTCCCATCTGCGGGCCGTGGGGAAGGGCTCAGCATTTCCCCTTCCCGCTTCCTCAGTGATAATCTTTACCCTGAGCACCTTTGCCTGGAAATGGGATTTGGACTTCACAGAAGCTCCACAAGGGAGCAATGAGGGAAAGGGGGTGGGGGGCTCCTGATTCCCTGCCAGGGAAGCCCCGCGGCAGGGGCAGGGGGCCGCAGGCCTGCAGCCCTCCTCCCCACCTCACCCTGCAGATAAGGAAGATGAGTAACTGCGCTGATCAGCGAGCAGCCCTGCGTCTGGCATCGCTGGGCTCTGGTCCTTGCCTGGAAGTGGGTTCCTGGAAACATGCCCTGCCCTGGCCCGAGCGTCCCGTCCTCCTTTTCCAGTGTGTTTGTCTTCAGATTAGCAGGCCAATAATCTCCAGCAAACCGCTGGCGGGGCTTCCCAGAACCCACGCCCTCCTTCCCATCTGCACAGAAGGCAGAGCCGCACCAGCAGGTAGCAGGTCGGACACCTAAGGGATCTGGGCCAGAAGCCAACACCAGCGCTTGCGTAGGAGTCACTGAGCACGCACTTTGGGAGGCTGAGGCAGGAGGATCTCAAGGTTGAGCCCAGCAATTTCGCAAGACCCTTTCTCAATAAACGATTACCCAAAAAAGTGGGCTGAGGATGAAACTCGGAGCCAAGGCCCTGTGTGTAATCCCCAGGACCACAAAACAATCATCGTAATAAATTCACCAAGCACTTGCTATGTGCAAGGTTCTAGGCTTACAAGAAAATGAATCTCTGCTAGGGAGACTGAGGCAGGAGGATCCCATGTGTGAAGTCAGTCTGGCCAGCTTAGCAAGGGCTGGGCGTGGAGCTGAGTGTTGCAGAGCCCTGAGTCTGATCTTCAGTGCCCAAAAAGAAAGGAAGGAAGGAGTAAGAAAACAAAAACCAGGAGGCTGGAGGAACAGCTCAGCAGATAAAGTGCTGGCCTAGCAAGCGCTAAGTCAAGCGCTAAGTGCTGCATTTGATACCCCAGCAGCACATAAGCCGGGTGTGGTGGCACACGCCTGTAATCCCAGCACTCGGGAGTCTGAGGCAGGAGGACCGCCATGAGACCAAGGCCAGCTTGGGCTCCACAGTGAGTTCAAGACCATCCTGGGCTGCAGAGCAAGACCCTGTCTCAAAGACAGAGAGAGAAATATAAAAAACCAGGAAATTCAGATCTAGCAGCACAGGCGACATCCCAGCACTCTGGGAGGCTGAGGCAGGAAGTCGCAAGTCCAGGCTCAGCTTGGGCAATTTAGCAAGACCCCTTTGACTCAAGTTATAAAAATCAAAGGGCCTGGGGTTGTAGCCCAGTGTGGAGGCCTGGGCCCAGTCTCCAGTACTGCTGGTGGCTGCCGCGTTGGGCCCCGATCCGGACAGGCCTCTGCGCCAAGTTTGGGTCTCCACAGGCCTGCAGAATAAGTTTGCAAGACAGGAAGCAGGTTGTAAAGAAAAGGCTTTATCGGGAAAGAAAGATGGGGTGTAAAGCTACTGCTAGTCAGAAGGAACCGCGGCTCAGTGTCTAGGGGCTCTCATGGTGGAGCTGAAGAAGAGGCCGTCCTGCCACTAAGGCTGATGGTGGGTTCTCCAGCCCTAAACTGCAGCTGAAACCCACCCTCCAGGCCCATCGGGTAGTTCCTAGGGAGTCAATCCTGCCTTCCGGCAAGCCCGCCTCTCTGGGGATCCCTGTAGCCTTAATAGCTGCCTCTAGGCCCACTGGCTCCTCTCACTGTGGCTTTAGGACCTAGCCTCTCAGACCTCGCTGGCAACCCCAGGCATTGCTCACCCTCTCCCCGCCAATGCCCCTCCCGCCCAGAGGCCCCGGACAATCATGATTACCCGCCCAGGGCCTTCACAATGAGCCCTATTCCCCGCCCATTTTATCTTCCTTTTTTTTTTGAGATAGGGTCTTGTTCTCATTCTGTAGTCTGGGCTAGCCTTGAACTCAAGGAAATTGCCCTGCCTCAGCCTCCCAAGGGCTGGGATAATGTGGTGCTGGGGAACCTAACTCAGGGTCTTTGGCTTGCTAGGCAAGCACACCAGCCATTGAGCCCTGCCCCTGGCCCTTGTTTATTGATTTATTTAAGACTGGGCCTCGCATTATGGTCCAAGTTGGCCCTGAGTTCACTGCAATCTTCCTGTCTCAACCCCCTTAGTGTTGGGATCACGGTGTGAGCCATGCTGGGGGAATCCAGCCCCTCGCCCTGGGCTGGGGGGTGTGGCTTGGCAGTTAGAGCCCCGGCTTGGCAGGCACCTGAGTTGGCTCCGCAGCACCAGGTAAAAAGGAAAAGCAGGGTATGGCAGCACACGCCTGTAATCTCAGCACTCGGGACGGCTGAGGCAGGAGGATTGCCATGTGTTTGAGGCCAGTTTGGGCTCCGTAGTGAACTCAGGACCAGTCTAGACTATAGAACAAGATCCTGTCTCCAAAAATTACAAAAACAGAAACAAAAATACACGGGGCCTTGCTCATAGTAGGCAAGTGCTCTAACCTTGAGAAGCGCCTTGTCCCAATTTTATTTATTTACTTAGGCAGGATTTCACCCTGTAGCCAGGCTGGTCCTAAACTTACTATGGAGCCCAGGCTGGTCTTGAACTCATAGCAATCTCCTGCCTCAGCCTCCCGAGTGCTGGGACAGCAGGCGTACCCCACCACACCGCCTCGTGTGGGGCTAGGGAATCAAACTCGGGTACTTAGTGCTTGCTAGGCAGCAGCTTTAAGCGCTGAGCCATTCCTCCAGCAGCCCTGTTTTTTGTTTTTGTTTTTGTTTTATTTTTTAATTTTGAGACAGGGTTCTGCTCCCTTGTCCAGGGAAGGCTCAAACTTGCCATCCTCCCTCCACCCCATCCAGAGTGCTGGGACTGGCACTGGGTCTGGCCTAAGCACCCCTTCCCCAGGGCCCTCACCGCGGGGAGGCGCAGGGGAGGCCTCCGCCCGCAGCACTGGGCCTGCCCGGCGGCCTCGGGAGGACCGCAGGAGGCATGAATGGGCCGGAGCCTCACATTGACACAGCGCTTTCCCGTCCATTAACTGAGGCATTCCCTGCGATCCCGTCCTCCGCGGCTCAACTCGGGAGGAGCGGGTTGCGGCAGCCACGTCAGACGAGCAGGCGCTGACTGCAGACACAGGGAGGGTCTATGGCCGCAGGAGCGCAGGAGAGCGCCCGCCGGGGGTCCCGCTGGTGCCAGCCTTACAAACGCTGCGGGAGGGCGAGGGGGGGTGAACAGATCTGTTTTCCCTTTGCAGAGGCTTGGGGTTCCACCTTGCCATAGCCCTCCTAGGAGTTTCCAAAGGGAGAAGCGGATGAAAGGCTTCTGTTTCTACCATACTTTTTTGGGGGGTGGGGGGCGGGCGGGGTCTCACTCTGTAGCCCAGCCTGCTCCTGAACTCACTACAGAGCCCAGGCTGGCTTTGGACTCAGGGCAATCCTCCTGCCTCAGCCTCCCGAGTGCTGGGATTACAGGCGTGGGCCACCATGCCCAGTTTAAGTGGAGCTGGGGAAACTAAATCCGGTACTTAGAGCCTGACTTAGTGCTTGCTAGACAAGCGCTTTAACCACTGAGCCATTCCTCCCGCCTGTTTTTGGTTTTTTGATGCTACTAAGGATCAAACCCAGGACTCGCACACTCAGGCACATCCACAGCCCCTTCTTCATTTTTTAAATGTATCTTTGTTTTTGTTTGTTTGTTTGTTTTCTGAGGCAGGGTCTCATTAAATTGCTAAATTACTCAGGCTGGGTTTAAACTTGGCAATCCTCCTGCCTTAGCCTCTGGGAGTGCTGGGGTTACAACAGCCCATTTTTTACTTTTGAGTTTGAGACAGGCTCTTACCAGGTCACCAAGCTGGGCTGGAGGAATGGCACAGGGGTTAAATTGCTTGTTTTGCAAGTGTAAGGCCCCGAGTTCAACTCCCTAGCACATAGAGCTGGGCCCGGTGGCCGACTGTCCTGAGTCCAAGGACAGCCTGGGTTGGCTACATCCCTGAGTTCAGGATCAGCCTGGGCTACAGAATGAGACCCTGTCTCAAAAAAGAAAAAAAAAATCACTACGCTACTCCGGAGATTATTTCCTGCTGAAGACCTTTTTTGGAGAAACTGGGGTTTGAACGCAGGACTTTCACAATGAGCTACATTTTTTTTTTTTTTTTGAGACACAATTCCAGTTGCTAAATCGTGCAGGCTGAGCTGAAGCTTGGGATCTTCCTGCCTCAGCCTCCCAGCGTGCTGGGATTTCTAGGCCTGGACCTCGCCTGGAAGGTGAGTTCCCGGTGTCCAGATCCCCCGTTCCCCGCTGGCGGCCTCCAGTAGCGGGGCTTGGAGGTGCAGTTTCAAACTCTGCTTCCCAGAACACCCTAGGGCGCCCTCTGCGGGCGCGGGCCGAGGCCATCACTCCCTTTCCCTCCGGACCCCCCGCCCCGAGAGCACCTGGCCGGACCGCACCTGACCCTCCCCACCAGGCGGGACACCCGGATGCGCGCGTGAAAGTATCTGGCCGGAGGTGGGGCCAAGGGTGGCACCCGTGCCGGTGGCAGGAGGAACCTGGCAGCGGAACCGATGAGCTAAGAACCGGCGCTGCATGTACCCCTGGGACTCCCGGCCTCGTCGCGGAAAGTGCCCGCAGGTGACTGCCGTGAGCCCCCGCTTCCACTCAAGTCCCGGGCGAGACCCCAGCCCCGCCGCCTGGCCCCGCACAGGCAGCCCTAGTCCCCCTTCCTCGGGCAGGGGCTGCCTGGGGTGGTCTGTAATCGGGGCCTTGGGCCGGCCGGGGGTGAGATCCGGGGTGGGGTGGGGCGGGGGCGTCCCCTCAACGGTCGCAGCTCGGGGAAGGGGGGCTCGGGGACGCTCGGGGCCGGCCTCCTAGAAAGTCGCCGCGTCCGGGGAGCCGCGCCCCCGCCTCGCCGGGAAGCGGCCTTCTTAGAAGGGCGGGGGCGGGGAGGAGTGTGAATGAGCAGCCGGGGGCGGGGCGCGGGGCGGGGCCGCTGCCAGGAACGCGCCGCCGGGGCTGGCGCCGCGCCCGCCGGCCGCCGGGACGCCGCGTGTCGCGCTTTGTCTCCGGTGCGCCTGGGCGGCCGGTCCCGGCCCCTGCCCGCGGCCCGCCCCCGGCCCCTCCCGCGCCCTGCGCGCCGCCTTTCATTGCTGCGAGTAGTGACTAAACATTACAAGAAGGCCAGCCGCGCAGTTCCAGGAATCGGGGGGCGGGGCGCGCCGCCGCGTATATACCCGCGCGCGCGGCCTCGGCGGCGGCTCCGCCACGGACTCCCGCGCCGCCGCCTGGCTCGCTCCCGCCGAGGCCTCCCGCCTGGTCCCCCCGCTCGGCCCCCGAGGGGTGGCGCCCGATCGGCTCCCCGGGAGAGGGGGGCACGGCGGAACCCCGAGGAGCGCGCGCGAGGGCGCCTTCGCGGACTCCGCCAACATCTGGGCGCCGCGCGGGCCGCCCCGCCTCGGGCGCCGCAGAAGGCGCCGCTCCGACCCCGGAGACTCCGGCTCGGGACCAGGTAGGAAGGAGGGGCGCGGCGTGGGGAGGGTGGAGGGGACCTCGCTCCGTCTCGGGAGCTCTTCCCGGTTTCTCCTCCCCTTCCCGGGTCATTCCCGGCAGGGAGGGGACGAGGCCGGGGGCAGAGCGGATGGGAACCGGAGATCCTAGGTTCCCGGAACACTCCGGCTGGAGTTCTCGGGCCCCGCTGGTCCCTTCCCTGCCCCCAGACCGCGGGTTCCTACCTCCCCCCACCGCCCCACGTTCTCGCTGCCCGGGGCCACCGGACTGAGCGGCGCCCGGACCGTCCCGGGGGGAATCTCCTCTCGCTCCTCACACCCACCGCGCTCCTGGACACCCAACTTCCGCGCGCGACTTTCCCCACCGCGCGTCCTCCGGAGAAGGGGGCCGGGGCGGGGGGCCCGGGCGGGCCGGGCGCGCTGGAGGGTTCCGGGCACTCACGCCGCGCGCGCCTTCCTCCCTGCAGCTCCCCGGGATGCGATAGCGGCGCCAGCGCGGGAGCCCCCCAGCATCTGCAGCCACCCCCGCGCAGACCCGCGCCGGCTCCGTGCGCCATGGTCACCCACAGCAAGTTTCCCGCCGCCGGGATGAGCCGCCCGCTGGATGCCAGCCTGCGCCTCAAGACCTTCAGCTCCAAGAGCGAGTACCAGCTGGTGGTGAACGCGGTGCGCAAGCTGCAGGAGAGCGGCTTCTACTGGAGCGCCGTGACGGGCGGCGAGGCCAACCTGCTGCTCAGCGCCGAGCCCGCCGGCACCTTCCTCATCCGCGACAGCTCGGACCAGCGCCACTTCTTCACGCTCAGCGTCAAGACCCAGTCCGGGACCAAGAACCTGCGCATCCAGTGCGAGGGGGGCAGCTTCTCGCTGCAGAGCGACCCGCGGAGCACGCAGCCCGTGCCCCGCTTCGACTGCGTGCTCAAGCTGGTGCACCACTACATGCCGCCCCCCGGAGGCCCGCCCGCCGACGAGCCGCCGCCTGCCCAGCCGCCCCCGGGGAGCCCTCCCAGGCGGGCTTATTACATCTACTCCGGGGGTGAGAAGATCCCCCTGGTGTTGAGCCGGCCCCTCTCCTCCAACGTGGCCACCCTCCAGCACCTCTGTCGGAAGACCGTCAACGGCCACCTGGACTCCTACGAGAAAGTCACCCAGCTGCCTGGGCCCATTCGGGAGTTCCTGGACCAGTACGACGCCCCGCTTTAAGGAGACGGCTGAGGGCGGAGGTCGAGGAAGGGGGCTGGGTCCCCCTTTCTGTGGCACACGGCAGAAGCACAAAAATCCAGCCGTCCTGGCAGGGTCTCCTGCCGCTCTGGGTGAGCCAAGGGAGGGGGCGGACGGGTCCCCTCCCTCCTGCAGCCGGCGGAACCTGGGATGTGTTCGCGGGAAGGGGTGATGGCACCTGGGCTCCCCTCCCCGACTCCAGCCGTCTGGCCTGGTGGGACCACAGCAGCGGCGACGGTGGCTTCGCCCTTCCTCCACTCCCCCTGCCGCTTCCCAGCTGGGGACGCTTTGGGGAGTGTTGAACTCTGAGAACTGCCGGGGAATCCTCAAACTTTCCAACCGGAACTTGTTTGCGCGCTTTGATTTGGCTTAAACCTGAGCAGGGTGCGGAGTCTGGGATGAAGGATGGGAGAGAGCTGCCGGGCGCGGGCTGCAGGCTGGCTGAAGAAGGGGGCCTGGCACGCTGCCCAGCCCCCTGCACACTGTGCTCTTTGGCTGTGGGCAGAGGGCAGAGGGTGACCGCAAGGAAGCCATCGTGATGACCCTCGTTCTGTCCCTTGCGGGGTGTCCTTCCCCCATTTTAAGGAGGAAGTGGCATTTGGCAGTCGGAGGGTCTGTTGTCTCCTCCCGCCCACTCTACCTTCCAGCGCCTGGGCGGACAGGTGAAAGGGAGGAGCCACGCTGGGCCCCCAGGCTCCCTGGAGAAGGTGGGCGTTCCACTCTATGCCTCCTGACTCTGGCTAGGAGATTCGCCTTAAATGCTCCCTGTCCCATGGAGAGGGACTGGCACACGAGGAGCCACATACTCCCAGCCAATCCAGGCACAGCAGCTAAGGGATTCTCCGCAGCCAGCCACCGGCCGGGGAAGTGGGGGTGGGGCGCAGACCAGGGCCTTCCAGCCCAGGCCCGGAGAATGTTATTAGCGTGTTGGTTTTGGCCAGTCGTTGGCACCTCGTGGTCAGAGCAGAGCCACTGGGTTCCACACCCCCCACCAGGCCCTGCACAGCCCTCCCTCCTGCCTGGGGGGCAGGAAGTCACCCAGGCGCCTGTCCCTCCAGCTGCTCTGGCGCTGCAGTAGCACTGACCAGGGACAGCTCCCAGGAGGGCAGCTGTGATGATGGAGTTACCTGGAACTGTTCTGTCTCTTCTGGAGCTGGAGGGGAAAGAAAACAAACCTAGTTTTCTGTGTCAGGTATTGGGCTGGGCGGGGCAGCTGTGTGTTGGGGTGTTTTCTCCCCCTCTTTTTTTTTGGTTCCTTGTTTTTTAATAATGTTTACAATCTGCCTCAATTACACTCTGTCTTTTATAAAGATTCCTCCTCCAGCCCTCGCCCCCCCGCCCCCACTCAGGCCTTCGAGGCTGTTAGGAGATGCTTGAAGAACTCAACCAAATCCCGAATCCAAGTCAAACTTTGCACATATTTATATTTATACTCAGAAAAGAAACATTTCAGTAATTTATAATAAAGAGCACTATTTTTTAATGAAAAATACGACTTCAGCCTTTTCTCTCCAGGCCTTTCATCCACACTCCCCATGGGCGGTGGGCTGCCTGGGCTTCTGCCCTGCTGTGGCATCACAGTGTGTCACTGGCAGGCTAAGGCAGCCACCCAGACTGTTTGCCACCCGCCCGCCACCGCCACCGAGAGGGGGTAATTCCTGCTAGTCTGATTCAGATCTGACCAGAATATGCAAAGCGAGTTGGAAGGAAGCGCTTCAAAAGGTTTACTGGGAGCTAGCTGAGCTGTGGGCAAAGCCGGGTGAGCTAGCTGGGAGGTATTCAAAGCCCAGACTCAGGGCGCTGGCTGGTGTTCCTCATGAAAGCCTGTATAAGAGACCCTTGGACCAGGTATTTAAGGGCTTCTTGATACTTACCCATGCTGGCAGTCTCCTACCCCCCCGCCCCCCCTGCCAGGGGCCCCAGCCTGAGCCACAGATGGGATGCTTCTCCCAGAAGTAGCACCCATCTATTTGTGTGTGTATATATGTACACACACACACACACACACACACACACACACACACACACATTTTAGGCAGGGAGGGGGGTAGTACTGGGATCCTGAGCCTTTGCACTGACCCAGCCTCTTTTTGTTTTTGGTGAAGTCACTACTAAGTTGTCCAGACTGGCCAGACTGCTGGGAGTGCCCTGGTCATCATTTTGCCTCTCACCCTGTGCCCTTCAAGGCCAGCCAGATGACCCTCAACTCTGCCTCCCACAGGATGGGTATTTTCTGATACAGTTGTGCCCAGTACGAGCCTGGCCTTGGAATGGTCATTTTTTTTTGTTTTTGTCAGTGTTTACATTACTGGGGACTGACCACAAGGTCTACCTCCTGAGCTACATCCACAGTCCCTTTTTACTATTTTGTTATTTTTGTTGTTGTTTAGGGTTTTGCTTTTGTTTTTGTTTTTTGAGAAAGGGCCTCGCTCTAGCCCAGGCTGGTCCTGAACTCACTGGTGTAGTCCAGACTGGCTTTAGACCCAGGACAATCCACCTGCCTCAGCCTCCTGAGTGCTGGGATTATAAGCATGTGGTGCTGGGGAATCAACTGGGGTACTTCGCATTTGCTAGGAAGTGCTTCAACTACTAAGCTCTTCCTCCAGCCCCATGTTTTGAGTCAGGATCTCCCAAAGTTGCCCAGGCTGGATCTGAACTTGCTATTCTCCTGCCTCAACCTCCCATAGAGCTGAGATTACAGGCTTGTGCCACTGGGCCCAGCTCCCTGGAATGGTCATTTCTGATACCTAGAGAGATGCTCAGTAAATATTTGCCGATGAGTTAGGGCAGCAACTCAGGTGCAGGGAGGTGAAGCAACTTGCCCAAGGACACAGCACCTGGGACAACACGCAACTGAACCCCTGCAACATTGGATTTCCACAGTCCAGGAGCTCCTAGTCGCCCCGCGGTGGCTCCCAGGCGAGTGTCCCCTACAAAAGCCAAAGGTCAGTGAGGCCTGGTGGCCAGCCTGGCTGACTCAGCGACTCTGAGACTACGTCTCAAAATCAAAACCAAAAAAGATGGACTGAGGATAGAGCTTGGGGCAGAGGCCCTGGGTTCCATCCCTGGCACCCCAAAAAAAGTTCAAGTCTCTTCCCCCTGCTCTCTAGGGTTTCAGCGCAAGGGTTTCGCTAAAACCACAGAAAACCACTTCTGTGGTCCTTTGCTCCCAATGATCCTTTTTCCCCCATACTTCCCTTCCCAAGTCCCCTGGGCGACAGCTGGGCGATGGCTGGTTCCCAAGCATGGGGCCCCAGCTCTTTATCTGAGCCTCAGATGCCTGAAACAAAAGCCAGAGCCTCTTCCCGGCCCCCAGCAGGAGCGATAAGGAGTTAGTGTCCCGAAGGCAACTGAAAAAGTAAATAAACAGGGTCATTTTTCTTTCCCATTTCCTGGACTTTGGGGAAAAATGACCAAAGTGACAAAAAGGGGGCACAGCGCAGGGGCCTTCCACTCCTGAACTGAGCAGCAGGAACACGTAGGGTCGCGTTGCCGGAGCAGAGGTGAGGTGCCAGGAAGGCCCCGGTCGGCCATGGCCAGCTCTGCCCGGTGCCACCGGCTCCGCCACCGCCGGCCTCCTGCTGCAGAGTGCCCCTTTTGCAGAAATGAGCCTCTACGGAACCTGGAGAGCACCATGTCTCTGTCCTTGGCCCAGGAGGGTAACAGTCTAGCCACTGTGTCGTGTGGAACACTAGCAAGAGGGCTGGCCTTTCTCCCTGCCCTCCGCCAGGAGGGTGAACCTTGATTTGGGGAAGATATAAAAGCCCCAAGTACCCCTGACCCACCTCCCTGCCTGCCACTGGCTGCCCAGCCTTCTCCAGTCTTTTTTTTTTTTTTTTTTTTTTGAGGCAGGATCTTACTCTTAGCCCAGGCTGGTCCTGACCTCGCTATGGCACCCAGGCTGGCCTCAAATTTACAGCAATCCTCCTGCCTCAGCCTCCATTAAAGGTATGCTCCTCCACATCCAGTTCATATGGTTCTGGGGAACTGAACCCAGGGCCTTGAACTTTCTAGATGAGTGCTCTAACCACTGGGCTACTCCCCTCGTACCTCCTTTTTTTTTTTTTTTCCCCAGGCTGATCTTGACATGACTTTCCTTCCAGCCGCGGGTGCAGGGAGGCGGCCGGGACCCTGTAATTCCAACTCTCAGGAGGCTGAGGCAGGAGGATTGCCATGGGTCCAAGGCCAGCCAGGGCTACACAGTGAGTTCAGGATCAGCCTGGGATGCAGAGCAAGACCCTGTCTAAAAAAAATAACCAAAAAACCACCATAACAAACGACAACAAAAAAACCCCGTAAGAGCCTGGTATTGTAATCCAACCATTTTGGGAGGCTGAGGCAGGAGGATCGCGAATTCTAACTCAATCTGGGTAACTGAGCAAGATTCAGTCGCAAAATAACAAAAAAAATGGGCTGGGCAAGTAGCTCAGGGTGAAGGCCCTGGGTTCAGCTCCCAGTACCCAGAAAAAAAAAGTGCCTGCAGGTAGTGAAGGCGATTCTCTGTGGGCTGGGCAGGTCCCCCAGGGGAGGTGGCTGCCCTGGGGCCCTGAGCCGCGGCGCCGGGAGAACCCACCCCAGGCCCCAGCCCCTTCCCCGTGGGCGGCGCCGCTTTGGGCAGGCCTCCGATGACTTAGAGCCGGCAATGGGAAATCTAAGGCCTGCCGGGAGAGGGGCGGAGGCCTTCGGCCGCGGAGTCAGCGTGGAAAACGAGCCCGCTCGAGGTGTCCCGGCCGAAGGAATGCGTAAGGATGTTTGGAAGGGGGCACCGTGGGGCGCCAGGCGCAGAAGCGGGGGCACGGGGCCAACAGGGGCGCGGGGACGCAGGGTGAGGCGGGGGACGCTCGCGGGGGACGACGCGCGGGCCGCGGAGCCCCTTCCCGCGCCCGCCCCTCCGCTTCGGCGGCCGCCGGGCGGGCGGGCGGGCACGTCGCTGCGAGGCCGCCTTCTGCCAGGAAGAGTCACTTCCCGGACACCGCGGGAGCCCGGCGGAGCTATGCAAAGAATGTCCGCGCCGCGCTGGGGCGGAGCTTCCCGGGTCGCGGCCCCGCCCCGCGGAGCGTGCGCAGGACGCGCCGGCCCCGCCACGCCCCGGCCAGCCACGCCCCTCCCGAGAGCCGCTCGCCACGCCCCCCGCCCGCCAGCGCCGTCGCCACAGCAACGGGATTACGGGCGCGGAGCGCTGTTTATTCTCAGCCCAGTGCCAGGAAATTCTGCCGTGAGGCTGCCAGGCTCGCCTCCCGCGGATGGGGGCGGAGGGCGTCCGTCACTGGACACCGGGGGTCACTGACCCCCCGGGAGGCTGCTCCGAAACCTGACTCTCCTTCCAGCCGCGGGTGCAGGGAGGCGGCCGGACCCTCCTCCAGCCCAGGAGATCCAGCCCACCCCCAACTGCACCCGGGACCCCAGCTTCGAGCCCAGGCCGCTCGTCCGCGTGGTCCCCGTGCCGCGGCTACCCGTCATCGTCATGTTGTGAGCCAGGAATTGTTCCAGGCCCACTGAACTGAGGGTCGGACGGGCACAGGCCCGACGAGGGAGCCTGGCTTTCCGGTACTGCCCAGGACACTTAGCTGGTAAATTTATTTATTGAGACAGGGTCTTGCTCTGTAGCCCAGGCTGGTCCTGAACTCCCCATGGAAGCCCAGGCTGGCCTCGGACTCATGCCAATCCTCCTGTCAAAGCCTCCGGAGTGCTGGGATTACAGGGATTACAGGCATGCCCCACCACGCCCAGCTAGTAAATTCAGAAATTAAACAAATACAGAATGCTCTTTGTGTCCCACAAAACCATCATCAAATCTCATTTTTATTATATATATGCAAGATTGCGCCTTACTTATACTGTATGTTTATTGTTGTACTGAGCATTGACCCCAGGACCATTGCACTGATTGCGCTACATTCCCAGCTCTTTATTTATTTTGCAAGAAGATCTCCCCAAATCACCAAATTGCCCAAGCTAGGTCTGAATTTACAGTCCTACTGCCTCAGCCTCCTGCTGTGCTGGGATTACAGACCTGTGCTACCACACGTGGCTTCCTGCAAGGTCTTACCCCACCCTCATTTAGAGGGACTGGGTTCAGCCCTGAAAAATCTAATAAACCAGGACGGCTGGTCATTCCACCCTGGGGTCAGAACATTACCCATTTTAGAGATAAGAAACTGAGGCTCAAAACCCAGACTGGGCTGGAGGACCGGCTCTGTGGTTAAAGCGCTTGCCTAGCAAACGCAAAGTCAAACGCTAAGTACTGGAGTTCGATTCCCCAGCACCACATAAACTGGGTGGCGCATGCCTGTAATCCCAGCACTTGGGAAGCTGAGACAGAAGGACTGCTCTGAGTCCAAGGCCAGCCTGGACTCTGGCCTCCATAGTGAGTTCAGGACCAGCCTGGGCTGCAGAGTGAGACCCTGTCTCAAAAAAACAAAAACAAAACAAAACAAAAACCCAAGGACAGGTTTCTCATGGGGAGAGAGAGCTGGAGGTTGGAACTTGGAATCCAGGGCTTTAGCCAGGTGGGTGGCGCAGGCCTGTAATCCAGGCACTGCGGGAGGCTGAATCAGTAGGATCACACGTGCCACGCGAGGTCGGCCTGGGCAACTGAGCCCCACAGAGAGACCCTGGAAGTGCGCTGGGCTGTAGCTCCGCGTGAGGGCCTTGGGCTCAGCCCCCGGTGCCAGCAACCCGAACCAAACCAGGGCACTTGCCACTGAGCCCCGTGCTCTGTGCGGAGCCCCCGCCCTCCTCTCAACCCCCTGCCAGCGTAGTCACCTACAGTTGCTTTCCCGGACGCGGACGAAATGGCTGACTCCGGGACTCCTGCCCTAGCGGTCTGGAACCAAGCACCTGAGAGAGTCCTAGGTGCTGAATAATCACACCTCCCCTGGTGACGCGGAGCCCACCTGCTGCCGCCTTGGGGGCGCCAGAGCCCTCTTCCTGGATGGGGATTTCCTTCTGGCAGCCTGACTAAGCCATGGCTAGGAAACCAGCAGGGAGGGTAGGCCGGCGTGGACGGCAAGCTTGGACTGGCCCCCTTCTCTCTCCCTGGGCCGCAGGCCCCGGGCCCAAGGGCGCGCGGCCGGGGTGGAGGAGGGTGCCGGGCGCTGAGCCCTCCCAGCTGCGCCGTGCTGGGAACGGGCCAGGCGTTTGTGAAACCCTCAGGAGGGCCGGACCCGCCGTCATGAGCGCTGCCTGTGGGAGCCGCGGCGGGGGGATGGGGCTGTTCCCAGAAGCGTGGAGAACTCTGGACTTCCCACTCCTGCAGCTCAGCCTTGAGCAATCGCCGTGGCCTGGAAGGCAGCTTTGCGGAGAGAACGCAGGCCCGGCGCTTTTCAACCCCAAGCCCGGGCCCCGAATGCGAAAACTGCCGGCCGCGGGCGCTGAGCTGGACAGCAGAAACGACGCGAGTTCATCCTGTACTTACCCACGCGGATGTATCTCCTCTCCTTTGCCTCCAGCTCCTAAATCTCCCAGGAAAGATGCCTTTTCATAATATGTAGGATCTTGGCAGGACTGCGTGGACCAGATCTGCAATCCCAGCACTCAGGAGGCTGGGGCAGGAGGATTGCTGAATCCAAGGCCAGCCTGGGCTCCTTAGTGAGTTCAGGACCAGCCTGGGCTGTATGGTGAGACCCTGTCTCAAAAAAAAAAAATCCATATAAACATATATGTATAGGCAGCAAAGGCCCTGTGTTCAATCCTCAGTACAGAACACACACACACACACACACACACACACACACACACACACACGCATACCCATTACTCAGAATCTACTAGGCATAGGAGGGTGAAGATAAGGGAGTAAAGTATAAACCCCTTGGGGACCCAGCTGGCCTGCTGGAGGAGCACAGGCCCTACAGACCCGACCCAGGCCTGGGCATGGAGCTATAGCACCACTCCTTTTTTATACTTTATTTTGACACAGTGTTTCACTAAATTGCTAATTGCCCAGGCTGGGTTTCAACTGGTGATCCTCCTGCATCAGCCTCCCAGGTTGCTGGGATTATAGGCCTGTGCCACCGCCACACCCAGTTTAGGATTTTTTTTTTTTTTTTTTTGAGATAGGGTCTTGCTCTATAGTCCAGGCTGGTCCCAAACTCACTTTATAGCCAAAACTGTCCTCAAACTCATGACAATAATCCCTGCTCAGCCTCCCACATATGTGATTATAGGCGTGCACTACCACGCCCAGTGTATGTGGTGCTGGGGCATTGAACCATGAGCCTTGCACTTGCTAGGCAAGTGCTCTAACCGCTGAGCTACACCCCAGCCACCAAGGATGTCATTCTATTGCTTTGTTTTTCTGTTTTGAGACAGGGTCTTGCTCTATAGTTTAGGCTGATCCTGAGCGCACTGTGTAGCCGAAACTGTCCTTGAACTCATGACAACCATCCCGCCTCAGCCTCCCACGTGCTGGGGTTACAGGTGTGTGCCACCATGCTTAGTGTATGTGGTGCTGCGGAATGCAGCCCAGGGCCTTGCGCATGGACGGTGTCCCATGAGGCCGTGAGAGATGCAGACGGGGCCTGCCCATCCTGAAGTGTACGGTGTCTCGGCAAAGCCTGGCCTCACTGATGTTGATACGCAGCCAGGGGGACACTATCACGGTCTGCCTGCCTCTGGCGACCTATGGGGACCAGGATGTATTCTGAAAGGGGAACCAGACTGAAAACCGAGAAGTATCCTAAAAAGGAATGGGTATTAAAAATAAAACCGTTTCCAGGGTACAGCTGGGGGCGCCCAGGAAGAAATGAACTCCAGTGGTTTCCCAGAAGGGGGGACTGAGCTAAGGCGAAACCCCAAGCGTCCTTCCCACCAGCCCAGAGACCAGCACATCAGAAGAGGGAAATGGCCCCGGAAAAGGGAAACTTTGGGGAACTTCGAGAGAAGTATGGTTTGTCCCCGCTGGGTACATCTGAGTGAGACTCATCTTCTAAAAATACCGCCTTTGTCATATGTCACGCCCCCACTAGACAGAGGCTGGTCCCCGTGGTGCTCCATGGCATGGAGCTCAGGTTCCAAACCCTCGGGCACTAACGCAGTGGAGGACTTCCCTGCCCTCCTCCGCCCTGTGCAACCCGTGGTGCCCCCACCTGCCCGCCCCACAGCCCTCCCTTGCTCACCCCACAGCCCTGTCCCAGGTCCCCACCTGCCCTGCCCACCCTCCCCTCCGGTCTCCTGCCTCTCGGTGGAGGCCGCCTCCTGTCCTGGGGCCGCTGTGGCTTCCCTGGGAGGACACAGCCCAAGACCGCTTGTCCTGCCCAAAGCCTCACAGCCCCACTCGGTCACGTTATCGTTATCGTCTCTCTCTGAACAGGGCTGGGAACTCTAGGTGCACAAGGCTCACTGTTGCTCAGCAGGTAATTGTCACTGGATGCCAGCTCCGTAGTCTGCTCTGTGGATACAGTGTCTCACTGACTCACTAATTTGGCCAGGCCAGGCTGGCCTTTACCTTGCTATCGTCCTGCCTCAGGCTCCCAGGGTGCTAAGATTATTGTAATTATTTTTAAGGCTGGTCTCACTCAGTAGTTCAGGCTGGTCCTGAACTCACTGTGTATCCCAGGCTGGCCTCAAACTCAAGGCAGTCCTCATGTTTCAGCCTCCCAAGTGCTATGGTGAGTGCAACCGCGCCCGATTTATGTGGTACTGGGGAATCGAACCCAGGGCCTTGTGCATGCTAGGCAAGTGCTTTAACCACTGAGCCATGCCTCCTGCTCTCTAACATGCTCTTTAAATTACAGGGCTTCTGAAGTGTTAAAATATAATCTGTTAGCTGGACGTGGTAGCACAAGCCTGCTGGAACCCTGAGAGGCTGAGGCAGGATGACTACATGTTCAAGCCCAGTTTGGAAATTTAGTAACCCGGTGAGACCCTATGTCAATATAAAAACGTGTAAACCAGGTGTGGTGTCACATGCCTGTAATCCCAGCACTCAGGAGGCTGAGGCAGGAGGATTTCCTGGGTTCAACCCCCAGTGCTTGGGGGGGATATAGTGGAATGCACATATACATACATGTATATAATCTGTTCGCTCACAACAGTACCGAGGATCACGGTGAGGACCACACAGTGAACATCATTCCCAGCCCATTTTTTAGGTTTTGTTCCGAGACAGAGTCTCCCTACATTGCCTGGGTGTGGCTCAAACTGACAATCCTCCTGCCTCAGCCTCCCAAGTGCTGGGATGACAGGCCTGCCCCAGGGGGCGAGGCTCATTCACAACTTCTACCTCCAAGAGGTCAACTAGCATCGTTTTACTACTATATTTTTGCATAAAAATTATTTTGTTTTTCTTTTTTTCTTTTTCAGTGCTGGGGCTGAAACTCAGGGCCACACAGACGCCTGATACTCCTGATACTCCTGAGCTACAGCCCCAGCCTTGAAGTTCCATC
Source organism: Ctenodactylus gundi (assembly GCA_004027205.1). NCBI lineage: Eukaryota > Metazoa > Chordata > Mammalia > Rodentia > Ctenodactylidae > Ctenodactylus > Ctenodactylus gundi. The sequence goes on along the minus strand of PVKB01001550.1, from coordinate 344,249 downwards.
TTTTCTTTTTGAGACAGGGTCTCACTCTGTAGCCCAGGCTGGTCCTGAACTCACTATGGAGCCCAGGCTGGCCTTAGATTCAGGGCAATCCTCCTGCCTCAGCCTCCAGAGTGCTGGAATTACAGGCATGCACCACCACACCCGGCTTATGTGGTGCTGGGGAATTGAACTCCAGTACTTAGCGCTTGACTTAGCACTTGCTAGGCAAGCACTTTAACGGCTGAGCCATTCCTCCGGCCCCTGCAGTTCTGTTCTTTAAAAATGCATTTGGTGGGCTGATTTCATAGCTCGGCACTAAGCACTTGCCTATAGCCTGCAGAAGGCTCTGGGGTCCATCTTCAGCTCCCAACGCAAAGCAAAACTCAAGCACTCTTTTCTTTCCTCCTACCTGCATCCAGGTAAGCACAGTAGGGAACAGAGGATGGACACACAGGGACAGCATTAGGGTTTGGGCCTGGACTGTCCCCCCAAAGCCTCAGGTATTTGGACACTGTGGATTACCCATGGATTTCAAGTGCTGTTGGGAGGTGGCCCGGGTCAGGAGGGGCAGGTTACAGGTGTGCGGCGGTTGGAGGCGTGGGCCTACTCTGTGCGTGTGGGTGGAAGGATACAGACTCTTGGCCCTGGTTCACGCTGTAGGCCCAGGTCCTTCCTGCAAAGCCCTGAGCAGCTGTTCCCCGCCAGACCCTCCTGCCATTGCCAGACACCCACGGACAGACTGAGGCCTCATGAAACTGAGCTAAGGTAATCCTTCTGGGCCGAGGGCATAGCTTAGTGGTTAAAGCGCATGCCCAGCATCTGCAAGGCCCTAGGTTCAATTCTCCAGTAAGGTGGAAGCTGGACAGGGTGGTGCACACCTGTGATCCAACTGTAGGGAGGCAGAGGCAGGAGGACTGCCATGTGTTTGAGGCCAGACTGGGCTACACAGTGAGGGCACTGGGGATGTAGCTCGGTGCAAAGACCCTGGTTCAATCTTTAATACTGGAAGGAGGTAAGAAAGGAAGAAAGAAAGAAAGAAAATCTCCACCTCCTAAGTGGGGACGGGGCCTATTTTTCCCACTTGCACCTTGCACCTGCACCCCAACCCCAGGACCTGTACTTAGGGGCTACTGTGTGGGCTCCTGACAGCTCACACAGCCCTCCTCGGAGCCTGCCAGCCCTGGGGGACTGTCCCGCTGCCCCCTGCCCCCTAGGCCCTGGATGATGGCAGGGAGCACAGGCAGCCCGTGTCCTGTTGAGGAGGGGCTGGAGGAGCCCCAAATGCCTGGCTGGTTTCTGGTTCCCCAAGGACTCCGCTAAGACCTCTAGCCATCCTGACACTCAGGCTGACCCTCAACATCCCCCTAGCTATACTTTCTGGAGCCCAGGTGGGTGGAGGATGGAACCCCATGATCGGAGCAAAGCCAGCCACTGGGAGAGGCAGGGTGGATCCCAGAGGGGTCCTCTGGCCACACACTGCCCTTCTGATGTCCTTCGGCACCTGGTGGGAGGAGGCAAGGGATCTGGCAGGAAGGCTGCCCAGTTGGCTCAACCGGAGGTGGGGAAGGGCTGCCTATGACCCTGGATTACTAGGGGCTTCCCCCCGGGCCATCACAGGGCCAGGGGTGGCTGAGAATCCAGCAAGGACTCGAGCAGAGGAGGCGAGGTGCTGAGGGACGCGGCCTCCCCGGGGCTGACTCCACGCCTCTCCAGGCTAGGAGAAAACATCGGGGCCTGAGCCAGTCATTCCAGAGAGAAGGAGGACATCAGGGCCCAGGGGCCACAGGGCTGGGTGGTGGGCCAGGTGGCAGAGTCACCTGGGCCTCGAGAGGAGCCAGTCACAAAAGCCAGACCCTGGGTAGAGGTCACCGGCCTCCAGGGACACAGAAAGATGGAGAAATGACCAGAGAGGACACCAGCACTTCCCGGAGGGGCCAGAGGCTCATGCGTGGCAGCATGTACGTACGTTGCTGCTGCTTGGGACATGCTGAGCGCCGCGGGTAAAGGCACAGGACAGCCCTGACCTCCAGGAAGGCTCCTGCTGTTAGCTACACTGCTAACCAGAGGCAGCTGGTCACCCAGATTCCAGTGGAGGTCACAGCCAGGCCTGACTCATCTGGAGGAAAAGCTGGCCCCATGAGGATCCCAAGGGGACCCTGGCCTCGGAGGCAGCCCTCAGCAAGCCGCTCCTGTGTGCCCCCCTTGCTGGTCCCTGGAGGGACCTGTTCTGTGTGGGTGGTGCTGGGAGCGAGTCCTGGATCGCCACACTAAGTCATATCCCAGCTTATTTTTATTTATGATTTTGAGATAGGGTCTCTCTAAGTTGCCCAGGCTGGGCTCAAAGTTGAGATCCTCCTGCCTCGGCTTCCCAGAGCATTGGGATGGCAGGCCAGTGCCACCAGATATGGGTTACTACTATTCTTTTTTTTAATTTTTGAGACATAGTCTCACTACGTCACTAAATTGCCTAAACTGGGCTTGAACTTGCAATCCTCCTGCCTCAGCCTCCCAATTCCTGAGATTATAAGTGCGTACCACCACTCCCAGCTTGCCTACATAATTTTTTTCTTTTTTTGAGACAGGGTCTCACTCAGCAATCCAGGCTGGTCCTGAACTCACTATGGAGCCCAGGCTGGCCTTGCGCTCACAGCAATCCTCCTGCCTCAGTCTCCTGAGTGCTGCGATGACAGGCATGTGCCACCACACCTGGTGTATGTGGTGCTGGGGAGTTGAACTCAGGGCCTCGAGCTTGCTAGACAAGTGTTTTAACCACTGGGCTGCTCCTCCAGCCCCTTGTTTTCTTAATGGGCCTGATGCATTTCCTCTTGTGGGCCAACAGTTCTCTGCATGACGTTCAGTGCTTGTATTAGTGTTCTGGGACCTGGCACACTAGAATGCTACAAACTGGGCCAAATAAAAAAGAAGGAGAAGAAGAAGAAGAAAATGTGGCTTGGGTTTGAGTGTAGCTCGGTGGATAAGCACCTGCCCAGCGTGTGAGGCCCCGGGCTCCACCCTGGCACGGGGGAGTCAGAACACAAGGGGAGCCCTCCTCAGCGGGACGCGGTCCAGTGGCTGGCACTCCTCTGGGGTGCCGGAGCCCCGGGTCCCACCCCCAGCACTGCAGAAAAAATTGTTTTTCCTTGACTTCCAGGAGGAACCCGAAAAATGTGCCTGTTCCTGCTCTTGGGCAGGACAAGTAGAATGTCCCTTTACCCTCTACTAAGGGAGCCTTGGGCACACGGAGGGCCCTCCCGCTGAAGGCTGGGCAGATGCAGGAAGAGGCAGGCATGCCCAAGCCGGCCGCACGTATGGCCCGGGGCGGGCAGCAGAGGTGCCTCCTTGGCCACACGGTGCTTCCTGGCTTGGCTGTGCAGTGCCTCTGGCCGGCAGACCCAGACGACCCCTCCCTAAACCCCTCCTCATGGGACCCAGGCTGAGCTTCCTAGCTAGAGGGAGGGCGGTGGCACCTGGGAGTTGGGTGCAGGAACCACGAGGGGCCGTGCCTTCGTGATCGTGGCACTGAGGGAAATGCAGATGTGTCTGTCAGCAGCCAGCCAGCTCCCTCCAAAGCCCGGAGGCTCTGGTGGTGAGGCAGGTGTGTGTGAGCCTCTTCCCTGTGCCCCTCAGAGGCTCCTTGCCAGTGAGCCCAGGACCTTCCCAAGGAGCTGCATCCCCAGCCTTTCTCCTCCTCCTCCTCCTTGGACTCAATCCAGGGCCTTCATACTGAGTGACACCCAGCCCACTTCTTAGTTTTAATTTTGAGACAGGGTCTCACAAAATGTCTAGATTGCCTAGGCTGGGCTGAAACTTGCAATCCTCAGCCTCCCACAGTGCTGAGATGACAGACCTGCATCACAAGGCCTGGCACCTAGGGCCCCCTTCTTTTAAAAAATTATATATTTATATATATATATATATATATATATATATATATATATATATAAATATATAATTTTTTTGAGACAGGGTCTCACAAGTCACTGAGTTTCCCAGGATGGACTCAAACTGCAATCCCTGGGACCGGCAAGGGGAGGATGCCCTCACCTGAGCCACAGGAAGGGGACCGCCCTGCCCCAGCCTACCCACAGAAGCACTTCCAGGGACAGGAAGTCAGCTGAGCACCCAGCCGCGAGTGTGCGGTACAGGCAGGGGAGGGCTGCGCCTGGCGGTCAGTGGCCTGCCGTGCTCCCCACGTGGGAGGCCAGATGCTGCGGTGGTTAAGAGCCCGGTCTGCTCAGAGAACCAGGCAGGTCTCTGAACCCGCTGGCCAGGCATCCGCATCCACAGGGTGCTAACCTCCCGGTGGCGTCTGGCAGGGCGGATGGTTCAGCGAGTGAGCAAATGCACCATGGTTTGGAGCGTGAAGAGGGCTCCGGCCACGTCCACACCGCTGCTCAGATGATGGCAGGGAACAGCGAAGCCCCTGACAGGATTAGCGTGCGCGCGGTGCGGTGCTTGGGATCGAGCCCAGGGCTTGGCATGAAGCTAGTATCAACCTTTTGTTTTGTTTTGTTTTGTTGAGTTTTTCATTTTTTTTTTTGAGACAGGATGTCCACAAATCACTAATTCACTGAGGTGCGGCTCCAACCTGTGATTCTCCTGCCTCAGCCTCTCGGAGAACGACTGGTCTCCCAGCCCCACCACACCTGGCTTTATGTGATTTTGATTTCTGGTGGACACTGACATGGAAGTAGTGGCCCGACCTGCTAGGGAAGGTGTGGCCATCTAACAGGCTGCCCCACCTGACGCCTCCCTTTCCCCAGACGCAGGGACTCCTGCTTTACCAGCAAGTTGTCTGAGTCCTCCCTCCGCCTGGGGCCTCTGGGCTGGCCGGCCCGACCACAGGACCATCAGACTTGGGGCCAGGAAGTTACAGTAAATCAGGCCCGCCTTTTTCCACCGGTTCTGCTGCGTCCAGCCAGCCTGGGGCCTCAGCCTGCTGCGGGAGGAAGGATGGAGCCAAGCAAGAGCCCCTTCGGCCCTGCCGTGGGCCACCTACCCCCACTGCACCGGCCCAAGCGGCACAGCCAGCCTCAGGGGCACCTGCCAGCACCCTGCTCACCCTGAGGGAGGGCCCTAGCACCCCTGCGGCTGCCCCAGGCCTGGGGGTGGGTAGTGCAGTGGGCAGATCTAGGAGGGAGTCCAGGGGTGGGCACCCTGGAGAGCGGACTGAGTGACAGGGCAAAGGGCCTGCGACATCACGACACCATTTTCACCAAAATAACCCAGAGGTGGGGCTGGAGGAATGGCTCAGCGGTGAAAGCACTTGCCCAGCAAGCGCTATGTCAACTGTTAAGTACCTGAGTTTGATTCTCAACACCACACAAGCTGGGCGTGGTGTTGTGCGCCTGTAATCCAGCACTCAGGAGGCCGAGGCAGGAGGATTGCTATGAGTTCAGGACCAGCCTGGGCTCCAGAGCGAGACCCTGTCTCAAAAAAAACAATGACCCAGAGGATAGAGATGACTCGTGTCGCTGGTTAGCTGCCAAGGAAACCGAGAACCGAGGCTAGCGAGGTTAAGGAGGTTGGCAGCGGCTCTGATGGGCAGAAGGTAGGGCAGGCACCTTGGGGTGTCCCCCACCAGGCTTTTTTTTTTTTTTTTTTGCACTATTGAGGATAGAGCCCAAGACTTCCACATTGAGCTCCATTCTCAGCCCTTATTTATGTATTTATTTATTTCTGAGACAGGCTCTTGCTCTGGAGCCCAGGCTGGTCCTGAACTCACGGCGATCCTCCTGCTTCAGCCTCCAGAGTGCTGGGATTATAGGTGTGCACCACCACGTCCTGTTCATGCGGTGCTGGGAATCAAACTCGGCTACTTAGTGCTTGACTTGGCGCTTGTGAGGCAGGCGCTGTAACCGCCGAGCCGTTCCTCCGGCCCCTATTTTCATTTTGAGGCAGTCACGAAGGTGCTGAGTTGCCCAAGCTGGGCTACAACTTGCATTCTTCCTGCCTCGGCCTCTCAGAGAGCTGGGATGGCGGGCCCGGGCTCCACTTGGGGTAACAGGGCTGAGGGAGTGTGCCAAGGCCCTGGGTTCCATTCCCAGCACAGAAAAAACCAAAATCCTCTTGGGTGAACAGGAGCAGGTGCTGAGGAGGCAGCTGCCGCCTTTTGGAGTCCCAGGACCTCTGGGTCCCAGGACTGCGCCCAACTGCGCGCAGGAAGTGTGCGAATGTCAGCAAGACTCTGCAGGAGCAGGGCGCAGGTGGCCAGGGTGCCCCTCCCAGGCTGGACTCTGGGGGTGGCCCATCCCCCAGTCTGGGGGTTTTCCAATTGTCCCTCCCCTGCCTTACGTTCATGCAGGTGGCCCAAGTGACCAGGAATCTGCTAGGCTTCAGTCCCCCTGCTTGGGTCTGTAGTCATGGCAACTGCTATGCTGCTGCTCCCCAGAGGGGAAGGGAACACGCGGCTGCCAGCTGCAAATTCCTGACGCCTGTCATCAGCGGGGGCTGTGAGGTCAGCGCTGCCGCTCCCCGCCCTCCATCCTCAGAGCTGGCCCTGTGCCGGGGATCCCGGCCCGGGGTCCCCAGTGTCCTCCCACCAGCGTGTCCAGGACTCCTGGCTGTCCTCGCCAGTCCTGAGCCCCTGTCCTGGCCATACCCCAACCCGGATTCCTGCGCCAGGTCCCAGCCTGCACTGTCCACATTCCCAGCCTAGGTTCCCATGTCGCTCACAGGCCTGCATGCTGCGTCTGCCTCATGGTCTGGTCCCTGCGCCCAGGTCCCCCTGCCCCAAATGTCCAAGCCCCCCCGGGGGGGGGAGTCCAGCGCCCCATGCACCTCAGCGCCAGGGCGGCCCCTCCCGCTGCCCAGCCTGCCGAGCCCTATTTCGGGAGCTGGCGCTGTGCACAGAACTGGGGCAGCCCTGCCCGGAAGGGACGCTATTCTGGGCTGGGCCGCCCCGAGCAGCTGCGACCCCAGGGCTTCCCGGCAGGGTGCGTGCCCGGGACAGAGGGCACACTAGGGCAGGCCTCCCGCCACCCCACCTTCCTCGGGGCCGCGCCCAGCTCCCTGCCCTTTTTGGCGAGGCCCGGCTCCTTCCTCCAGCCAGGAGGGAGTGTTCTCTGGTGTTGAGTGCAGAGCACCCAGCAGCCTGTGCTCCCGCTCACTCCCTCCTCCAGGCTGGGGGCTTGGCCAGGTGTGCCCCCACCCTTCACCTCTGCGTCCCGCCTTTCCTGAGGGCTAGGGTGTTCCTGTGGACCCCCACATTTGACGCAGAGCCCCCAGGGTCCGTTCCAGGATAGGGGGCCCCAAACACGGTCACTAAATCCAAGTTCTTTGCCAGCTAGCTGTTTGGTAATTCCAGCGCTGAGAGGCTGAGGCAGGAGGATCACAAGTTCAAGTTCAGCCTGGGCAACTTGACAATTTGGAGACAGCCTGTATCAAAATCAAAAATAAAACGTCTCCGTGGGAGGCCCTGAGCTTGATCCCCAGTAGCACAGGGGAGAAAAGTTCTTAAGCCGCCACACTGGTGTACACTGGCCCCTGCTCTGGGCAAAGACCCCAAAGCCTTTGTGTTCAGCAAACCCTTATGATCACAGCGTCCTGGGCCTCTTCCCCCCGTAGAGGAAGGGTCCCCTCCCCTAGGTCCCCCGCATGGTGACTCGGTTCCCCCAGGTTTGTTCTGTGACCGGTGGGCGGCGCTCTGGACTCCCAGGAGGACTCTTTCACATCTTTTCACGATACAGACATTGGCCGCCTGCCCACACTGCTGGTCACAAGGAGACGAAATCCTCATAATCTCATCAGAATGCCCGAGCTGGACCTGGATCTAAGCCAAAGCTCTCCCTCCTGAGCAAAAGATTCCCCCAGATCAGCGCGCGACCCTCTCCCACGGGGGAGGGGGCGTGGCCACTGATCTCTGCACACTCTTGAGTGTTTTATGTAAGTCATGCTGTTGTTTATTTATTTGTTTGCTTTGAGACAGGGTCTCACTCTGTAGTCCGAGCTGGTCCTGAACTCACTAAGCAGCCCAGGCTGGCCTCAAACTCAGAGCGACAGAGAGAGAGAGAGAGAGAGAGAGAGAGAGAGAGAGAGAGAGAGAGAGTGAGTGTGTATCTGGCTCTGAGGCTGGTCCTGAACTATATAGCTCAGACTGGCCTTTGAACTCACGATAATCCTCCTGCCTCAGCCTCTTAAGTGCTGGGATTACAGCCGAGCCCCCAGTGGGGCTGGGTTAGTAACGCATCTCAGCTGGCCTTTGTCCCTCAAGGACTCCACGCGCTAGGCCAACAGGCCTTGTTGGGGACTGGGGGGTCCTGTGAGCTCATCTCCTCGGTGGTCTGCTCTTCAGAGGAAGCACCACAGGGCCGGCACCCTGCCCCAGCGGGCCGGCCCACAGAGCAGCCCCTGGACCCCCGCAGCCAGCTCCAGCAGTCTACACTCCTAGCTAGCTAGTTTGCTTTTTCCTGGCACTACCGGGGAATGAGCGCAGGGCCTTTGCCCTGAGCTACATCCCCAGCCCTTTTTAAATTTTTTTACTTTGAGACAGGATCTCTACACTGTAATCATCCTGCCTCAGCTTCCCGAAGTGTGGGGATGTACACCCCTCCCCCACTTCCTTTTCTTTTCCCTTTGCAACTGTCCCACTCCCGCCTGTGACTTGTACAATGTGTCCGCACTGGCTCTAAGTGGTCCTCGACGCAAAGGGGTCTGAGCTGCACAAAAGAAAACTAGACCGCTTAACACCGCAGGAGTGGGCAAGGCGAGTGAGCCCGCCCAGCGGCCTCTGTAATCTCAACTACTATGGACGCTGAGGCAGGAGGATTTCAAGTCAGAGGCCAGCCTGGGCCACTTCAGGAGATCCTACCTCAAACATAAAAAGAACCGCGGATGTAGCTCGGTGCTAGAGCGCGTGCTCCTCATGGAAGACCCGGGCAGGCCAGAGTGGCTCACATGTGGGCCTGGCGGAGCCCAGAAGCCATGTTCTGGAGCAGGTGTAGGGACACCAGTAGCCAGGCTTTCTCAGGAGAGGGAGCTTCCCGCGAGGCCGCTCCATCCCCAACCAGTGGGCGATCAATTACCAGGGAAGTTCTTGAGGGTGTTTTCAGGGGCGTGTGCCGCTGCTGCCTGGTCCCTGGGCGGACAGTCCTGGGTGCCGCCCAGGAGATGGTGGTGGTGGTGGTGGGGGATCAACCCCTCTGCTGCCAACACATCTGGGACCCTGGCATCACCCCTCAGGCTGGAAGGAGGAGGCTAACACCCATCGGGGTCTCCCACAAGGACACGGGACTCGCAGCCAGGCACCTGGCAGGGCCCACGCGGAGGGACTCCTCTCTGAAGCCCCGCCCCCCACTCAGGTGCACCCAAATCTATTTCTAATTCTCTTTTCTGACTCTTTTTTGAGACAGGGTCTCGCTCTGTAGCCCAGGCTGGTTCTGAACTCACTATGGAGCCCAGGCTGGCCTTGGACTCACGGCCATCCTCCTGTCTCAGCCTCCCGAGTGCTGGGATTACAGGCGTGCGCTACCACGCCCGGCTAATGTGGTGCTGGGGAACCAACTCAGGGCCTGTGCTTGTTACACAAGCACTTTACCCTCTGCACTACTCCTCCAGCCGCATTGAATACCATCTGTGCACCCGAGATGTACTTCTCAGTTCTGGAGGGTTAGGGAAGCTTGCAGGGCTGGGGGCTGGGGGCGTTGTACTCGGCGGTCAGGGCACTTGTCCAGCAAGTGCCAGGTCCTGAGTTGGTTCCCCAGCACCACATAAGCCTGGCATGGTGGTGCATCTGGAATCCCAGCACTCGGGGGCTGAGGCAGGAGGACTGCCTTGATTCAAGCCCAGCCTGGGTTACACAGTAAATTCAGGACTAACCAAGACTATAGAGTGAGGCCTTGTCTCAAGAAAAAAAAAAATACGGCAACTTACAGGGCTGGTTTCCTGTTGGGGTGGGCCTTTTCCCAGACTTGGTAACTGGGTCAGTCAAAGGTTCATTTCTTCCCGGGAGGGACAGGGGCCCATGGGGACAGAGCAGGGAGAGTGGAGTAGGGGCCGGAACCGCCCCTCGCTCACTTCTGCTTCCTCAGCGTCCCGGGAGGAGCCCCAGCTCCTAACTTCCTCCACAGGGCCGGGGCCATTCACATGTGTGTCCTTGAAATTCCGGTCACAGCGTCAGCCCGTCCAGGAGCCGGGGCAGCGCAAGGGAACCGGAGGGCGGGAGCAGCGACGTGGGACAGTGCTGACCACCCCAAGCTGCCCCGGGTGATTCACTCGCGTTCAGCACACTGGCCTTTTCCTAGAATGTTGCGACAAGGGACATGAGGGTTTTTTCCAGAGACTTCCACTTCAGTTACCCAACCCTGGGCCCCTCGGTGGCTCTGAAAGTGACCCTAGGGTGCTGGTGAGGGGGCCCTTGGCTCTCTGACCTTGGTGTCTGCTCCTTTTGAGGCTTTTTTTTTTTTTTGAGACAGGGTCTCACCCTGTGGTCCAGGCTGGTCCTGAACTCATTATGGGGTCCAGGCTGGCCTCAAACTCACAGCAATCCTCCTGCCTCAGCCTACCTCATGCTAGGATCACAGGCGTGTGCCACTACGCCCAGCTTAACAACCTTATCTCTGATTAAAAAGCAAATTTAAAAAGGGCTGGCACGTAGCTCAACACGAAGGCGGTGGGTTCAGTCCCCTGCCTGCAAAGAAAAAAACACCATGTGAAACTACTGAAGGTCTGACACTCCTGCCTCAGCCTCCAGTAGTAATGGGATGGCAGCATTTGCCACCACGCCTGGCTCTTATAAAATCCTTGGGCAGTACTTGGTAACCCTTTCTGTACAGTCGAGTCCCCCTTTTCCCCTCCCCCACCCCAGTTCCTAGCTCAGGAGACCCTGCTGTACAGAATGGGTCACCCGTGTTAGCCGTTCCCCAGAAAGGCGGCCCCCCGGAAAACAGCCACCCGCCTGTTCTTAACCTCAGGCTGGGTTTCAGGGTGAAGCCCCTCTTTAAAGGGGTGGGGGTTCAAGCCCTCTGCCCTCAGCGGAGCGGGTCACGACCTCTCCCTGGGTGACGCGGCTGGGTCTGATCCACAGGACGCCTTTCCTACGGCGAGTCTCCGGGGGCTCCAAGAGTCCAGGAAAGGAAAGAGACCACAGGACTGTCCCCTGGGCCCCCGGGCTGCAGGGAAATTTCCCTCCAAAGTTCAGGGGACTCTGGAGGAAAAGAAAAAAAGCTGTAGGTTCTGAAAATGAAAATGAAGAAGTGATGAGCTGGGAAGCAGGAATTCCACGGCGGAGACGCCGGCCCGGAGAGGCCGCGGGTGGAGCTGGGCAGCGTGGCCCAGGCCCAAGGTGGGCACGCGCCCCAAGATGGGCGGGGGCCGACATCGGCTTCTAACAGAAAGGCAGTCGGAATGACTGGTAAGGTCGTGGTCAGGCAGAAGAGGGCCCAGCGCCGCGCCCTCCCAAGGCAGAATGACGGAGGGGCCAGTGGCGCAAGCCTGTCACCCCAGCACTCCAGGAGGCTGAGGCAGGAGGGTGGCCAGGTAGAGCCCAGGCTGGGCAATTTAGCAATTTAGTGAGACCCTGACTCAGAATTAGAAATGAAAGTAGATTAGGGATGTACCTCAGTGCCCAGGCCTGGGATCTGATTCCAAGAAAGATAAAAAGAAAGACAGAGAGAGAGAGAGAGAAATGCAACTTTTTCTTTTTTCTCTTTCTCCTTTGCCAGCTGAACCCAGGACCGGTGCGCCACTCCACGGTGTTTCCACATCCTCTTTCTCTTCCTGTGCCATGCCAGGTCCCTGACTCAGCAGACCCAACAGGCGGCCCTCCAGGTGCCCGGTGTTTCATCCGTACTAAGTTTTGGCTTGATTTTTGGGCTCTACCATTGCATTACATCCTCAGTTCTTTAATTTTTTTTGTTTGTTTGTTTTTGTTTTTGGGGGCAGGGTCTCACTCGGTAGTCCAGGCTGGTCCTGAACTCACTGTGTAGCGCAGGCTGGCCTTGGGTTCAGGACAATCTGCCTGCCTCAGCTTCGCAAGTACTGGAATTGAATTCAGGGCCTTGCTCTTGCAAAGCAAGCGCTTTAACTGCTGTGCCATTCCACAAACCCTAAAAAAAAATTTTTGGAGACACAGTCTTGCTTAGTTTCACAGGCTGACCTTGAACTTGCAAACCTTCTGCTTCGGCCTGGGATATAGACATATGCCACCACATTTGACTCGAAGTCTGGCTCTAAAAAAAAAAATTTTTTTTTTGACACAGGGTCTCGCTCTGCAGCCCAGGCTGGCCCTGAACTCACTATGGAGCCCAGGCTGGCCTTGGACTCACGGCAATCCTCCTGCCTCAGCCTCCCGAGTGCTGGGATTACAGACGCATGCCACCACCCCCAGCTTTAAACTCAGATCCTTGTGCTTACAAGGCAAGTGCTTTAGCCATTGTGCCATTCCTCCAGTCCCCCACCCCACCTTTTTCTTTTAAAGACAGGACCTTACTAAGCTGTTAAATTGCCCAGGCTGAGCTCCAGTTTGCTATTCTCCTGCCTCAGCCTCCTAAAGCACGGGGATTATAGGCCCGTGCCACCATACGTCCACACCTAGCACTTTTAAACAGAACGAAAACTGGAGGGTAATTCCAAACATGACAGTAGCTGGAACGGTCCACACAGACAAAGATGGACAGGCCGCGTGGACCTGCCAGCCAGGTGTCCCTGGACTGGGGCCGGGAGGAAGAACACAGTGACTGCTCCAAAGCCGGGGACCCCAGAAAGCCACGGACCCCTCGGCCTCGGCGGGCAGGGGCATGCAGGGTGGGCGTGCTTTGCTGCGCTCCCAAGCCTGATCCAATCCCGGTGAGAGGGATTTCAGGGAGGAGGAGCCTTATTTCCTTTTTTTTTTTTTTTTTTTTTTTGCACCAGGGGGATGGAACCCAGGACCTTCACACTGAACTGCATCCTCAGGCCAGCTTTTAGTTCTTGATGTTAACCCACGGTCTTAGGAAATCACCGTGCTGCCCAGTCTGGGCTCAGACTTCAGATCCTCCGGCCTCAGCCTCCCCAAGTGCTGGATGACAGGCCTGTGTCAGGAGGCGAACTGAGAAACTTAGTCTGACCACGAATACAGCGATTGGGGGGTGAGGGGATGATGCCTTTGGGAGGCGATAGGATCAGACAGGGCCGGCAGAGAGAGCTGCCATGCTTGAATTCAGGCGGCTGTGTCACTCAGGACACTGCGGAAGGGCATTTCACTAGACCTCGCCTCCCTGAGCCGTAAGCCTAGTGAACCTCCGGTCTTTTTAAAGTCACCTGCCTTGGGCATGTGTCACAGTGACGCACCTCCACCTCCCAGTCATACAAGGAGATTCACCCAGAGCCGGATGGCCAGCTAGCATGGGCCAAGAGTAGGCGCAGGCAGGTTCCATGGAGGAGAGGAGGAGCGCTGTCCGACAGCCCCGACCACCACGGGACCCTTGGAGAAGCAGCTGGTGCAGCCATGAAAGTCCTTACTCTGGGTGTCACCTGCCCGGGTGCCCCAGCCAAGCCACAGGGGCTTGAACCTCATAGTGCGCACCCGTCACTATGAGGCTTCACTTGAGCTGGGCCCAGGGGTGCAGGCCCCTCCACCCAGGACTCCAGGAGGCAGAGACAAGGGGATCACAAGTTCAAGCCCAGCCCGGGAGCTTCAGCAAAAGGGCCACGGATGTAGCTCAGTGCAAAAGTCATGAGTTCAATCCCCAACGCCACAAAATAAAACCCAACATGGCCCACTTTAGAGGACTTGCCTGGCACGTGCGAGGCCCCAGGTTCAACTCTCTAGCACCATCCAAAATAATCAGCCACGTGGGGTGGCACGGATCTGTAATCCAGCACTCGGCCCTTTTTTATTTATTTGCTTACTTTGAGACAGGGTCTCCTTAAGTCACTAAGTTGCCCAGGCTGGACTGGAACTAGTTTTTTGAAACAGTCTTGCTCCGTAGTTCCGGTTGGCCTTGAACTCACAGTAATCCTATTGCCTCAGCCTCCCAGTGAGCTTGAACTTGGGGTCCTTGTGCCTCAGCCTCCCTCAAGAGGGCAGAATTAGCCCAGGTGACCATGCCCAGGAGTGTGCCTTAGCTTTAAGGGGAGATGCCGCAACATTGAGCCCTCCAGGAAACTGAAAAGAAAAGCCAGAGAGGGCAGGGCACGCTGGAAGGAAGACAGGCTGGTCCCCAAAGCCACAGTTTTCCCTGACTATTCCAGAGGTGATGGGACTGTGAAGCCAAGTTCTGAGCTTGGCCCTTGGCAAGAGAGAAGGACCCTAGAGCACGAGCTGGAGCCGGCTGGGAAGGCAGACCTGGGGACGTGGGCACGCGGGCATTGAGGTTGCTGAGTGCCAGGGTGGCCTTGTGGAGGCCCAGAGTGGGGAGAGCCAGCGGGGTCGGAGACCTTGGCAGCTGCTGGCAGCGGAGCCAACAGCAGGGAGTGCTTAAGGAGGCCCAGTCTTGTTCCAGTGCCTGCAGAGGCTGGTCACCTCCACAGGCAGTGGGCAGAGTGAGCGAAGGAGCCCATGCTGACAGCTCCAGGGCCCCCAGCCCCGTCTATGCCGCTGGGCACAGAGCCCTTCTTCTAGGGTCTTGTGGGGCAGGGCCTCAGCCCCATCCCAGCCTCAAGCAGGGAGGATGCGAGCCACATCGTGAGTCACTGTGCCCACTTCCTGCCACATGGAGCCCGTGGCTGAGTCACTGGCCCCCCAAAGGGAAAGACTGACCACAGGCCAGAGAGCTGGAGCCCAATGGTGACAGGAGGGGGTACTGGCCTTGCAGTGCCCCTGGCCCTCTCCTGGGGCCGAGGTCCCTCCTGCCAGGGCCTGGACCCACCAAACCCTTCCAGCCCCCCAACAGCAGGCCTGGCTCCATGCTGGCATCTGCCCCCAGCCCCAGAATAACAGTTGTATCAAACCCCTAAACAACAGAATGAAAGAAGAAACCCTGACCTTTTTATTCTAAAATAATTCAGCTCAGTCTTACAGAAAATTTGCAAAAATCCTGCAAAGAATTCCCGGATCCTCTTCACCCAGACTCCCCGTATGCGGCCGTCTGACCTCACTTGGGCCGTTGTCTTGTTTAGTTTTTTGTGGTGCTGGGGACCGAGCCCAGGGTCTTCACCCTGAGCCCATCCCCAGCCCATTTCTGACTTTTGATTTTGAGATAGGGTCTTGCCAAATCACTAAGTTTCCCAGCTGGGGCCTGAGGACGCGATCCTCGTGCCTCGGCCTCACAGTGCTGAGATCACCCGGCCTGCGCCAGGCCCAGTGTGCCTGGGTTATTTTTGTTCTCTAATTTTTTTTCCTTCTTGGAAATGAAACCGTAAGTCACAGTCTGTGTACCCTAAGATGCTTCATGGTGTCCCCTAAAGCCAGGGGCATTTCCTACAGAGCCACAGCGATGGTGGTCATTCTCCACAGGGCACCTGGGGTCGGACACCTGCTGGGGACATCCGGAGATGCTCCCAGGCTGGCTGTCCCTGGGCCAGCTCCACAGGGCTCCACCTGGCCACGCCTGGCCACACGCCAGTCCCCTCCCGCTCTTCCCTCCGGCCCGGGGTTCCCCTGCTCCCGCAGAGTCCGCAATGCAGAGGGACCAGCCCAGGTGGTAAGTCAGGAACTGCGGACAGATGTTGCCTTCCTCCTGGGAAGACGCCAGGGGAAGCAGAAGGCACAAGCTTTCAGGGACAGCCTTTCACACAGGACGCCATGCCAGCGGGGAGCCCTGGGCCTGGGACAAACTAAACGCTTTGCATACACTCCGACAGACTTTCTCTTTCTTTCTTTCTTTTCTTTCTTTCTCACAGTACTGAGTATTGAACCCAGGCCCCTTGCACTGAGCTACCTCCCCAGTCTATTTTTATTTTTGATTTTGAGACAAGGTCTAAGTCACTATGTTGCCCAGGCGGGGCTCAAACTTGTGATCCTCCTGCCTCAGCCGCCCAGAGTGCTGGGATGACAGGCCTGTGCCACCAGGCCCTGGTCCTCAGGCAATCTTCACGTATGTTTCTATTTGTCATGTGAAGTCCTGTCCACAGGATGACAGTCTCCTGCCTCCTCACTTCCTAGTTCCCAGTCACCTAACCCTGCCACCCGCTCCTACTGGTGGGGGGCTGGGCACAGGAGGAGGGAGGTGGCACCCAGACACCTCGGAGAGGCTGTCCCCAGCCTGCTGCTATGGGTCCTCAGAGGTGAAGGCATGGTCACACCTGTTTTACTACTAGGGAGACTGAGGCAGACCGAAAGGGTGCTGAGCAGGGTGTGGCTCTGAGCTTCTGCACCCACAGACTGGCCACCTGGACATTGCCCTGGCTTGGCTTTCTTTCTCGGAAGATGCACTGAGCCCCCAATCTGCATGTGCCCCACTTTTGGGGGTTCCTGGCCAGCAGGATAGGAAGGGGACACAGCATCCCGCCACCCAAGCCAACCAGGTCGTCACCCCAGCAGCTTGCAGAGCCACTCACTGGCCTCCCAGGGCGCTGTGTCCGGACACCGTTCCCCTGGTTCCCGTTCCAGAGATATCCAACCGAGGCTTGGAGAAACGAGTCTGCCCAGGTCAGCCAGGAGCTCATGGAGCTGGGTTCAAATTTAGATGGGTTCTTCCTGCCCGAGGGCCAAAGGGTTGCCCGGAAGCTGACTGGTTTGCACACGAGCTTCTTCTTCCTCCTACCCTCCTCCTCCTCTCCTGGGTACGAAGGTTTGGAGAAGGCTGTCGCGCGGAGTTACATATCCAGCCATTTTTTTTTTAAACACTCAGATTTTGCACTTGATTGCTCTGGAACTTGTCAAACTTGGGACAACACATTTCTGTGTGCACGCTTTGTCCCAGTATTGGTTTTGGTACTCGGTGCGTCTCCTGGAACCAGTGGATGATAAGGGCCAGAGCAGGGCCACTGTGTTCTGAGACAGGGTCTCCATGAGTTGCCGAGTCACACAGGCAATGCTCCCGCCTTGGCCTCCCAGAATGCCTAGCTGAGACGCTTCCTTGACCATAAGGAAACAGGGTAATCGATCTGTTTGACCTGCAGGGACTGAGACACAGGAAGGGGGCTGACCTTGGGCAGGCCGTAGGTACGGTGACACTGGCCACTGGGACCGGAGGCCCAGCTGGGGCTGGTTCTGGGATGGTCTCGGGGCTGATTTCCCCAGTGGGGAGGCACGGTTGAGTCACAGAGTCCCCGTCCCGGCCTCTTGGCTCACACATCCTGGATTCCCGCCATGGCTCCCAGGGAAGCTACACTAACCTCTTAGCTGTCCCCTTCCCAGCAGACAACCCGCACCCAGAGCCGTGGGGCTGGGAAAGGGTTCCGATGGGCTCGTCCCTGCCAGCCCCAGGCTGAGCAGCCTCCCTGAGTCCACCCTTCTCCTAGGCGATCGCGTCTGCCCCTGGGCGTATCTTACCCAGAGGGCACCTGGCAAGGCCACCTGCCACACCTGTGCTCTCAGTGCCGCTTTACAGAGGGACAAACGGAGCTCAGAGAGTCCAAGTAACCCGATTAAGGCAGCCCAGCGGTCAAAGTGGAGCGGAGCAGAGGGCCAGGGCCCCAGGAGAACAGCGAGCCAGTGCTGGCCCCATGCCCGGGGCTCCCAGCGTCCAGGGCCACCGTCACTAAGCACCGGGGCCATCCCCAGTCGGGAGAGCCCGAGGAAACCGACCCTCCGGGTAAACAAAGCACTTCCTTCCCGCCGGCGGCCAGGAGGCGGCGCAGGGCCAGCACCACTGTTTATGGAGACAGATGTTTGGGATGGAAAAAGAGAGGCCGCCCTCCTCCGTTCCCATGGTGACCAAGGAAGTTTGCAACTTGGGCCACAGCAACTGGAACTGAAGAAGGAAGGAGGGAGGGAGGGAGGGAGCCGGACCCACGGAGGACGGGACGTGTCCTAGGCCGGTGCCTCACCAAGGGCATCGCCAAGGCAACGGCCAGGTCGGGGCGAAGAGGGCGGGCGGTGGGCCAGCAGGTCCGCTTCCTCCCTGCCCTCCCCTCCTTCCTCCCCTCCTTCCTCCGTTTCCCCCTCCTTCTCTTCTCAAGTGCCCAGCAGCGTCCCGGGCCCTGGCCTGAGGAGTCTGTCCCTGTCTTCCTGGGGACGGTGGGCAGATGGCTCTGGCTGGATCTGTCACCAGGAAGGAGAGAGGAGACAGGAGAGGACGGACATCTGGGCCCTTGGAACCCATCTGCCTGACCCCGCTTGGTCAGTAGAGTCATGGCACGGCCGTGGCCCAGACGCGGCCTCCGCGGCCTCCTGGATGACCGCTGATAGCGGCCACTTGTCACCTCACTGCCTCTGAAGCTGTGCTGTCCCCTGTGGGGTTCTGCCAGGTGGCGTCCCCACACTGTCCTCTCTCGGGACCCCGCTCCTCACCCAGGTTCTGTTACCAGGACTCGCCTCTCCTTGTCTCTCTCCAGAGGATAGTGGACAGGGGACAGAGGTGGGCCACAGGGGAACTACCAATGACCTCTGAACTCTGGCTACAGTGCTGGGAATCCCTGAATCCAGGCCCATCTGTGGGACAGAGCTGGGACGGAGCCCAGGGTGGCTGTGAGCAGGCTGCACCTGGGGTCACCGCCCACAAGGGCAAAGGAGAGGGAACCTCGCTTCCAACCTCAGCACCACCTCCCACAGAATCCCCCCAGGAAATCCGATCTCAGCCAGCCCAGGAGCTGCCCCCAGCTGCCCCCAGATCTCAGGCGCTGCGACATCAGCAGGACAGTTCCCTGCTCCCATCTGCAGACAGGGAGGCGGGAGGCCAAGCTGATCAGGGCTGAGTCGAGGCGCGAGCAGAGGGGACATGACCACGGCTGAGTCCAGTGGAGGCTCAGGTGGAAAGTGGGGGGACGGGATGCTGAGAGGGGAGGACTGCGCCCAGAGGAGCGGGCCCCACAGAGCAGCACCAAGGACCCAGGTCAACAGAAGGAGCTGTGTCAGCTTTGGACCCAGCTGAGGACAAGGACAGAGGTGGCCAGGCCTGGCTTCCCAGCACTCTGGGAGGCTGAGGCAGGAGGATCCCAAGTTCCAGCCCAGCCTGGGAACCCAGCCACTTAGTAAGATCTTGTCTCAAAATACAAAATAAAACAAGGCCAGCGGCAGCCGAGTGCAAGGCTGCGCTGGGTTCAGTCCCCCCATAAATAAACAAAACAGAATCAAAAAGGCAATAGTTCCTATGCCGGGCCCAGGCACAAGGACCAGGAATGACGCAGCACGAGCTCACTCGATGGGCAGTTAGTGTGTGTCCACTGGGCGCCAGCCCCTGCGCCAGCCCGCCTACGGGGATGCGTGGCCCGTCACCTGTCAGTAACACGGTGCTTTCCTGCCTTGGGAAGGGGTTGCCCGGGGGGCCTCCTGCCACAGGCCAGCACCCTGCTGCCCACAGGCCGGATCCCACTTTCAAGCAAAGAATATTTTTTACGTTTTATTTTTACATTTGAATTTCTTTTGCGGAAGCGCGCATCAAGCCCAGGGCCTGCACGGGGAGCCCGCGCTCTAGCGTTGATTTTTGAGACAGGGTGTTCCTAAGTCACTAAGTGGCCAGGCTGGACTGGAACCTGCAACCCTCCTGCTTCAGCCTCCCAAGAGTCGGGCTGATAGGCCCGCGCTGCCCCGGGCACACCTGGCTTTCCCTGCTCTCTTCCAAGAGCCTGCCGCCCCCTCCCACCTGCACCAAGCCCAGCAGCCGGAGCAGAGGGCGTTACTGTGGAGGGGGAGGCCGCCATCCTGCAGAGGGTCCTTGCTGTTCCCTGGCAAGAGAGGACAAAGCCTCCCACAGTGGGAGGGGGAGGGCGCTCACCCGAGGAGCCAAGAGCCCTGCCCACGTTGTTCCAGGAAACAACGGATGGGGTTCCAGGGCTTGGAGACCAGATGTCCCACCCTGCCCACGGAAACAGTGTGGGCAGGAGGATTGACTCTCCCCTCCTCTCTGCAGCTTGACTACTCTAGTCCCCTCTCTCCAGGACCCCCCAGATGATCCCAGGTGTGGGTGGGAAAGTAGGGGGCAGGGGAGGGGGAATGGAGGGTCACTGGGGCTGCTGTCCCCAGCGTTCTGCCCCCGGCCACCACTCTGACTCCGCGGGACCACGGGAGCAGCAGCGCTGACACAGCAGATGTGGGGTGGCCCTAGGGACCCAGGGCGGGTCCACAGTGGGCTGAGGGGCACGGAGGTCACAGCTGGGCCCCATGCCGTTACTGGTTGCTGCTGCCAAGTGGGAAGAAGGCCTTGCCAGGATGCTGGAGGAGGGACACCTGGGTCTCTGCAGGGACCATCCTTCCTGGGGGAGCCGGGTCCTGTGCACCCCAGCAGTGCCCTGGAGCTGTCCTTGGCGGGGGGCTCTCCTCATCTCACCCACAAGTGCTGGCCCTGAGGGGGCCCACTGCTCTCCGAGCTCCCTTGCAGAGCTGGAGCCACCGGCAGCCTCCCAAGGGCTGGCCCCAGGGTCACCCCTAGGGTGCTGGGACAGCTAGGGCGACTCTAGCAACAGCAGGGTGGGCTGTGATGTAGGCCCCAGGAAGACACACCTGAGGCAGGCTGGGCTTCCCCGTCAAGTGTGCACACTAGGGGTGCCTTCTCCAGCAGACAGGGTGTCTGGGGGGGCCTCTGGGCTGGTCAGCCAGTCAGGGAGACAGACGCTCCATGCCTGGAGCAGGAGAGGCCCACGGGGACACCCCCTCCCTGGCCAGGGCTCAGCACAGACACCCTGTGCCAGTGGGGCAGCCTGCAGCAGGCCAGGGTCCCACAGGGACCTCGCCACCTGCCAGCCTCCCTGCCTCCTCTGCCAGTCTGAGCCACAGGGACCTCACAGGGCTTGTTTTTTAATTTTTTTGCGTGTATGTGTGACACTGGGGATTCAACCTGGGGGATGTGTGCTGAGCGACAACTTCGACACCTCTACCCCGCCCCCCTTTTATAGTTTTGATTTTGACACCAGATCTCAGTAAGTCACTACGTTGTCTGGGTTGGGCCCAACCTTGTGATCCTCCTGCCCCAGCCTCCCAGAGCTGGCATTACAGACGTGCAACACCTGGCCTGGTGCAGAGCCTCCTCCGGCAGAACTGAGGCACGGAGGGATGCTGAGCCTGGGCCTCGGTCCTTGCCGGTGGCAGCCACAGCTAATTCTTCTTGGTCCTGGGCTCATCTCCCGTAGGCACGTCCTGCCACCCCTGCTCGAGACCCGGAGGCCTTCAGTGCCCGGAAGTACACAGACTCTGGCAGCCAGAGTACCCACCCTGGCCCTTTCCCTCTGTTCCTCCCTCCTCCAAACTCCCTGAAGCCTCTCCCCTCCATGACTGCAAGTCACCTGACTAGGAGGCCCAAGTCCAGCCCCACCTAGACTCCCCACCCCAACCTCCCCACCTGGAGGCCCCCACCTGGCCCCACCCACATGCCCCAGCTGGGCCAGCCTGGCCCTGGTGTAAACACGCGCACACAGGCAGGGGTGCACAGTATGCACACACTGCCGACATGCACGGCTCACAATGTACACATACTCTCCTGCACACACTCAAGTACAGCCAGGCACTTTATTTTGGAGACGGAGTCTCACTCTGTAGCCCAGGCTGGCCCTCAACCCACTACGGAGGCCAGGCTGGCCTTGAGCTCGTGGCAGTCTCCTGCCTCAGCCTCCCGAGTGCTGGGATTGCAGGGGTGCGCCACCATGCCCAGCTTATGTGGTGCTGGGGAATCGAACTCAGAGCCTTGCACCTTAAATGCTGTGCCATTCCTCCAGCCCTATTTTCTGAGTTTTGATTCGGAGGCAGGGTCTTGCTAAGCCCTAGGTTGTCCAGGCTGCGCTCAAACTTGCCATCCTCCTAGAGCGCCAGGATCCCAAGCCTGTGCCACCAGGCTGGCTCATCTTGTGCACCATTCGGTCAACCTTCCCCCGGCTCCACAGACTCCTTCCCGTGTCCCCAGTCCCCTGCAGTCACGACCTGGGTCACAGGGCAGCCCCCAGACACCCACAGGGCAGCCAGCATCTCCCGCGCCCAGGCTTGGGCAGCTAAGGCCCCGGGAGCTTTCACAGCTGCTCCGCGTGTGGGATGTGGGGACAGGAGGAGGGCAAGTGCCCAGCCAAGGAGCCTGCGCTTCGCATCGGCCAGGGGACTGTCCTCAGGAGGAGCCCAGGAGCCCTCGGCAGCCCTAACGATTTGGGAAGGGAAGCTGAGCCGCTCTTTACTGTAATTCAAACAACTAAATTATTCATGGGACCCTGCAGATAGGCACTGGACAGTGCGCAGATAGTGAAGGGACCCCGGCCCAGCCGAGAACCAGGCCTGGGCCGCCTCCCGCCCTGGCTCCTGAGAGACCTGGGAAGTGAGGGACCCCCTGCTGGCCAGCGGGACCCAGAGCATGGTTCCACTGGGAGACAGGTGAGGTGGGGGGCGGGGGCAGGGGAGCTTGTCCCAGCGGGGGTCTCCATTGCGCCAGCCAGGGGCCCAGAGCTGCTGGCACCCCCGTGTTCCTGCTGCAGCAGGACCCTCCCTGCTGACTCTGCAGGGCGGCGGGTAACCTCAGCCAGAGTCCAGCCCCTGCCTCTGCTCTCCCCTTGGGTGCTGTGGGTGGAGGCAGGCCATCATACTACATCCTCAGCCTGTTTTTCTTTCTGATTTTGAGACAGGGTCTTGCTAAGTCACTAAGTTGCCCAGGCTGGGCTGGAATTTGCAATCCTCCTGCCTCAGCCTCCCAGAGTGCTGTACCACCAGCTGGCTCCTGCTGCCCTAAGGCCCTGCTGGGGTGGGAGCGGACCAGCTCCAGAGAAGCAGCCTTGCCCTGTGCCCTGCGCTGGGAGGGAGGCCTTGGATCTCATGCGGCCAGGGCAGTTGGGGTGCAGTGGGGGGGGGGGCTTCCCTCCTGGTCCTGCAGGGGCAGGATGAGTCGGGAGCGTGTGGATAGTAGGCAGGCTCAGGGACCAGCAGGGAGCCACCGGACTGAGGACCAGGCCACCCCGCAGCGGGTGCGGCACGTGCTGAGTCACCGCCTGCCCCCTTTTCCGTTTCCTGGGGATTCTCGCTTTATTTTCGGGAAAGCTGCCTGCTCCATGACTAATTTGTTCTTAAACAAACCAAACCCAGGTTGGGGGGAGGCGGGGCGGGGCCTGAGTCACTCCGCCCAGGGGGAGCCCCGCCTCAGAGGGTGGCCTGCATCGGGCCTGGGCCTGTCCCTTGGTGGGGGGGGGGGCCTGGTCCTTGGCCTGAAGGTGACCCCAGTGATCCTCAGAGGTGCTGCCCATTTCGGACCGAGATCCTCCAGGCCGCAAAGGATCCCGGGATACTGAGTCAGTTTCTTGGCTGACCGCTGCCTAGAACGGCGCCTGGCACAGAGTCGTCATTCAGCTAACGCTTGTTGAATGACTAACGGACTGATTATCTGGCTTCTCATTCTTCTCAAAAGCTCCTCCGCTCCACAGCCACTCAGCTGCGCGACACAGACTTTATGGGAACCCCGTCCTTGGCCACACCGATGGGGTTTGCTCTGCCTTCGCATGACCATCGCGGATGCTGCCTGGCCCTGTCCAGTGTGCTGCTAACTGCTTTCTTTATTCTTCATCTTTTCTTTTTTTCTGAGACAGTGTTTCACTCTCTGGTCCAGGCTGGTCCTGAACGCACCACATAGCCCAGGCTTGGCTTGGTCTCATGGCCATCCTCCTGCCTCAGTCCCCCGAGTGCTGGGATTATAGGCGCGCGCCACCACACCTGGCTTACATGCTGCTGGGGAATTGAACTCGGGTACTAAGCACTTGCAAGGCCAGCGCCCTAGCCGCGGAGCCATTCCTCCCGCCCCCTGGGCACTTTCTACCGGCAGTCATGGCTGCCATCCCTTGGCCAGTCCGTGTCCTGCTGCAGCAGGCACCCCGCTCAGCCAAACAGGTGGCAGGTGCTGCCCCTTTTGCAGCAGAAATCAAGACTCAGAGAGTCATGAGGTCCCTGGGCCGGTACGTAGTAGACACAAGACTTGAACCAGGGGCTCAGCGCAATCCCTGCTCCTCTCTGTGGCTGCGGTGCCGGCTGTGAACTGGCCCCAAGGGACAGCCAGGCCTTGGGGGGGGGGGCAAGATGCCTGGAACACAATAGCTGGTGAGTCCTGCAGCATGGGGCCCAGGACACCGAGGCGGGCTGCGCTGGGCACCCACTGGCGTACAATAAGAAACATCCCCTCTTTTTAGGGTGCTGGAGATGGAGCCCAGGGCCTGCGCATTAAGCTACATCTGACTTTTGCATCCCCAACCTTAATTCTTTTTCTTTGAGACAGAGTCTTCCTCTGTCATCCAGGCTGGTCCTGAATTGGCCTCAGACTCATGATCCTCCTGCCTCAGCCTCCCAAGTGCTAAGATTAAGGGTGGGCATCACCACACCCCGATAGTTTGTGGTACTGGAAATCGAACCCAGGGCCTTGCCCTTGCTGGGCAAGTGCTTTAACCACTATGCTGTTCCCCCAGCCTCCCAATCTTTATTTTGAGACAGAGTCTCACTAAGTTGCCCAGCCTGGGCTCGAACTTGGGATCCTCCTGCCTTGTCTTCCAGAGTGCTGGGATGACAGGCCTGTGCCACAAGGCCTGGCTCTCTTTTCTATATTTAAAAAAAAATTTCATTCATCCTCCTTACATTTTAATTTTTACGGATACATAAAATATAAATCCAGCAATACAGTGTTTATGGTTTATAAATAAACATACCAGGGCAGAACCAGGGTAGATCAGCTGCCCTGGTTCCTCCCTTCTTCCCTCTGGAATTCTGACCCGAGCCTGGGTGACCCAGCAACTCAGAGGCTTTGAGAATCCAAAGTAGAGGGGTTGGAGGAAATAAATAAATACGCTGGTGATGTAACTCAGCGCAAAGGACCTGGGGCCAATTCCCAGGACAGCAGAAAATATGTATAAACAGATATAAATTGCGGCTGAAAATAGGCAGGCCATTGAGATTGGGACAGCGCAGAGAGGGGTCTTCCCGGCGGGGGGGGGGGGGGGCAGCACCGCGCAGGCCACCTGCTGGGTGGGCGCAGCTGCAGTACCGGGAAGGGCCTGCCCTTGTCTGCGGCGCCGCCCCGTGGCTTCCCCGGCTGGGAGGCCCCGGGCGCCCCGGCGGGATGGCTCCCCAGTGGCGGCGGTGGCGAGGCCCAGCAGGGCTCAGCGTGGCCGCTCGCTCGGGAGCGCGTTTCCAGTAAGCCCGAGCCCAGCCGAGTTCCCGACAGCGTCTACACCCGCGATCAATGCTCGTCCGCGCCACAGCTGCGCACCGGCCTCAGGCGGCAGCTCCCAGGGTCGAGTCCCAGTGGGGACTGGTCGCAGGGCAGCGCGTTCCAGGGAAGGTGAAGGCCAACCCCGTGGGGGTCCTCGGTGCCAGCCACCTAAATCTGCTGTGTTGACACGGGACCGCCATCCTAGCCCTCCGAGAGGCAGAGGCAGGAGGATCGCAGTTTGGAGCCCGGCCTGGGCAACTCAGAGATTTCACGAGACCCTATTTCAGAATCTAACATAAAACTGGGCAGGGAGTGGAGCACCCTCTGAGGACCCTGCACTCTACCCCCAACACCACACATACATGAAAGAGGGTCCCACTCCCCGAGGGTCCTGCTCCCTGACTCTGGAGACCTGTGGCCAGCTCAGGTCCTCTCCAGGATAGCTCTGGCTCTCAGACGCCTCCAGCCCACGGCTGAACGCCACCTGCATGCGGCTGGGTGCTGGAGGAGGGACCCCTATACAATGAGGGTGGCCCCAGGGAGCAGAGAACCAGGCCAAAGGAGGCCTGGAGGTGGACAGCGAGGGGAGGCGCAGTTCGGACACCAGCAGGGCCAGGCCACGGACGCCACTCACTGCCCTTGTTGGTTATGGTGGCATTCATCTGGTCTTCAGGACTGTCATACTCTCCGCTCACCCCTTCTCCACCTCTCTCCCACCTTCCCTAGTCCCCCTCTCTCCTTTTCCGCCCCTCCAAAAAAAAAAGAAAAAGAGGCTGCCAGGGCTTGAAGAAGGCCAGGGAAGGGACAGGGGACTTGCTGAGCCATGGGGGACACCCTTAGGAGCCCACCCAGACAGTGAGGTTGTCCCTAGGATGAGCTGGCTAGAAAAGGCCAAAACGCTAGCCTTGGTCCCTCTGGGCTGAGCCGAGACCCCACCCCACTGCCACGTGGGGGCCACGGGGTGACTGAGGCCCTGCGATTCCAGGGAGGCTCAGCTTCTGCTTCCTGGTGAGCCTTGTCACGGACAGAACTCTTTGTGGTTTTGTTTCCCAAGACAGGGTCTCGCTCTGTAGCCCATGCTGGTCCTGAACTGACTGCGGAGCAGCCCAGGGTAGCCTCCAACTCAGGCACTCCTCCTGCCCCAGCCTCCTGAGTGCTGAGATTATAAGCGTGCACCACTATGCCCAGTTAATCTCTTATGTGATGCTGGGGGATTCGAAGCCAGGGCCCCTGCTCATGCTAGGCAAGTGCTATAACCACTGAGCTAGGCCCGCAGCCCTGTGGCTGAAACTTGGGTGGGTCGGGACAAGGACTTTCCTCCCCCTGCCACCCTAGGCAGGGATGCTGGGCAGCCACCATGGGACAGCGCGTGCTCCTAGGAAAACAGGTGCCTTACCCACTTTCTGGTCACTAGGGCACATGCCTGGCACAACTGTAAGGTGGGGAGGTTTATTTGGCTCACAGTTTCAGAGGGTTCAGTCCACGGTCAGCCGGCACTAAGGCAGGGAGGGCATGGCGAAAGGCCGGGGCTGGCTGCTCACCCACGGCCGGCCTCCAGGAAGCAGAGGGAGAGGGCGGGAGCCGGGGACAGGACACGCCCCCACAGGTCACACCCACAGTGACCTTTCTTCCCTCTGACGAGATCCCACCCCTTACCAGGAGACTTTTGGGGGGCGCATTTTAGATTGAAGCCATAACACCACCACAGAGCCTCCAAATAGAGTCCTGGCCCCCAGGAACTGGGAGCTGCAGAGAGAGGCAGAGGACGGGAGGGATCCCTGCGCGGGCCACCTGCCCTGCGATGCCATCTGGGCTGGTACATCCTCTCTCTGGGTTTCTGTCTCATTCACTGACTGGCTCAGTAAAGGCTCATCCACGGACAGGACGTGGAACTCAGGCGGACACGCCAGTGATGGGGGCAGCAGGTGAGGTTTTACACGCTGGCCTGCTGCTCACCCCCGCTGTGCAACCCGGCTCCTCGCAGGTGGCGGCCCCTCCAGTTCCTGAAAGTGGTGGGTGGCACGTTAGGAATCGGGCCACACGGCGGAGAGGAGCCGTAAGGATTAGCCGCACGGTTGCTATGGGCCAGTCCTTTTCCCCCCGTCAGGTGCTGGGATCGGGCTCAGGCCTTCACACTGAGGTACATTCCCAGCTCCTTTCATTTTTAATTTTGGCACAGGGTCCCTGTAAGTTGCTCAGGTTGGGATGGAACTTGTGATCCTCCTGCCTCAGCCTCCCAGAGTGCTGGGGTGACAGGCCTGTGCTGTCATATCCAACTTCCAGCCAGGCTTCTTACGCGGGCCAGATGGCGCAGGCCCGGCATCCCAGCACTCTGGGAGGCTGAGGCAGCAGGATCACAAGTTCAGGCCAACCTGGGCAACTTAGCAACTTAAGGAGACCCTGCCTCACCTGAACAATGAAAAGGGCTGGGTGGAGCTCAGTGCAAAGGCCCTGGGTTCAACGCTCAGGACTGCAAAACAAAACAAAACAAAACAGCGGACCCTGCTGGTGTCCACTCACGAGACTCATGAGGACCCTGTGATCACTGAAGGAAGGGCCCCTGGAGGGCTGGGAAGTAGTGGACCCCCTCAGCAAGTAGCTCCAGGCTCCTGAACCCAGGGCCACCCTCCTGGGCTGAGCTCTGCACCTGGGCAGCAAAGTGGAAGGGCGAAGGTCTGTAGGGGCTGGTGCCCGGCAGACAGCTACCGGGCCTGGGCGGAGCCTGGAACCTGCCCAGCAGCCATCCCTGACTCACGGAGTGGGGGGCTAGCCCTCTCTTGATGGCTCTGGGGACCTGCCTGTCGTCCTCAGCCTTCCTGCTGTCTCCCTGCGGAGGCCCTGGCTGGCCCTGGCCGGCTGCAGAGGGGAGGTCCCAAGGGGAGGAGGGCGAAAGCTCCTGGGGGCTGGCTGGCACTGGGGTCGCCCTGCCCCAGGCCCTGGAAGGAGGCCTGTTTCGGATCCAGAGGAGAGGCCCCAGGCTTCCAGAGCAAAGTGGGCAGGACCTTCCAGGCCAGCTCTGCACAGGAGGAAGGCTGAAGACCTGGATCCCAGGGGCAAGAGGGGGGTGATCTCCAGGCGAGGACAGTCACGTGGACCTACCATGCTCGTGGGAGGATTTGGGAAGATCAGGTGGAGAGCCCTGATCAGAAGGGAGACACAGCCGAGGGCATCTCCACTGAGTCTGGGGACACTGCTCCTGCCAGCCTGACCAGCCCCGACCAGCCAGGGCCCCATTCCACCACCCTGAGCCCGCTGTGTCCACGGGAGCCCGGGAGGGAGTGGCCACGCGCTCCTTCTTCGGCTGTCAGTACCTGGGGACCCAGAGCCGGCCTCTGGGAGGACACACGCCGCCCTGAACAGGGTGTAGCTCAGCACTGAGGCCTTGGCTCGGCCTCCTGCACGCCCACGTATCCCACCACAGGGACCTCTGTGAATTCCACTGCACAGGTGGAGAAACTGAGACTCCAAGGGTCCACCACCTGCCCGGGTGCCCACACTGCTAAGGGCCAGAGTTAAAGTCTGGATGTCACCATGGCCAGGAGGTGACAGAAGCTCTAGTGTCTACAGACAGATGAACAGAGACACTGAGGGTGTACCGCACAGGAGCGTCTCAAAGGGAAGGAGTCAGACACACGGAACGTCACAGACATACCCGGAGGACTTTACGCTGTGCAGCCGACCCGGCCCAAAGGAGAGATCTAGGCTATGACTTCCTCACGAGGCCCCTAGAGGGGGCAAGATGGGGAGGCGGGGTTGGGGCAGGGGCTGGGTTGAGGGTGGGTCTTGGTCCGTGGTGAGTGGGGACAGAGTTTTAGTCTAGGGGGGGAAAAGGAGTTCCGGGGGTGTTGTAGGTGATGGCTGCTCGACACAGACTGTGCCATTGAACCCGGACTTAAAAATGATTAAAGCCAGGCCCAGTGGTGCAGGCCCCGTCATCCCAGCACTCTGGGAGGCTGAGCCAGGAGGATCTCCTGTTCCAGCCCAGACAGGGCAATTCAGCAACATAGTGAGACTGTCTCAAAATACAAAATAAAAAAGGGGCTGGGGTGCAGCTCAGAGGGCAGGCCTTGAATTCAATCTTCAGAGCTGAAAAAAAAAAAGAAAAGAGAACCCCCGCGGGCACCAGCCTTGGCATTTAAGGAGCCTCCTCCAACGAGCGCGTGGGCAGAAGGCGGGCACCAGCCTTTGCTCCTGGCTGCTCCTGGCTCCTGTCCTGTGCAGGGGTGGGGGAGTAGGTGTGGGTAGCCACCATGCCAAACCGCAAGACCCCACGATCCAGGAGCCACGGGGAAGGTCTTGGGGTATGGAGGAGGTGGCCAGGCTCCAGCTGTCCGGGCTCCAGCTGTCCCCACATGGTCCCATGGGGCCCGTCCCAGCCCTGGAGGTCTTTCTCTGCCATCCAGTGGGGAGACCCTGGCTTCAAAAGACCACCAACACACGTCCTAGCACACACAGCACACTCCAGCGGTGTCCCTGCCATCCCAGCTACGGCCCCAAACACGGGCACCCAGGCAGAGGGCAGGCCAGCGGGCCGAGGCCCAGAGCCTGCCTGGAAACAAGAGCCGAAGAATGCGGTGGGCAGCTTGGCTGAAGGACAGCTGGGGCTGCCTGGCTTCCAGGAACGTGCTGCCCTGCCCTGCCCTGTCCTTGCCCACCCACCCCCAGTCCCTGCCAATAGGTGCCCAACCCTGAGCCAGGTCAGCACAGCTGTTGTGAGGACCTCAGGGTCACTGCCCCTGCCCTCAGCCATGACAGGAACTGGATCCCCGTCCTCTCGGGGTGCCGGGAAGGGGCATCTCCGACTCCCTTCCTGGAAGCCCACTCGTGGCCTCAGGGCTCTTGACACCCCAGCATGGCCCTCCCAGGTGGGGGCAGGCAGCATTACAGAGAGCTTTGCTGGGGCAGATCCACCCTGACTCTGGCCTGGACGGGAGGCCGTGCCAAGCAGAGGCCTGCACCCCCTCGCCTCTCCCCCGTCCTTGGGGGTCCACACACAGCCCTGGCCATAAGGACCCAGGCAGGGTCACACCCAGCTCTCTGCACTTCCAGGAGCTGCAGCCAGCTCCAGGGAAACCCCGGGGCCGAAGAGGAGACAGAGGCCCAGAGACCGGACAGAGAGAGCTACGAACGTGATCAGCCCCAGGACGGGTCCAGTTGGAAGGAAAGGCTGGGGTCCGAGGAGCATTGCCTGCGCTCGGGGTTACCCTTGGGGGTCCCCCGGGAAGGGCAGGGGCCGAGCCACGTGGGGACAGCAGACCTGGGGCCTCGCTCCTCTGCAAGTGAATAACCAAGGGGCAGGGTGAGGCGACAGGACCTGCCACGCCTCTCGGGGTGGGCCTGACCGCATCTCCTGGCCCTGAGAGGCGCTCGGCCTGAGCTGCGCACCAGAGGGTCTCTGAGGATGTGTGTCCTGGGGTCCCAGCCATGTTGGCAGCAGCACAGAATCCCACAACCTTGGGAGGCTGAGGCAGGAGGATCACAAGTTACAGCCCAGGTCCAGTAACCCAGCAACCCAGTGAGACTTGCCGGAGAACAAAAAGGATGAGAGGCTGGGGACGTGACTCCACCCGACCCCAGAGAGTGGGACAACAGAGGAGCTGGGAGGGGAGATGCGGGAGGGCGAGAGAAGACCGGGCCAGCCGGAAGGGGAGACGAGAGGAGTGGGCACACTGTTCGGCAAACCCGAGCAGGCCAGGCCTCGGCGTTGTTCCAGCAGCTGCGCCCACACCATGTCCGGTGATGCTTAGTCTTTTAGGACAATAAACACATTCCATCCCATCAGCTCAAACACGAGGGAGAAGTCGTTTCATCTTTCCGGGTCTTGGTCTCTCGCAGGGTAGAAGTCAAGCTCCCTGCCCTCGGGCACGGTGGCCTCCAACTCTGTGGGCACCAGGGACCAGTGTGTAGAAAACAATTTTTTCACATACTGGGATGCTGACAGCGGCACCCCCACTTTGGCTCCACTCCGGCCATCGGGCATTACAGTATCACGAGGAGCCCGCAACCTAGATCCTGTGTGCAGTCTGCTGCAGGGTTTGTGCTTCGAGGAGAATCAAAGGTCACTGGTGACCCGACCAGAGGTGATGTTCAGGCGGTCACGTGAGAACATAATGCCCGCCACCCGCAAATGAGCGTGGTGCTGGGGAATCGAACCCAGGGCCTCACGCATGCTTGGCCAGAACCCGCCAGCACCCAGCGGCCTCTAGTGATCCTCCCACAGACAGCATCCACCACCACCTGGCTGCCCACCCCGGTGACGGGTTTTCCTGCTTGGACTTTTTTAACGGAATCGAGCCAGATGCAGGAAGGGCCCAGCACTCACTCCCAGAGGTGCTGTTTCTTTGCTCAGCTATATCAGCTGACCCACAGCTGTTCTGGGGGACACTTGCTTCTCTGCACAGGTTCTGGTCTCCGGCCCGTCCCAGGGGTGCCAGTGCTCCGCAGCTGTCCTCAATCAGGTCCACCAGGAGCCCCTCCCCTCTCCAGGACCACACAGAAGGCCAGACACCGAGCACGCGTGCTGGAAGCCACCTGCTCGTTCTACGGAGGCACCCTCCTCTGGGCCTGTCCACACGCTGCTCCCCCTCATGCTGAGCCCAATGCCTGGTTAAGCCTCTTTCAGGCCACAACATCGGTAATGCCAAAGGCTCCAGCAGCAGAGAGCAGTGGACATGGTGGGGAACGGCTGGGAGCCGCCATCTCCCGGAGCAACTAACATCTAGAGGGCTGCACTTTGCCTACCTGTGGTATCAATCCCGATTGAGGAAAGGACCCTTGGCCACCTGGCAACCACCCCCTGGAAGCCGGGGAGCAGCTGGTACGTGATTTCTACCTTTCCTGGGCTGTGACTTGCACCAGCCAGTGACTGAATCCCCCAGGGCCCACCTGCTCCTGGCAGCCACCACCTGGTCCCATGGGCGAGCCCTGCCCCCAGCTGCCCGCAGCCACAGCTGGCTCTTTCTGGGCACATGCCCCTGTGTGCCATCTTCCCTTCTTCACAGGCACCTGGGCCGCTTCCACTTGGGCCGCTACTGAGAGTTTGCTGGGAACATTCTCCCAGGCGGCTCGCGGTGAATGAACACCAAGATTCCGCAGGGCGCGACCCTCAGAGAGGCCTTGCTGTGTCATAGGCGGTGACCGCACTGACCCCCGTGGTCCTGCTGCACCCAGGTCTGGCAGGCCCTTTGCTCTGTGCCCTCAGGAACACTTGATAGCATCTGTCTTTCTATTTCTACCACACTTTTATTTTTTTAACAGGGTCTTGCTCCATAACCCAGCTGGTCCTGAATTCACGGTGTTGCCCAGACTGGTCTCAATCTCAGAGCAACCCTCCTGCCTCAGCCTCCTGAGTGCTGGTATTTCAGGCATGCACCACCACACTCAGCTAAGGAATCAATGCCAGGACCCTGCACGTCTTGGGCAAGTGCCCACACCACGGCGTGTGCCCATGACTCTGTGCCTGCTGCACCCGATGGGTAGCTCTCAGGGGCCCTGGTCTTTTTTCTGGCCATTCGGGACCCTCTTTTGTGAAACAAGACAGACGTACGGGAGTTGAGGAGAGCCCAGAGCACCCCCTTTGCCTTTTGGATCCTTCCCGGATGCAAGGCTCCTCACAAGCCCTGGGCCCGGATGTCCTCCACTCAGCCTGCCCTTTTTCCCACTAGCCAGGTCCAGCGCCACAGGACGGCGTCAGGGATATCGGAGCCACCAGATGCCCCCGCAATGTGCCACCTAATCCCGCAGCACCCCACCAGGCAAGAGGGGAAAGGCAGTCCCCAGACCGGTGCCCCTTGTCACCCTCCAGCAGAAACCCACGGAGTGGACTTCTAGACAAGCTGGTGACCAAGCAGGAGTCCAGCTCAGTGGACTCCCCCAGATTCCTCTGAGAACCACCTGCTCAACGCAGTGTGGAGCGGGAGGAGAGTTCCAGGAATTGAATACAGGCCGTGGGAGGCTGGATCCTGACTGTGTCACACACCAGCCCGGGGAGCCACCCAGCCACCTGGGACGGCCACTCAGGCGAGGACGAGGCCGGAGTTGGGAGCCACAGGAACCAGCAGCCACCAGCGGCCTAGTCCCAGCACCGCCAGCCTCCCCGGGAAAGGGCTCACTGCAGCTGAGCAGGCTGGCTCAGGAGTGGCACACGGACGCCTTCCTAGCAAGCCACACAGCTGTAGCCATTTTGAAAAGAGCCCGAGTGAACTGCTTTGGGTAAAAGACGCCACAGATGAGTCACTCGCTTGGGATTTTGGGCACAGTCTTAACCAAGGCCCGGGAAGGAACTGGCACAAGAGGCAATTGCAGAGAGGGGAGAAAGGCCCCGACCTGACGGTTCAGGTGGTAGTGACGGCACCCCAGAGGGTGGCCAGGACAGACGACGGGAGGGCTCTGTTGAGGGGGCTGGAGGTGAGCAAGGTGAGCAGAAACCCTCGGGTGGCCAGGCCCCTCGTATCTGCTCCCAGCTCAGGACTCAGGGGCTTGTACCTCCCAAAAATCCCATACGCTGCCTCGCTGGCCATTCCAGGGAAGTCCCTCGGGTGGGGTATACCTCTAGGGTTTCAGGCACCAGAAAGGCGGAACAGACCACACCAACCGATTCAGTCACACATGAGGATGGAGCCAGGACCGCAGCTGGCCAGCAATGGCTACTCTCCCCTCCCTCAAATCGGTTGGGGTTTTAGAGACAGGGTTTTGTCTTCTTTCTTTTCTGATCCTAACTGATCTGCAATCTTTAGCAATAGAATCGTGGGAAGACAAGGCACCAGGACACCTACAGAAACACCCGACTCCTGCGGCTAAGGTCCCGGGCACTGGAGCAGTGGCGCTCGGGAAAGGAAGTCAGGAAACAAGTGGGCCAGTCAGTCAGTTCAAACAAGAAGCATATAAACAAATGCAATGAACGATCAGCGAGCTTAAAGCGGAACTTACTAAACAAATAAAAGTCTCAATGGATAGGAATCAGGCTGGAAAACTAGCACAGCAGTGAGAGCACTTCCCCAGCAAGGCTAAGGCCCTGAGTCTGATCCCCCAGCACCACAAGCTGAGAGTGGTGGTGCACGCCTGTAATCCCAGCACTAGGAAGGCTGAGGCAGGAGGACTGCCGTGAGTTCAAGGCCAGCCTGGGCTACAAGGTGAGCTCAAGATCAGCCTGGACTATAGAGTCAGACGCTATCCCAGGGCTTACTGAGTTCACAGAAAAACTGGCTGAGGTAAAGAAGGCAATGTATCGAAGCAGAAAACCTGAAAAGAAACCAGCCGCTCTTCAGGATATGAGAAATGCATCTGAACGCAGAGGAAGCTCCCGGGGCGTCGTGAGAAGGGAGCACGGGGCTCTGAAGACGCAGCTGATGCCCCCACGTCTCCTTCAGGATAACACCAAACCAGGATGCAAGCCGGACTTGGCAGCCGCTGGTGATCCAGAAAGCAGCAGCCTCAGGACTGTGGGTGAGCAAGGGCAGGGGACAGCACGGAGACAGAGACGCAGAGAGCTGCCCTGGGCTGGGCGCTGCTCGGCAGTTAGAGCGCCCGCCTGGTCGGCATAGGCCCTGGGCTGATTCCCCAGCACCACATAAGCCAGGTGCATTCATTTGGGTTCTTTCAGAAGGCAGAATTCACAGAAATTATAACAAAAAGGATCTATTAGGACGGCTCACAAATCCGAGGATAGAGACAGTCCAAGATGGCTGCTCAGCCGCGAAGCAGATCTCCCATCCAGGACTGCAGGACAGCCGGTGAGAGTCTGCTGCGGATCTCGGTTGTTCAAAGAACAATGGTGAAGACCGGAGCCTGAAGATTGGTGACTGAGGTTCAGTGACAGGCAGACAGGCGCGAGCCGGGACTGGAGCGAATCTGCGATGGAGATCTGCGGCCTTGTGAAGGCGAGAGCTCTCCCGGAGGTAGAAACTGTGACCGTCACCCCTCTTCCTTCCTTTTATACCATCTGAGGTCCAGCTGGCCCTCCCACATCTGGGTGGGCGCTCTTCCCTCCCTGGCCGAACCACACTCAAATCCTGGCTGGTTCTCAATTCCCAAATCCAGGCTGGTTCCAAACCCTACTCCAGGGGTAGTTCCTGATTGCCTCAAGTTGACACCATCTCTTCAGTGGTCACACCGGTATGCCTGCGCAGGCCTGTAATGCCAGCAAGCACTCTGGAGGCTGAGGCAGGAGGACTGCCACGTCTTCAAGACCTGGCTGGGCTCCGCAGTGATTTCAGAACTGGCCTTGTCTCTGGGAGGCTGAGGCAGGAAGAAGGGTGAGGCTGTCCGGGCCGCCCACTGAGCCAAGGGCAGAAGGCGGGCGAAGGGTCCGGCAGCACTGTCCTCAGGACCTGCTGGTGCCACCTTGGCGGACATTGCTGGCCTGCAGGTGAGCCCCCCACACACACACACACAGCAGGCTGGGGCTGGGCCACCGCGGGACCGGCTGTGGCACAGGGTGGGGGGTGGGGAGGGCCAGTGCGTGCTCTGTCCTGTCTAGTGACTTTCCAGGCCCTGCCTAGGGAAAACGTCAGAGGACACAGGTGACCTCAAGGAGGTCCAGCGGGCTGTGACCGTGGCCCTGCTGGCCAGGCTGTGCCTGTTCCCAGAACACACCTGCCTCCGAGGTCGTTCACTCCCTGGCATGCCGACCGCTGAGGGGCCGGTCGTCAAGGAGCAAAGGTACCACCTGAAGGTCACATGTCCCCACACTGGGACTGCCTCAGGGACGGATGCTCCAGGCCACATGACATGTCCACTGACCCTGCAGCCTGTCCCTGAGGGGGTGTGGGCTGCAGAGGCGCCTGCCCAGAACTGTGAGGAATTCTTCCTGTGATGCTGCCCCCACAGGGAGGCCTGGAGTGTCCCCTGCGCTGGAGAGCCGTGCATGCGGGAACCACTCCATGTCCTCTACACCTGAAACTAACTCCACAGCTGTGGGGAGAGGAGGAGGATATATGCAGAAAGGAGCAAGAGCTTTGTACTGGGTTTCTCAGGTACACACGATACATGCAAAGATCCTGTGGCTGCATACCAAGGTTCCTCCCAAGGGCCCTACCGTCCGCCTTCCCCTAGGTACTGCCTTCCAACCAGCCTTGTACCTGTCATTCATTTGGTCTCACAGAGGAGGAAGTGATGTCAGAGAAGTCAAGGAAATTCCTGGAGGACACGCACCTCGGTCACCTCAGGCAGGTGACAGAGCTGGAATCCAGAGCTTGGCAACAGGGCTTTAAAGGCCTGGCTTAGTCACTGGCTGTGCCCCAGGGTGGCTTCCGGTCCTGGGAGGAAGGGCTCCTTAGCGCTGCGCACCCTAGCCTCAGTGTTCCCTTCCAGGCTTCAAATCTACGCCCAGCCCTGGCCTTGTGGTTCTGGAAGCTGTTCTGTGGGCCTTGGTTCCCTTATCTGCAGAACGGACACTCTCAACTAGGCCCTACTTTTTTCCTGGGGTACTGGGGCTCAAGCCGGGGCCCCTGCACTGAACTGCAGCCCCAGCCCGCTTTTTATTCTTGATTTTGAAACAGAGTCCTGCTAAGTCACTAAGGTTCCCAGGCTGGGCTCAAACTTGGTGATCCTCCTGCCTCAGTCTCCCAAAGTGCTAGGATCACAGGCCTGTGCTACCCGGCCTGACTTAAGCCCTACTTTCGTAGGGGTTCATTTTCTGAGACAGTTCTGTAGCCCAGGCTGGTCCTGAACTCACCATGGAGCCCAGGGTGGCCTCAGATTCACAGCAATCCTCCTGCCTCTGCCTCCTGAGTGCTGGGATTACAGGCGTGCGCCACCACGCCCGGCTCATCTGCTGCTGGAGAATCAAACTCAGGGCCATGGGCTTACTAGGCAAGCACCGAGCGGTGGTCCCTGGCATGGTCTGGCGCCCGCCTAGTCCACACTAGCAGCTGACCCCTCCCCCAGCCCCTCGGGTTGTTTCTCATGACGCACGTGGGAACAGCACCCCAACAAGATCCCCCACGGAGACTTATTTTCTGGTGTCCAGGTGACGCCCCATGTCATTTCCCCCGTACCCCGGGAAACTGCACTCCTCCCCCATCAGAGCCAGGCCAGGCCGCAGCCCACGCCCACCTCGCGGGCGGGGGCATGCACACACCCCATCACGCGCGGGCACACGCATGCACGTCTGCGCCCCTTAGCCTGATGTGCCCACGGAGCAGGAGCCACCAAGGTCTCCCCCTGGCGGCGCGGGGGGGAACTGCGGGCCACCGCCTCCACCTTTGCCCGAGTCCCAGGGCATCGCCACTCTGCCGGCTGCCGCCCAGACCAGAGGCTCGAATGGCACAGAAGAGGGTCCTGCCCTCAGGGAGTCCAACAAGCCCCCAGGGCTCACGCGCTGGCAGGGAGGTGAAGGCAGGCAGCAGGGGAGCAGGGCGGCGCCTGGCGGGGCCTCAGAGCGTTCCCAGGGGGTGGGCAGGATCTTGGTGGGACACCCGAGGTGCCGCCCACCTGGGCAGAAGGAGTGAATGAAGGAGACAGAACTTCCCGGATACCCGACCCTTGTGGGCACACAGCCCCAGCCCTTTTTACTTTACTCTCAAGCAGGGCCATCTTAAATGGTTCGCGCTGGCCCGGAACTTTCGATTCTCCTGCATCAGCCTCCCAAGCAGCCGGGATCAGAGGCGTGTGCCACGAAGCCCAGTTTTGTTTTGTTTTTGAGACAGGGTCTCCCTAAGCTGCCCAAGCTGGCCTGGAACTGGCAATCTTCCTGACTCGGCCTCCCATATAGCGGGTGTGCACCACCATGCCCCGCTAACATTTCTTAGCAGCAGAATCCACAGCCCCATTCATGGAGACTTGATGGGACCCAGATGTCCTTAGGCACCTGGAAACTGATGACCGTGGAAGCAGCAGGCCCAGAAGCTGAGCTTGGAGAGCTGGAAACGCTCCAGGTGCTGCTTGTGTAACAGGCACCTCTAGGTGCCGAGCAAAGTGCTGGCCACCCTAAGAGACAGAGGTGCTAAGGGTGGGGCTCACGAGGGATCCCTGAGCCAATGGTGACAGCCAGGTGACCCCAGCCGATCCACATGCTCTGGACTTTTGGTCCACTCAGGGGAGGAGACACCTGCCAGCGGGGAATGAAGCCAGGACTGCCACCTACAGCCCTGTCCTTCAGCCTGGTCCCCGCCCTTCAGCGGCCATGTGACCCAGAGCCCACTTGCTCCCTGAGCCACAGGAGCTCAGTCACCCAAGGGGCCCAGGTTCCTGCCTGCTGTTTCTTCTCTCTTAAAATATCACGGTAACATTCCCCAGAACCACATACGCACATGTGTGTGCACACTAATTTTTTTAACCTTTGTGTATGTGTGGTGCTAAAGATTGAACCTAGGACCTCCACTAAGCTACAACCCCAGACCTTTTATATAAAAAAAAAAAAATTGTTGGGTATAACTCAGTGGTTAAATGCTTGCCTAGCAAGCGCAAGGCCTCAGGTTCAAATCCCCTGCATACATGAAGATTAGCTGGTGTGGTCTCGGGCGTCTGAGACAGGATATTGCTGTAAGTCTGAGGTCAGTCCAGGCTACATAGAGAGTCCAGACCTGGATTACACAGCAAGACCCTGCCCTGGCCCCCAAAATAAAAGTAATTTAAAGAAAATAGAAACAGAGTCTTCCTGGTCTTTAAGTTGCCCAAGCTAGGCTTGAACTTGCAATCCTCCTGTCTCAGCCTTCCAGAGTGCTGGGAAGACAGGCTGTGCCACCACAAACAGCTCTTCAGTCCTTTTTTTTTTTTTTTTTTTGAGACAGGGTCTCACTCTGTAGTCCAGGCTGGCCTTGAACTCACTGTGGAGCCCAGGCTGACCTTGGACTCACAGCAATCCTCCTGCCTCAGCCTCCTGAGTGCTGGGTTGACAGGCATGCACCACCACACCTGGCTTATGTGGTGCTGGGGAATCGAACTCAGGTACTTAGCGCTTGACGTAGCGCTTGCTAGGAAGGCACTTCAACCGCTGAGCCATTCCTCCAGCCCCTCAGTCCTTCCTCTGACCTCTGGTGTTCCGGTGTGTACATGTGACACACAGTTTGTGTGTCATGTGATGGACCAGCCTGTTTCTCCCTGTCCCTTGGGTCCCTGCCTTGCCCACACTCCCCAGCCCAACTGGAGGCCGCTCTGAGGATATGGCTAAGACCCCTTCCAGCCCAGCAGTGATCTTGGGACTGGGCAGGGGTGGGCAGCCTGTCGGGGCTCCAAGAGGAGGGCCTGGACCCCTGCGCCCTCTCAGTTTGCCTCCGTCACGGGCCTCGTGGGTCTCAGCGTTTCCATTTCACCTCTAAACTGGTGACGGCGACGGTGATGGTGTCACTTACCTTCGGCTGAATTCGTCCCCCCAAAATTATGTCATCCAGAACCAGGAACGGTGATCTTGAAGCTGGGCTGTGGTGGTAATCCCAGCACTCAGGAGGCTGAGGCAGGAGGATTGCCACGAGTCCAAGGCCAGCCTGGGCTGCACAGTGAGTTCAGGACCAGCCTGGGCTACAGAGCGAGACGAGACCCTGTCTTAAAATAAATAAATAAATAAATGTAAGATTCTTCAAAAGCTGGACCTGGTGGTACAGGCCTGTCATCTCAGCGCTCTGGGAAGCTGAGTCAGGAGAATTGTCAAGTTTGAGCCTCACTTGGGCAATTTAGCAACTTAGCAAGACTCTGCTTCAAAATCCAAAAACTAAATAAAAAAATAAATAATTTTTTAAAAAGGGCTGGGGATGTAGCTCAGTGTCAAGGCCCTGGGCTGCATCCCTGGTACCACAAAAACAAAAAAATCTATTTAAGACAATCATCCTCCACCCTCTCAAAAAA
The DNA here is from genome assembly GCA_004027205.1 of Ctenodactylus gundi. Lineage (NCBI taxonomy): Eukaryota > Metazoa > Chordata > Mammalia > Rodentia > Ctenodactylidae > Ctenodactylus > Ctenodactylus gundi. The sequence continues at coordinate 304,374 of PVKB01001550.1, read as the reverse complement.
GATCATGGTCCCCAACCTTTTAGGCACTGGGACCCGATCTGTGGAAGACAATTTTCCAAGGACGGGTCCAGAACGGCTTCAGGATGATTGAGGAGTATTACATTCATTGTGCTCTTCACAATAGGCGCCCAGGGCTCGCCTGCCCCCGGCTGCTGCAGCTCCCGGCTTTAGACCCCCACAAGGACACGCAGCCTCCATCCCTCGGGCATAGAGTTCACAGGAGGGCTCAGGCTCCCACCTAACGCCGCTGCTGATCTGACGGCGGTGGAGCTCGGGAGGCCCCGCGAGCAGTGGGGAGCGGCTGCAACCACGGTGAAGCTTTGCTGCTGGCTGCCACTCCCGGCCGCTGTGCGGCCCAGTTCCCACCCCGGCCCAGGACCTCTGCTTCAAGAGCCAGATGAGATGACAGACAGAGGGGCAGACCGGGCAGTGATTACAGCGCTGGGGCTCCAACCAAGGGGCAGCCGGGGCTACCGGATGCTCTAAGGGGCGAGGAGGACTCTCCCCTAGGACTGATGTGAGACAGCGGCCTGACTTCCGCCTTCCAGACCGTGAGGTGGTCCCTTTCTGCTGCTTTGAGCCATTTAATTTGAGATCTTCGCTCTGCAGGCCCAAAAGATGGGCAGAGGGACTGCCCACTGCAGCCCGTCCTCCCAGCCACAGATGTGCCCTGCTGGGCCCTTTGTTTGGGTCACCAGGCTCCAAAATCTCGACCCTTTCCTCTCAGTGCAGGGCGAAGAAGTTGCTTCAAGCTTCCGGAGACAGAGGGACCCCACGGCAGCCTGGGTCCCCTCCCCAGGGTCCCCTCCCTCCCAGGGGTGGATACACAGCCTGGATTTTTCCGAGAAAGATGTGCAATACGCTTACAGGCATCTGCCATTGTGCTTATTATTTACGGTCTGCTTTGGGGACATCTGATGGCAACTGTGTTGCTGGAATTCAGTTTACTCCCATGGCCGTGGAACACCACACACACACACACACACATACACACACCCCATAATCTTGTTAGTGGAATACTGTCACAGTTACTGCATTAATAACTGTGAAATACCAAGAACCGTCACAACAAGATTCCAAGATCCAAGTGAGCATCCCCTCCACGGGCACAAGGCCAGGCAGGGCATGCAGGCAGGCGTCCAAGTCACTGTAAACACAGGGTCGTGCTCAAAGCCTGCTGGGGGTTCTGGGGATCCTCCGTTTTTCAGGAAAAAACAAATACAGTGAATGATACTTTGTGGCCACTTTTTTTTTGGGGGTGGGACTCAGGGCCTCTCACAAGCTATGCAAATATTCTCCCCCTGAGATATATACCTCTCATTTCTAAAAATGATTCTTTCTTTCTCCCTTTATTTTTTTAATGACTATTTTTAGACAGGTTCCTCCTCTGTAGTCCAGGGTAGTCCTGAGCTCACTATAGAGCCCAGGCTGGCCTTGAACTCACAGCAATGCTGGGATCACAGGCATGCGCCACCACATCTGGGTTATGTGGTGCTGGGGAATCGAACCCAGGGCCTTGCTAGGTCGGCGCCCTAACCGCTGTGTCATTCCTCCAGCCCCCACAGACCTTGTTATCTTTTGATTTTGAGACAGAGTCCTGCCACGTTGTCAAGTGAGCCAGGTTGGACTCAAGTTTGCAACTTGCAGCCCTCAGCCTGTGCAGAGTGCTAGGATGGCGGGCCTGCCCCCAGTTGGAATGTCCCAAGGCTCTGGGCATGTCCCCAGCCTGCCTCCCCATACAATGTGTACCCCATCTCATGCCAGCAGACCCTACAGAGGGGCCTCCCTGGCGGCACCGGCCTACAGCCCAGCAGGGCCAACAGGCCACACCCCAGGCCCACGGGGTGCAGGTCACCAGGTGGCAGTGGCTGGGAAGGTGTCTGGGCTGGCAGCCAGGTTGGGGGGCATCCCCCACCCTCAGCAAGCTGCACCACCCTTGTGGGAGCCCCTACCCCCCCTCCACCTCTTCCCAGGGATCCCCAAGAGATTCCAGGGATTCTGCAGCTTTGAGACTTGAGTCAGCCCACTGCCTCTGTCCCCAGGCGTTGTCACAGCCCTGGGAGGCAACTCCGGGGAGGGGCAGACAGGTGGGAGGCCGGGCAGCCGGGCGCTGTGGGCAAAGGCTGGCACCTGCACAGCCCCTCCCTGCCCTGGCTTTACTGGAAGCCAGGCGGCCTCCCGGGGTCTCGCAGTGCTGTCTGCTGGGAAGTCACTTCCCCTGTGGCCCCTCCACAGGCCCAGCTGTGCCCACAGCCCCAGCCCCCACGCCAGTCCCCAATCCAGGTGGTCTCCGAGGTCCAGGGGGTGGACAGGGGCACCTGAGACACTGGCTCTGTCCCTGGCCTCATGGCTTCCTGGGGGACCCCTCCCCCTTAAGAGACCCACACCAGGAGGCAGCTGGGGGAACTAGGGGACCAACTTCCCTCCCAACCCCCTTCCTGGAAGGGAGGAAGCCCAGTTTCCGGTGCTGCCGCAGCCCTTTTGGGCCAAAAGCTCTCTCTTCCCGCAAAGCCATGTGCCACGTGCCCAGAGCGAGCCATCTGGGTCTGGAGATCCTCTTCCCCACGCCAGCCTCGGGTACCAGGAGGAGACAGGCCTGCCCGGCGTGAGCGGGCGGTGACCACATGACCCTGGTAGGTGCCTCTGGTCACACTACTTGTCCTTTCTGGCCTCTGCAGTCAGGCCTTGTCACAGGCCTTATGACCGTGCCATCCCCCCACCCTGGGGCTGTTGGGAACAAGGGGACAGAGACTGGATAGCCCAAGTCACAGCAGCTGCCAGCTCCCATAGGCGGGGGACTGACAGGGACCCGGTAACTAGATGGGACAGTTCCACTGCACTGCAGGGTCTGGGCTGGGGACAAGGCTGGGAAGCCAGCTGGGTCGTGAGGGCTGGAGCTCCAGGGTAGAGAGCCCAGGGCCCCCAGCGGCTCCCAGGACAGCCGGCGGGAGGAGCCTGGGCAGATGGTAGTTCCCGTGATTCCACCCAGTGCAGTGGCGGGGCACCAGGCATCATCCACTTCCTCCTCCTCCGCATCCTGCTGGCCGAGCGCGGTGGAGCTGGGGCTGCCGGAGGGGAGCTGAGCACAGGCGTCCACACTGCTGCCACTGGGGCAGGAGAGGTTCGGAAGGAAGTGGGCAGTGCCAGCCCAGCTGGCAGCTTCGCCATCCAATGTGAGGACAGTGGGGCCCTAGTGGGCGGCCGGGGCAGGGTGGAAAGGTGGCGCCGTCCCCAGGGGAGACTCAAGCCCTGCCTCTTGAGGCCACTGGACCCCGCCAGGGACCCGGGGACAGTCTGGACCTGACCACAGAGCATTCTGGGCTCTTGGGCCTTGAGGGACCCTCCGAGGGGCTGTTCTCAACTGTGAGAGAGTCGGGATGGGGTCAGGTGAGGGTCTGGGGACAGGCTTAGCCCAGGGGGCGTCTCAGAAATATTAATTGGAAAAGAAAAGGGAGAGAGGGAAGGAGGAAGCAAGGGAAGGAAAATGGGAGGTGGGAAAAGGCCCTGTGCCCTGACATCACCTCCTCCGGGAGGTCCTCCAGCCCTGCCCCTCCCTACTGGGCTTCTGACGGGAGGATAATGGAGCCTTTGGAGGTCTGGGGACCACAGCCTGCCTCCGAGGTAATTACCATAGGTAAACCACACAGGTTGCAGTAAAGCGTGGAGTTTGCAGCAATTCCTTACAGCAGGATGGGAAACTGAGGCACTAATCCTGGCCCCCAACCCCCTGCATGGAGTCTGTATTTATCATTATTACAATTGTGCAGTCCAGGGATGGAGCCCGAGGCCGCCACAGCAAGCTCCATCCTCTGCCCATTCTTCAGGTGTGAGTTGAGACAGGGTCTTGCTAAGTCAGCCAGCTGCCCAGACTCTGGGCCTGAATTCTGATCCTCCTGCCTCAGCCTCCCAGGGAACCGAGATTCCGGCCTGCCCGGCCAGGCTGGCTCCATGTGCTCATTTCACTATCCCACCCACCTGCTGGCAGGCAAACCCCGCTGGGTCCTCAGCACTCAGGACTGAGCCGGGTACTTGGTGGATGAAACAGAGATACGGGCCTAAAGAACCTGTCCAGACCCCCGCCCCACGGACCCCTCTGCAGGGACAGGGCCCCCCGGAAAGCTGGGAGGTGCCACCTCAGCCCAGCAAGCCCCCAGGGGGGTGGGCTGCAGGACAGGAAAGCCAAGTCGGGGACAGCAGCACAGGCCTGTGTCCCAGCACTCTGGGAGGCTGAGGCAGGAGCATCCTGGCCTGGGCAATTTAATGACTCAGTGAGATCCTGTTTCAGGGAAAAAAAATAAAGAGAAGACTGCCAGGAGTATAGCTCAGTGTGAAGGCTCTGGGGTCAATCTCCAGTCCAAAGAAAGAAAGAAAGAGGGAGGGAGGGAAAGAGAAAATAAAGGGAAAGAGAAAGAGCAACACTGATGTACGAGCCCCCAGTAGTGAGGTCCTGTCAACCCTGCAGTCTGGCAGGCTGAGGCAGGAGGGTCACAAGTTTGGGTCCAATCTGGGCAATTTAGCAACTTAGTGAGGTCCAGTATAAAATCAGAAATCAGAAACTGGGCTAGGGACAGAGCTGAATCAAAGGCCCTGGGCTTGAGCCCCAATATCACAAATCAATAACATAAAAACAACAGAAAATTCACACCCTTCCCTCCCAGCCCTGACAAAAGTCTAGGCGCATCCCCGGGACTAAGGTAAAAAGATTGTGCCCCACATTCTCCAGAGCCTGGGTCCCCCGTGCCTGGGAGGGCTGTGGCAGTCACTCGGCTAGCCACCTTCTCAGCCAGAGGTCAACCCCCTGATTGCAGGGGGCTATGGAGCGTGGTTTGTGGGGACAAGGATGGTGTATGACCACTCTGGCCAGGGAAAAGACACAGGCAGCCCAGCCCCCTGCACGTGGTTTGGGCAGGGACTTCCCACCAACCTCCCACCTACCACACCCACTTTGATGATACAGCCACAACAGTAACTCTGAGATGTCACCAGGTCACCTCTCTGGTGGCCCGTCACACACCAAGGGATCACAGCACTTGGACTCTGGAGGCTTAGCTCCAGGCCAATCACCCCGCTGTGAGGGATCCAGGCTCGGTCACCTTGCTCAGGGGGTCCTGGGGAACAACTTTGCGGTGGCTGTTGGAGCAAACTGCCACACATACACCAGCAATAAGAACTGGCTTGTTCTCGGTTCAAGAACCCAGAAGCCTAAAATCTGGGCGCTCGCCGGGCGGCCCCCTCCAGGGCTCCAGGGCGAGTCCTTCCTGCCTCATCCAGGTGCTCGCTGGCCTGCAGACACGTTGGTCTCTGCCTCTGCGGTCACCAGGGCTCCTCCACGTGTCTACATCATCCCCTGTTCTGTCCTGGCTGAAGACACTTACACTTGGATTTGAAGCCCTTCCCAAGAGCTCAGGATGGTCTCATCTCAAGATCCTGAAGTGAAAGACCCCTTTTCCAAATAAGTCCTTGTTCACAGATTCCAGGGCTTAGGATTTAAACAAACCTAGTTCATCAGCTTTTCTGTCACTCTAACAAAATACCCAAGATAGTCAACTTATAAAGAGAAGAGGTTCATGTGGATTCTCAGTGTTGGAGGTTCTTGTCCATGTCCAGTAGGCCCTGCTGTTTTGGTGTCTGCGGTGAGACCCATGTATGAGGGTCACGTGACAGAGAAAAGCCACTCAAGTCACTGCCAGGAAACAAGAGAGGAAAAGAAGGGGTCGGGGCCCCACAGTTCCCTCGAGGGCACGCCTCCAGCGCCCGACGGCCTCTCCCCAGGTTCTGCCTGTAAAGGCTCCATGCCTTTAACATGTGGGTTCTTGGGGGCCTGGTAACCTTAGGACTGTGGTGACTGACCACAGGAGCACCATGGTGCCTCGAGAGGGCCTCTGTCCACACCCACGGCCATGGCCTTTTTTTTTTTTCAGGGTCCTTGTTAGCGGCTGGGCACACAGCCCTCCCAGGCATCCCTGAGTTCCCAGGGGTTGTTGCTCCTCCAGGGTTCCCTGAGTGTGAGAGGGCCATGTTGAGGCAGGCACTGTGGCCGTCCACGTCCACTCTCCTCTGACAGTGGGGATGGGTGTGGTGGCCCAGAGGACTTCCCAACCCCCTCCTCAGTAGGTGTGACCTGGGCCAGGTCCCCTGCCATGTGACAGGAAAGTTCCACCCTGGGTCTGTCACTTCCCGCAGGTGCTCTTGGGTGTAACTTCTTCCTTACTGAGGGCTGAGAGCCTTAGAGCCTCCAGGTGGGGATGACAGAGTCGCCCCCTGGGGGTCCCCACAGGGGCCATCCAGGGAGCCCCCGGCCTGGGCTGCTGCTTGTCACCAGCCACAACGGCAGCGGCCAGGTCTGACGCACCAGCTGCCGGCCCTGCCCGGCCCAGTAGCAGTTACAAGAAACAGAAACCCATCTCCCAGCCGCTGAGGTCAAAAGGAGCCATGCAAATCAAAACCACAGGCGACACCACGTCACGCTCACAGGGACATCGATCGTGAGCACCAAACGCCGCACAGCACAGCACGTGCTGGCAGGGATGTGGAGGGACGGCGCTGCGGTGGCCTCGCTGTCCAGGAGGGGACAAACGGCACCCCCACCGCAGGGGACAGCGCGGCGTGTCCCCAGCCATGAGACCCGGAATGCCAAGGGTCCAGCAGCGCTGCGCCAAACCGGAAGAACTACAAGCGGGGACTCTTAACAGAAGCATGCACAGCCAGGCCCCGTGACACAGGCCAGAACTCTAGAAGGCTGAGGCAGGAGGATCGCACATTCCAGGTCATCTCGGGCAAGTTGGCAACTTACTGAGACCTGAATGAACAACGAAGAAGGAGCTGAAGATGTAGCTCAGAGAGAAGAGGAGGGAAGGAGGGCCGGCGGGAGGGCGCAGGTAGCGCGGCTGGGGATAGAGGGGAAGGACCCCGCGCCCGCAGCTGTGCCCGTGACCACGGTCAGAGGGACAAGTCTTGCTGTGGCATTTTACCACAACACAAAGAGCTTCAGAGCAGCTGTCCTAAGAGAGAGAAGCGTGGAGAGGCGTCTGCATTTCCCGGACCTGGGGACGTCCCGTGGGGACCCATCAAGCCGTTCAGCCACTTAAAAAATATTTTCCGAGAGGCTGTGGCAGGAGGATCATAAGTTCCAGGCCAATCTGTGCCCCACGGCGAGTTCAAGAACGGCCTGACATGCAGAGCAGGCCGGTCCCCCAAGGAAGACGTTGGGGGTGCACACCTGTAACCCTGTCACTCTGGGAGGCTGAGGCAGGAGGAGGGGTGCCAGTTGTCGTCCAGCCTCGGTAACTTAGCAACTCAGCGAGACCCTGCCTCAAAGTAGAAAGAAAGAGAGAAAGAAAGAAAGGAGGGAGGGAGGGACGGAGGCGGGCTGGGGCCCAGCTCACTGAGGAAGCCCTGAGCGCGGCCCAGGAACGGAACTAAATCCTGTGACCCGCCTGGCCTGAAAGTACGAATTCATGTGCTTGGCCTTGAGCACCGCCACGTGCCTCGCTCCACCCAGGAGCTGCTCCCGTGGGCACAGGAAGCGAGACACGCTGCCCTCTGGGGCGGCTCAAGCGGCCCATGACAGGCCTGGGCGTCGCCAGGGGTTGCCCGGCGCGCGCGCGAACCCTTGGACTCAATCTCCAGGGCCAACAACCCGGGCGCACACGCGGACCCAACTCGGAGCCCGGCCCGGCTGACCCGGCTTACCTGCGCTGAACCCCAGCGCGCGGCCAACGCTCTGCGCCGAGCGCTGCGGAGATGGCGGGACGGCTGTCACCGGCCTCGTGGCGACGGTGCTGACGCAGCCCCGACGCCGAGGACCGATCGGTGCGTGAGGAACCGAGGCACACCGGCTCATTCGGACGGAGGAAAGAATTTGCTGGTGCACGCATTCACACAGAATGGCCTACACCTGGGGGCACGGCCCCACCCTGCTGCGTGGCCTGGACTCTGGAAGCAACCCCACGTGACGCCTTTCCCACCTTATCTGCATTCGCTAGTTGGTGCTGAGGACTGAACTTGGGCCTCACCCACGCGAAGGCTCGCGTGAGCCGCGGAGCTGCACCCACCCCTTTGTCTCCGCCCTCAGAGCGCAGGCCCGAGTGGAAGAAGCTGATTGGCCATTTGAGTCATGTGCCCGGATTTGGGTCACGTGCCCCTGAATTATCAAGGAGGAGGGAGCAGGTGACTTGTCCCTGAGCAATTAACGTGGGGGGCCGGGGATACCGAGTGAGGATGGAGCCCAGGGCATCGCGCCCCCGGCCCATTTTGTATGTTTGAGTTCAGACGGGGTCTCGCTATGTCACTAAATTGCCCAGGCTGGGCTCGAACTTGCAATTCTGCTGCCTCTACCTCCCGGAATGCTGAGATTACAGGCCTGGGCCACCGAGTCCAGCTAACCTTAACCTTGAGGAGGAGGAGAAGGAGGCAGATGTTGCTACCTTGGTGACTTGGTGTAGTCACTAAGTCCCAGCTGAGCCAGCCACGAACGAAAGTCATGCAAAGGCCCAGGAGGGAATTGTGGGACAGGGAGTGCCCATGACAGAGAGGAGCGCAGAGGGGTCCCCCAGGAGCCGCGTGTGGGCTGAGGGAGGCGGCAGGGTAACAAACCAGGCACATCCAGCCATGGTGTCCCCCCTGCCACACACTGGCGTCCTGCTGACTGAGTCCTTTAGAAGGCAGAGGACAGGGAGCCCACTGACGTAGCCCCATGGAGTGGCCCTTGAACCAAGGGCGTGTAGGATGTGCGTGGAATTATGACAGGTCACCATGCATCTCGGGGGACTCTGGGCCCTCTCGTCTCCTGTGTCCCTCAGGCATGGTGTCCTGTGCCTATCATCCCAGCACGCAGGAGGACTGCAGTGACTTTGTGTCCAGCTTGGGCTACACAGTGAGTTCAGGTTTAGCTAGAACAACCGAGAAAGATCCTGTCTCCAAACCTAAATAAATAAAATAAATCCCCTGACCCACAAGTCACTCCCTGACCCCTCCACGGAGATCAGAGCTGTCACAGCCTCCCTGTGCAATCAGCGATGTCAGCCAGGCTCTATCCCAGCCCCTACGAAGTCACAGTCCCCAGCTGTCTCCGTCCCCAGCTCCATGTCCCCTCCCAGATCAAGGCTTCTACCCAGGCAGGAGGCCCCCCATCTGGATCCCCACTCCTGCCGTGCCCCTGCTGTCCGAGTAGGTGTCTGCGCTGTGTCCTGTGCCCCCTGAGAGGGGCCGCAAGCTCCCTAAAAAGGCGCCGGGCCCCGGTGATGCACTTTCCTCTCCTCATCTGGCTCCCTTGTTCCCTCCCTCACTCATCAAGCCCATCCTTGCCAGCTGTTGCCTGAGGGCTGAGGGCCCTGTAGTCCCCACATGGGCACATGCCCAGGTTCCCGACATCACAGCACCTGGGGGGGCTGCTGGGATGATCTGCCCCTCCAGCGGCATGCGCCCACCCAGGCGGCCCTGTTCAAACTCTGGCCCCCCTCCACTGCAGGAACTGTCACTCCCAGTTCCCAAAAAGGGGCTGGGGCACAGTGGAGGGGATGGGCCAAAGGAGCCCAGAGCTGGCCCATGGGTCCCCTGCCTGCTCAAGCGCCCGCCTCACCCTGGGAGGCCGGCACTCTGCTGGAGGGAGGATGGGGCGCTTGCCTGCCCCACCCGGCTCCCACCCTGCCCAAGCCTTCAGGGCGGAGGGCTCACACTAGGGAACTGAGCCCACCCCTGTTCTGCAGTGGTGGAGCCGGAGGAGCTGGGCTGTGGGTGAGGGGAGGTGGCCCCCATCTGTGGCGCAGGCTGCCATCCCGCAACTCAGAGGCAGAGGCCAGAGGATGGCGAGGTTGAGTCCAGCCCGGGCAACTTAGAGGCTACTTAGTGAGAATAGGGCTCACAATGAAAATGGGCCCGGAGTTCCATCCTCTGTGGCACAGAGGAAGAGCTGGTGGCCCCGGGAGAGAGGGCCGCAGAGGCCAGACGGGGCTCAGCCCACCCCTCCCTCAACAGGGACAAGGGGCCAGTCCCGGGTGGGTGCAAGTCGGGCCCAGGGGATGCTGAGGCCCCCTGAGTGGGCACGGAGCATGGGCCTGTGTCCCGCTGGGCGGACTCTGGGCTGCGGCTCTGGCCTTTCTCATCAAAGCGATGCGATTACAGTCAACAGGGACCTAATTAATTCCCCTCAAAGACCACTCAATTATTCATCCCGGCCGCGGGAGACGATCAAAGCGCCGCTCCCAGCGCTCCCGAGCAGCGGGCAGGCTGGCCTGGGCCTGGCCCGCGCTGCCTGACAGGGACCTGACAGCTTGCTCCCGGCGGGAGGAGGCCTCTTTTCCCCTAGACTGTTTCTTTCCCCTGGTACTAGGGATGGAACCAGAGCCTTCCCACAGAGCTACCTCGCCAGCCCTTTATTTTAACCTTTATTTTTGAGATAGGGTCTCGCTGAGTCCCACAGGCTGGGCTGGAACTTGAGATCCTCCTGCCTCAGCCTTGCAGAGGGCAGGGATGACAGGCCTGTGACGCTGGACCTGGCTCCCCCCCCCCCCCCCC
>PVKB01001550.1:37654-293759 GCA_004027205.1 Ctenodactylus gundi | reverse complement strand
GCCTCCTGGTCTTGGCAAAGCGCGGCGGAGGCCCCGCCAGTTACTGATGCCTCCAGGGCTGGGACCCGACCCGGGAGCTGGGAGCCCGAGTAGCGTGGCGGGCCGGTTCAGCTGCACCCCCAAATCCAACGTCCCCAGCCCGCTCTCCAGGGGTGGTGGACTCGGCAATGGCGGGATGGACCCTGCCCCACGTGCCCTTCCCTGTGGCTGGTCCAGACTTGCCACCTGACCCCTTGGTGACGCCCAGACTGGGCAGCAGCTTCGGCTCTAGGTGCGGGGTGCACCGGACCCGGGATGAGGGGTAAAACGTGGCCGAAAGTGCGCGGGTCCCTGAGGAGCAGATCCTGGCGGGGTAGGACGGCCCTTCTGGCTTTGGGGACCCCTGCGTGTGCAGAGGGGCCTGGTGGGAGGTGGGCAGGCTGGGAGGGGGTGTCTGGAAGCTTCCAGGAACCTCCAGGGCCGCTGCCCAACAAAGCAGCGGGATCTGGGGTGGGGGCTGGGGACAGGGAGGGCGGAACCCCCCGCCCTCCCCCCCCCCCCGCACTGAGGGGCCCCTGGGCGGGGCAAGCTGCCCAGAATGACCTCGGCAGGTAGATGCCCGTGCTGGAGGCCGTGGACCCGCGACTGCTGGGAACCCGGGTCTTCTTGTCTGTAGGGTGGGCACGAGGATGGCGGGCACCGATTGGGTGATGTCACAGGCACCGGATCCCAGGATCCCCGGCTCTTGCCCCTCTCCACCTGCTTTTTTGTGGTACTAAGGGTTGAACCGAGGGTCTGCACACGGGTTACATCCCAGGCCAACCCCCCGCCCTCTTTTCTTAAATCTTTATTTTGAGGTAGGGTCTCACTAAATTGCACGGTCTGGGCTTGAACTCGCTATCCTTCTGCCTCAGCCTCCCAGGGGCTGGGATTAGCCGCCCAGTCCTTCTAAGCACTCCGGGGTGGCTGCTGGGACCGGGATCCCGCCCCCCTCCCCAGACGGGCTCCCCGGGGAATCGCACAGGTGCAGCTCGCCCGGGCCCGCCGGTCCGGCCACTTCGCCTGGCTGACCCGGGGCGCCCGCTTCCTCGGCCCGGTGCTCCCGCTCTGGTCCGCTCCCGTCCTCCTCTCCACGCCGCGCCCGCCTCCCCGGCTCTGGATCCACCGAATCCCGATAAAACATTTGGGGGAGATAAGTGCTGCGTATAAATAATTAAGGCCACATGCATACGCGCCAGCAAAAAGTTTCAATCCCCATTCCCGGAACAGCTGCCGGCGTGGGGGCGGGGCGGGCTGCGGGCCACGCCCACCGGGGGCCATGACGAGGATCAGCCAAGGCCCGGGGTGGGCAGGGAGACCGGGTGGCTAGGGGCCCCAGTCCAGGAAGGTGTGGACATAGCACTAGCGGGGTGGCCCTGCACCCGAGGCCAGGCGCCGGGCCAGGTGAACTGGCAGCCAGCCTCTCCTGTAGGCGGGGTCCCATCCCATCTTCCTGGCTGTCAAGGTCCTCCGTCCCACAGGGCCACCCCGCCTGCTTGGCTGGGCTGCGGCACGTGCCGCCTTTGCCAGACCTGTCCCTGGTGGCCTGCCCAGCTGTCCCTTCGTCCTGGGTCACCTTGGGGAGTAAGCCGGGCACAGCCCCTGCTTGGTACCTCCTGGTCCACATGTAGCCAGGGGGTTCCAAATGCCAGCTGCCCTCCAAGCCCCATGCTGGGATGAGAAGTCACAGTACTGCCCTCCCTAGCCAGACCAGTGAGGGCCTCCTGGAAGCAGCGGTAGGCTGAGGAGCAGACGGGACCTGGTGGCACAGGCCCCCCTGAATCCCACGGTGCGGCCTGCTGCATCCGCTTTGGCGCTGAGTGTTGGAGTCGCGGATTCTCGGGGTCCTGGTCGGATGGCCTAGCCCTGAGCTGTCCCTCTCCCACACCCTGGGGCTAAGACGTGCCCAGGCTTCTCTCTGCTCTCAGTAGGGGCAAGTACCCACCCAGAGAGAGGCCCTCTGTGTCTGCCACCTCCAGATCCATAGCATTCGCTGACCCAAGCTTGGGACTTCACTCCGGGCAGCTCTCGCTCAGAAGTGCGGCCTTCCTTCCTCTTGTCCAGGGTGAGGTGCGGTAAGGCCCAGGGACAGTGACCTCCAAGCTCCACACGGGGCAGACAGCACCTACCGCAGAAGGCCAGCATGGCTGCGCTTCTGGCCAGATTTCAAGTGTCTGTGGCTGTGGAGCTGGAGGAATAGCACAGCAGTTAAAGCGCTTGCCTAGCAAGCACTAGGCCCTGAGTTCAATTCCCCAGCACCCCAAAACTGGGCGTGGTGGTGCACACCTGTAATCCCTGAGCTCAAGACCAGCCTGGACTACAGTGTGAGACCCTGTCTCAAAACAAAAACAAGTGTCTGTGGCTGTAAACCTGCATCTTGTGCATGAGAAGATAAGCACTGAAAAAGGGTGGGATTTAAATACTAAATTAAAGCTGGGCCTGGTGGCACAGGCCTGTAATCCCTGTAGGCTTGGGGCCTGAGGCGGGAGGATCGCAAGCTCCAGCCTAGTCAACGCAGTGAACTCTGTCGCAGAATAAAAGTGAAAAAAATTGGGGGCTGGGATTATATCTTCGTACAAAAGACCCTGCACAGATCTGTAGCACCACGAAAAATAACTGAATGAATGAATAAATGCTATGTTTAAAATCTTCCTCTCCACCCCCTGGGCTGATCACTTTGTGGAGATCAGTGTCAAGGTGACAACCTTAGGCTTTCCACCCAGGCACCCCCCCAGGTACAAGCCAGTTGCCTCAAGCTCCAAATTCCTTCTTACCAGGGAACCCCCAAACTCTGCCACTAGGCACAAGGCCCTGGGTGCCATTCCTCAGCACCACAGAACTGGGGGTGGTGAAGCACACCTGTCACCCCAGCACTCTGGAGGCGGGGCAGGGAGATTGCTGGGACTTCGCGGCCAGCCTGGGCTCCAGAGTGATTTCAGAATCAGCCTGGATGACAGAGCAAGACCTTGTCTCAAAACAAAATCAAATGTCCCTGGTGGTCCCAGCTGCTCCGTCTGCGCCACACTCTGGGATGGCCAAGGTGCCCCAACAAAGGCTTCCCTCCGCTGCAGGACTGAGGGGAAGAGAGATTTGGCTGTGGTGCAGAAACAGGCCCCGAGGGGACAAAATGAGAGGAAGATCACGTTCCTCTGCGTCAAAGCGCCCCCCACAGGATGTAAATTGTGAATGCGCCTCTGCTGTGGTAGGTAACTGGGGCTCTGATCCCAGCGCTGGGGCACGTGACTGAGCACAGAGCTGGCCACTGAAGTGCACAGTAGGACTCCACACACAGTGGGTAGCAGGGGCTTGGCGCACAGTAGGTCTTCTGCAGAAATATTTATTGCTTTGACGCCATAGTGAAGTAAAAAACATCCCACGTGAGCCAGGGGGCATCTGTGTTGGGGACACGGCTTATCACGTGGTCCCTGCATGTGCAGGTCCTCGGAGGCAGCTGGGCAGTCATGCCACCCCACAGCCCTTGGGATCCCGAGGTGGTGGCACTCTGCTGGGAAACGCCCTAGACAAGGCAGACATCCTCAGCACAGATGGCCCGCAGGCGCCTGTCCTATGGGTCTCACCACACCCATCTCTGCACCCTCCTGTCCTCCCCACCCCCGTGGGTGCCTGCAGGAGCTGAAGGGGGTGCAGAGGAGGGCCGGGGGAGCACTCTGCTGAGCTGGTTGAGGGAGGAACCCCCCCCACGTCGCCCAGATTAACCTTGAGACGGGGCCTGCAGCCCCCTCTTCCCAGGGAGCAGGAAACTGGGGCCTGTGAACCTGGACGTGCCCACGGATGCCCACCACGCCCCATGCCTAGCGTCTGACCCTTCCGCTCCCCTGCCTCGTGGGCCGAGGGGCCAGAAGAGTGGCCCCAGAACCAGCAGGCAGGGAGCTGACGCCGAGTGCTGCTAGCCTGGTCCAGGCAGAAACAGGAAGCAGGGCCAGATGCCGGTAAAACAAGATCCCGGAGATTAGAGGTCCCGCTGCCTGAGCAGAAGGCGCCTGCAGTCGGAGGACAAGTTACTGGAAGGGAGAGGAAGCTGCCGCGGTAAATAATGTCAACCCAGCTCACGTGCCCAGCCGAGGGGCCCCGCGGCTCAGGAGGGCGCGGTGCTGTGCGGGCCACCAGGTGCCGGGTCACCTGGGCAAGTGAGGAGCCTGGGGTCTCTGAGTGTAGCTGGCAGGGTCTGAGAAGACTGGGGTCCCCACAGCCCTGAGGGGGTCCCTGGGATTCAGTCCCTAAGTGGCTCCCCTCCCACCAGGGCCCCTGCTTTTCAGGAGGCCTGGAAGTGGGGACCCAGGGCTGGTCCTCCCCTCCCCCACCCCAAGCGCAGATTCCTGGAAGGCCCGCTGCTTCCCAGAGTGCAGAGGGAGCCCTGGGGAGCAGTTCCCAGAGTCCCGCTGCTGTCAGCCTCAGACTGGGCCTGCCGTGGGACTATCCGCTCCAGATCAGCCCTAAGGGGGGACCCTCAGGGCTTCTGAGCAGCTCTTGGGTCAAACAGCTCCCTGCGGCCCCTCACAGCACCCCAAAGTGTGATGCCTGGTGGAGCAGCTCCAATCCCATGGGTGGAGCCCTTGGCCTAGTCCAGGTAGGGACCTCTAGACGGAAAGGGCAGTGCTGGGGGTGGGGAAGAGGCCCCGCCCAGCCAGAGGGGAGGGGGAGGCATGGGAGACCACCGGCTGTCCTGAGGCTCCAATGTCCTGGTGCAGCGTCCCTGCCTCCCGGCTCCCTGGTCACCTCCAGCCCTTCTCCAGAATGCTCAGCTGCGCTTTCTCCAAGTCCTGTCACCTGATCTCAAGCCTGAGCCCCGCAGCCAGCACCCGCAGCTGCCTGTCAACCCCCGAGCAAGGGGGGGACACAGGGTGAAGGCCCACAGCTGGGCTCGCAGCTTGTCCCCATGAGTTCCAGGCGTCACACACGGAGAAAGCGTGAGGAGCAGTGAGCACAGCACACTCACATGCACAGGGAGCCGAAGGTGACGGAAAGAGGGCACGTTGACCTTAAGGGCAGGAGGGTCCTTCACCAGACCTTAGCCAGGCGTGGGCACATGCCCACACTCGCAGCAGTCCGGGAAGCTGAGGCAGGAGGATCTCTAGCCTGAACTCAGCCTGGGTAACTTTGAAAGACCCTGTCTCAAAACTCAAAAACCAAACAGTCTTGATGCCAAGGCCCCAGGTTCAATCCTCAGTACTAGAAAAAAAAAAAAGCTGGGCGTGGTGGCGCACGCCTGTAATCATAGCACTTGGGGGGCTGAGGCAGGAGAATTGCTGTGAATTCAGGACCAGCCTGCACTGCGCAACAAGACCCTGTCTCAAGAATAGAAAGAATCCAAAGGCGTAAGACTGACGTCACACACCTAAGAGACCACCACCACCTGTGCCTGCCTTCCAGAACGGCAGGTGCCACATCTGACGGTGCCCACATTACGGGAACAGACAGGCAGCGGCAAGGCACAGGAAATGCTCACAAGGCGCCTCACAGTCGCCGAGGTCTCCCCGGCGGCACCCACAGCAGCCACGGCCCTGCACCTGGGGCACGGATTGAGCGTGTTCCGCAGACGCAGCACACTGGACCCAGTCCACAGGTTTGGGGAGAGCCGGGACACGCAGGACATGCAGCGCAAAGAGATGCCACCGCGGCAGAGCATGGTGGCTGCTGGTGGCACTCAGGACTGTGGTGCAGCCCGAAGCCCAGCCTTGAGGAGGACCTCAGACTCCATGCCCGCCAGTCGCGCACCAACCGCACCCCACTGCCACTGAGGGCAGCCCTCGGGTGATGGAACGGCACAAAAGAAGACATTTAGCCAGGTTTAGCCGCACATGTCTAATCCCAGCACCCTAGGAGGCTGAGGCAAGAGGACCGCAGATTCCAGGGCAACTTAGGAACACTTGTGTCAAAATAAAAGCACAAAAGAGGACTGGGAGCTCAGCTTAAAGGCTCCAGGTTCGATCCCAAGAAAGGGAGAAAAGAGAGACAGACAGACAGAACGGGGAAAAGAAAGAAAAAGGGCCGGAGGAACCGCACGGAGGGCAGTGCGCTTGCCTAGTCAGTACCAGGCCCTGAGTTCGATTTCCCAGCACCGCGTAAACTGGGCAGGGTAATGCATGCTGGCAATCCCAGCCCTCAGGATGCTGAGGCAGGAGGATTGCTGTGAGTTCAGGACCAGTCTGGACTGAGACCCTGTCTCAAAAAACAAAAACAAAACAGCTCCAAGGACTCAGCTGTGGGCATCTGACACCCAGCCAGCCCTGAGGTCCCCGTCCTGAGCTGGCGGGGACAGTGAGTGGGCATCCTGTGCCCACGGCAGCCTCCTGGACCTGCATCCTGGGCCCACTGGCTCTGCACCCCATAGGCAAGGCATGTCACTGCATTTCCTGGATGGTTGGGGCCAGCCCTGTGACGTGTGGTCAGAAGAGTCGCACGCTGTCCGGCAGGGTAAGGGGTCTCCCCAGTTGGAGGAGTCCCACTCCTATCCCCTTCCAGCCCCCCAAAGGGCAAGCACGGTCTTGACAGGCGGCGATGAGGGATCGCCCAAAGTGGGAATCATAATGGCACAAGCAACTGTCCCCTGACACCAGGCTTGGGACCCCGCCCCAGCCACCTCCCGTAGCGGGCTCAGGGCCCGGGGATGGGTGAAAGGCCACCTCCCGCCTCTGTTTACCAGACGCTATCAGCAGCTCCAATCAGCTGCCTTCTTTATCTCTGCTGGCCCCTCTTCCCAGCAGCTGCTCCGCCCCAGGGCTCACTTCCTGCCTGGCTGGGGGTTACAGGAATCCCCACAGTGAACTCCTGCCATGCGGAGTACCCACGCCCAGACCCGGACTCCTGTCTCCAGCTGCCCCCAGTCTGCAGGGTCTCCCATTGTCTGGGAAAGCAGGCAGTTGGGGCCGCCAGGCTGGGTGGGGCACAGCACAGGGGCGGGGCTCTGGCCTGGCAAGCACAAAGCCCTGAGCTAGATTCCCCAGCACCACACGCAGTGGGCATGGTGGCACACACCGGAATCCGCAGCTTGCGGGAGGCTGAGGCAGGAAGAATGCTGTGAGTTTGAGGCCAATCTTGGCTACGTGGTGAGTTCATCAGTTTGGACTACAGAGCAAGACTCTATCTCAAAGAGAAAAAAAGATAGCCGGGAGTTCAGTAGGGTGGCACAGGCCTGTCGTGCCAACACTCTGGGAGGCTGAGGCAGGAGGATCTCGAGTTTACTGAGACCCTGTCTCAAAACCAAAACTAAAAACTGAGTTGGTCCTGGGATAAATAAATTAAAGATAGCAGGGAGCCCCTCGACTTGGGAGCCCCTCGATGCTCAGGACACTGCCACACGTCTGGGTTCCAGGGAGGCCTGGGGTCAGGCATGCAGGAGCGACAGGGCAAGAGCCGAGGGCCATGCAGAGCAGCTGGGAGGGGACTCCTGCTGTCCCGGGCAGGGAGAAGCAAGGGCGGGCAGCACTTGTAGGTACTGGAACTGGGGGTGAGCGAAGCCAGAACGCTGGGCAACAGGATTGTCACCATCTGGTGGCCTTGAATTCACAGCAATCCTCCTGCCTCAGCCTCCCAAGTGCTGGGATTACAAGTGTGCACCACCAGGCCTGGCACACGTGGTGCTGAGGGACCAAACTCAGGCCTTGCGGTTGCGAGGCAAGCGCTCTAACCACTGTGCTGTTCCTCCAGCTCTCCTCTTCATCTCTGTGAACATTTTTCTTTACTTTGTTTTTTTTGCGGTACTGGGAAATTAGCCCAGGTTAGCCTGGAACTTGTGATCCTCCTGTTTCAAGCCCCCCGTAGCTGTGATTACAGGCCTGAGCCACCTGGCCCTGCTCTTTATTTTATGCTTAAGGGCTGGGACGGAGCTGGGCGGCTAGAGCACTTGCCTAGCAAGCACAAGGCCCTGAGTTGGATTCCTCAGCACCACATGGTAACTAGGCATGGTGGTGCACACCTATAGTACCAGTACTAGGGAGGCAGAAGCAGGACGATTGCCATGAGTTTGAGGCCAGCCTGGGCTCCATAGTGAGTTCAGGACCAGCCTGGACTACAGAGTGAGACCCTGTCTCAAATAATACATAAATAATTATGCTGAGGCACAGTCTTGCTCAATTGTCCAGGCTGGGCTCAAACTTGTGATCCTCCTGTCTCAGCTGCCCAAGGAGCCGGGATCACAAACTATGCCACTGTGCCAGCCACACCTGTGGTCTCCTGCGACAACTCGCCTTTCTGCACCTGCCACGCCAAAGACCTGCCGGGCCAAGCTGGGAGGTGGCGCAGGTGCCCTGCGGACCAGGCCGGAGGACTTGCATGTGGAACCCTCTGTCCCATTCGCCCCTTCAGAAGCTGCCGCCTCTTCAGGAGCACAGGTCAGCCTTGGGAGAGGAAGGGCCCAGTTGGGTGACCAGCTGGGTTGCCTGGGTGGGGGTCCTTAGGCCTCAGATTTCCCCAGTCTCCCTGCCCCGTCCTCTCCCCAAGGCTACTGCAGGGGTGGTGGACAGAGAGACTGTGGGTGGGAAGGTTCAGCCTGAGATCCATCCTTTGTCCCTCTGTCCCTGCTCCCCAGAGAGCTGCCATGCCTGCTTCCAGCTGGTCCACCTCCCTTCCTTCCCACGAAGGCCCCTGCTCCCCACCCCCACTTCCCAGCAGCACCGCTGGAGCCAGACAATGCGATAAGGCGCTTGTTTTCCAAGGGGCGGGAATTAGGGAATGAGTGGAGGGTCAGGGCCAGGGCCCCTGCTGCAGGGAGCACTAAGAACCTTGGAGTCACAGACTACAGGCTTGGGCAAGCCCTGCCAGGCAGGAGCAGAGACCCCTTAGAGTTGGCCCTGGCCCTGGGGATGGCTTTGATGCCCCACTGGACCCTCAGGGCACCGGCTCACCAGCACCTGCCTAGCTCCTCAGAGTCCAGGCGTCCCTGCCCACACCCCGCCCCCTCTGCTGTGCCTGGCTAGTGACACTTGACCAGCCCTTCCTCTCCTCTGCTGGGCTGGAGGGCAGGCTGCTGAGCTGTCTTAAGGTCCAGCCCCCTCTTGGGGCATGTAGCCGCCACATGGCCATCACTGGCCGCAGCACAAATGGCTCCTCCCTGAGGGAACCCCGAGGGCCCCCTGGACCAACTCTCTCCCATCAGAGACAGTGACACCCACAGGCCAGGCTCTGGGAAGGAGGCCGCTGGGCAGGACTGGTCCTTGTCTTTGCTGTGTGAGGGAAAGTCACCCCCCTGTCCCCGGCTAGTCAACTTACACCCCACATCATTAGCACAAGGCCCCAAGGCCTTGGTGCTCTGGGCTACAAACAATGTCAATAACAAAAGCCTGGCACGGTGCCCACACCGGTAACCCCAGGACCCTGGGAGGCTGAGGCAAGTTCAAGCCCACCCTGGGGTGTGCGGCAATCTACGAAGGTTAGAAAAGGACCAGGCGTGTAGCTCGGGGTGACGTTCCCGAGTTCAGCCTCCGCACCACTAGGTAAATAGTACCAGAGAGAGTTGAGATGTAGCTCGGATCAAAGGTCTTGGGTTCAACCCCCAATACAGGAAAAAGGGAATGAACACTAGTAGCTCAGAGCTGGTTGTGAGCCAGGCCAGGGCTGTCACCCACACGCCTCCACTGACCCACCCAACGGCTCATTTTTTGGTTAGGAACACTGAGGCACAGATTGTTGAACGCTGTACAGTTGGCAAGTGGGATTTAAAAAAAAAAAAAAAAACACCTGTTTGTCTTTTGTGGCGCCGGGGATGGAACCTGAGCATGTTGTGCAAGCCCTGTACCCCTGAGCTGCGCCCAACCCTAAGGGGGAGTCCGGACTTTGACCATTCCATGCCCTTCACCTTGACTGTGCCCCCAGGAAGGCGCAACCCACCAAGAGCAGACAGCAGGACCCGGTGGCATGCACCTCTATCCCACCACTTGGGGTATGAATAGAAAATTTGAGCCCAAGCTTGACACCTTAGCAACTCAGTGAGACCCTGTTTTAAAATCAAAACTAAGGGCCTGGAGGAATGGCTTAGGAATGGCCGGCCTAGCAAGTACTAAGGCAAGTGCTAAGTACCTGAATTTGATTCCCCAGCACCACGTAAGCCGGGCATGGTGGCACATACCTGTAATGTGGCACATACCTGTAATCTCTGCCCTCGGGAAGCTGAGGCAGGAGGATTGCCGTGACTTCGAGGCCAACCCAGGCTCCATAGTGAGTTCAGTGCAGACCTGGGCTACAGAGGGAGACCCTGTCTCAAAAATAGAAAAATAAATTAAATAAAGATAGGAAAGATAGAAAGGAAACAGGAAAAGTTGTAATTTTGAAATTGTACTAAGGGTCTTATGATACAGAAGCCTGTGATTCGGGCCCGTGCTTTTCCCCTGTGAGCTGAGCCTATTCTCTCTTGGCCTTCCACCTCTCCGCTCAGGACGTCAGCACCGTTACACAGGCAGCAAATCTCGGCACACACACGAGGCCGCTCCAAATGTACGCCAAGGGCCTCCATTCTAACCAGCCCCGCCACCTTGGTAGCCCGACAGACACCAGGAAAATACATCCTCCGTCACTTTACATCATTACATTGCAACCAATTACAATTTGACAAACACGGACACTTCAGATGACCTACTAAGTTTGGATTTCTTTGGGTTATTTTTTGGGGGGATGGGCCACACTGTCACTAAGTGGCCAATCGTAATCTGACACCCGGTGGTCATCTTTGGTGGGTGATATGTGACTTTCAGCACGTCCCATTTTGGCAGACGGCTCTGTGTCTGGCCTTGGGGTCGGTGGAGTCGCATTTTATGTTGGCAGCAGAGTTACAAGGACAGCTGAAAATTCACGGGGTGCAATTTATCACACGAGTAACTCACAACCTGGTTACAAAAAGTCACAACACTTTGGGGTTATGGAAAATTACAGAATTACAAAAGTACGGAAAATTACAATACGTTAGGGCTGCAAAAGTCAGGGGCTTTCATAGCCCTTTTATGTTCGATATAATAAATAAATTAATAGAAGTTCCAAAAATTATAAAGGCTTAACTCTGACAGCAAACACAGAATTTAAACAAAACAAGCACTACAGAATGGAGTCACTCTCGTCATCACAACCAGTCTGGGTGTTGACGACACTGTTACAGGTCCATTCTGCCGTCAGAAAGGGCAACCTCTGCCATCTTCTCATGTACTTCTCATAAAGTCTAAATAAAGAAGCTGGAGGTGTTAAATCTACGTTTAAGAAACCTCAGAAGTGGTTTGTTTGGTGTTGAGGAATTTCTTACTTGTTTCTTTTCTCTCTCTCTCTCTCTTTTTGAGACAGGATCTTGCCCTGTAGCCCAGGCTGGTCCTGAGCTCACTATGGAGCGCAGGCTGGCCCTGGACTCACAGCAATCGTCCTGCCTCAGCCTCCTCAGGGGTGGGATTACACGCATGAGCTACCTCACCAGCTTTATGTGGTGCTGGGAAATCAAACTTACTTAGCGCTTGGTAGGCGAGCACTTTAATCACTGAGCCATTCCTCCAGCCCTCTTGCTGCTTTCGATACGCAATTAGCAATCAACTGTCTCGTACCCTTTTCAGTTTTCATTGTGACAGGCACTATAATTACAGCTATTAAAGTCTTGTGAGGCTGGAGGAGTAGCTCAGCAGTTGAAGCACTTGCCTAGCAAGTTCAAGGCCCTGAGTTCAATTCCCCAGCAACACGTAATAGCTCAGTGTAGTGGTGCATGCCTGTAATCACAGCACTTGGAAGGCCGAGGCAGGAGAACTGCTGTGAACTCAAGGCCAGCCTGGGCTACGTCGTGAGTTCAGGACCACAGAATGAGACTCTGCCTCAAAATAAAACAAAACATAACACAATATAAGGCAAGACAAGTCTCATAAAAAGGAAGCAAAAAATTCTGCGCTTCAATACCCCAGCGGGCCTGGTTTCTACTGTGGGGGAGCATGAACTACAATTCCCAGCAGGCTCAGGGTGCCGCCGGGCTGGAGAGGAGTAAAGACCACGACTCCAAGCGAGCCACTAGGCCCTTCTGATCGATTTGCCCCAGCAACAAAGTATGGACTACAACTCCCAGCAAGCCGCGGAGCACGCTCCCCACTTGTTTGCGTAGGCCCTAGCGACGAAGCACGGACTACGACTCCCAGCGAGCCTCGGGGCCCCAAGGAGAACCCACTTCCCCGCGGTCAGGGAAGTCTTCCAGCCTCGCCCCGCCACTCTGAGCGGACCCTGCAGAGAGGTGTCAGCTGGACTCAGTGGAGTAGGAGGCGGACACTGCCTCTGCCATGCTCCGTGTACTGGCCCGGGCCGCGGCCCGGGGATTCCGGGCGCCCTGGGTGCGGTGGTCTGGCAACCTGGCGGGGGTCCCGGTACACGTGGTGGACCTGCGCAGCGACACGGTGACCAGGCCCGGGCCGGCCATGAGGCGCGCGATGGCCGAGGCGATCGTGGGGGACGACGACTACGGCGAGGACCCCACGGTCTGCGGTGAGCCTGCAGGCGGGCCAGGGGCGAGCCGAGGGTCGTCGAAGCGACCCCGGGCGCTGTCCGTGGTGCTGGCGGGAGTGTGACAGGGACGCAGGTTGGCAGCGTCGCTGGCGCTCAGTGCTCGCTGCCCAGCCTGGCCCATCGCAGGAGCCCGTCAGGAATGCAGAGTCTCAGCCGGGTGTACTGGCGCTCACGTAATCCCGGCACTCTCCGAGGCCGAGGCAGGAGGATGGCAAGTCCCGGCCCAGCTGGGGCAGTGGAGTGACTTAGAGAAACACTGTCTCCAAATAGAAATGGGCAGGGGGTGGAGCTGAGGGTAAAGGCCCTGGGTTGAATGCCTAGTACTGAAAAAAGAAAAGCAGACTCTCGGGTTCCATACCGGGCCAGCTTAGCCAGAACCTGCATTTTCCCGGGATCCACATAGCTCTGTCATCCAGCTGCCACCTGAGATGGACGTTGCCCCGTTTTGCACAGAGGGCCTTCAGATGCTGAGGCCTCAGAACTTATCATTGGTGGAAATAGGACTTGATCCCAGGTCTCCTGACGCTAAAACCCCTAAGTACTCTCCTGCACCCACTGCCTGTCCCTGGGAAGACAAGGCTAGCCCAGAAAGGGGGTGCGCTGCCTGCATTGCCCCACAAGTGGGTTCTAATCACCTAAGGAGCGTTTTCAGACCCACAGCCCACCCGCAGGGTGAGCATCGCCATTGTAGTGAACCACCGGTACTGCTGGGGAGTGTGCAGACCTCCACCGAGCCAGAGACAGCCACAGGGTCACCAAGGAAGCCCCCTGGATCTTCCCGTGGGGTGACAGGGGGGTGATTCGGTGCTAATCTTACACCAAGCAGATACCTCTGCTGTCAGGAATTCAAAGATGTTGAGCTGCTGCTCCGCAGGAATCCTGGTGTGTGACAAGGAGGGAGTCAGAGAATCTGTGGAGGGTGCCCTGGAACTGGGGTGAAGGTGGGGGGTTCATGGCTCCCAAGGAATGAGGGCATCCCAGACACCCTCCCTCCTGGAGGGCAAGTGGCAGTACCTAGACAGGAAGCGAGCACTGACTCACAGGGCAGAGGGCACCCCAGAAGCATAAATGTCCTCACCCAGTGAGGAAGGTGTTCAGGATACAGGTGGGAGCTGGGCCTGGTGTGCAGGTCCATAATCCCAGCACTCAGGGAGGATGAGGCAAGAGGATTGCAACTTTAAGTCCAGCCTGGGGAACTAAGCAGTTTAGCGAGACCCTGTCTCAAAATCAGCAATCAAAATGGGCTATGGGCGTAGCTCATCGTGAAGGCCCCGACTCAAACCCCACTATGAAAAAAAAAAAAAGTGCAGGTAGGAGGGAGCTGGCGTGTCCAAGTCAGGACACCTGTGGCGGGAATTGGGTGCAGCGGCCAAGTCACACCAGCCATGAATGTCATACCAAGGGCTTTAGGCTGATGACACTGTGATAAAGGGGAAAGCAGGAACCCCGCTGTCCTCCAGCTGCACCCTTGTGCCCTCAGCTCCCCTGTGAGGAGAAAGGAAGTCAGCAGAGAAACCACAGGGCCCCACCTGCCCAGGCTGACGGGAAAGGAAGTGAAACAGGTGTGAGTCTAGGTGGGACTGGGGTTCAAACCACAAGACGGTTTTGGTGGCCTGGCAGGAGGGAAGGTGCAGAGGGTTGGCTGAGGGGCCTTCCGACCCCACTGTGTGGTACCAGGGCACAGGGTGTGCAGTTGGCAGACTGGGCTCCAGCCATGCCCGCCTGGCTGCTTCCCATGGTCCCAGGCTAGGGGATCCCATCTGAACAGACACGTGTGGCCAGCCCACAGTGGCTCTGAGCATAATTGGTGATAGAGGGTCATGTCCTGTCCCGTCCTCCCCCACCCCCAGAGCTGCAGGAAAAAGCCGCGGAGCTGCTTGGCATGGAGCGGGCTCTGTTCGTGCCCACCAACACCATGGCCAACCTCATCTCTGGTGAGTTCGTCTCCCAGGTCCTCAGTGCACGTGCTGTCCCTCTGTGCAGGAGCTGGGACATTCGTGGGCAGGATTCCTGGAGCTCTGGATGGCCAGTGGGGTGCCCTGGCAGGAGGGGCATGAGTTCCCCATCTCCTCCTTTCGGGGCTGCCCTGGGCACACACCCTGGCCGCTGGGCACCTGCCTCACCTTGTCACCCTCCTTCAGTAAACACCACTCTGTTTCCCTGTGCCCTGTGTCTCAACACGGCCTGCGTGCCACTATGGGCCACCTGCCCCCGGGCCAGCACTGTGATCGGCATTCCCCTTAGAGGAAGTGAGGTGCAGGTGGCCAGAGGCTGAGCGCGGCACGCCTGCCTTCACAGCATGGCCACCCCAGGGTCGGCATTAGGGCGATCTTGCCACACTTGGGATTAAGGTGTCCGGAGGGGTGTGTGCCCTCATTTGGATGCGGCCCGCTTGAGCTCGCCCGAGCCGGTGCAGCACGGGCAGGTGGGCCCCAGGACTCCCCAGGACTCAGCCCAAGTCCCGCCCTCCTCCCGTCTGTCTCAGTGATGGGCCACTGCGGGCGCCGGGGCTCTCAGCTCCTCCTCGGGCAGGACTCTCACCTCCACGTCTATGAGCAGGGCGGGGTGGCGCAGGTAAGGACCAGGCTCTGCTGCCCCGGGACCCTGGGCACCCTCCACCCAGGACGGAGTGCTCGGGTGGGAACCTGCTTCCCAGGCACCGGGCTGGAACCTGCAGGGGAGGAAAGGGATGGTCACAAAGAAGCTGGGGAAGAGGTGCCACAAGCGGGGTAGGTGGCAGGGAGGGACGGTAGGCGCCCAGGTCGGCCACGTGGGGGCAGCAGCGGCTCAGGCTGGCACCAGGGTCACTAGGCAGCTGTCTCTGCCCAGTGCCTGGTGCTCTGCTGCCCCCTAGTGGTCTTCGGAACACTGACTGTCGAGGCGGGATATCCACGGAAAGCGATTGGGACCTCAGCACCCTGCCCAGCCGAGATCCTGCGTCCGGAGCACAGCACAGGGAGAGGCTGGGGGTCTTCTCCTCATTCCAGACCCCCTTCCTGCCGGGAGGTGCTGTGAGCTCCCTGGGTCCAGCTGACCCCCGGCCCTCGCTGCCTGCAGATGGCTGGCGTACACTCGCACCCGCTCCCGGACCTGCCCCACGGCAGGTTTGACCTGGCTGAGCTGGACAGAATGCTGGCGCAGGCCTGCGGGAGCCGCTACCACCCACGCTGCGAGCTCGTGTGTCTGGAGAACACACACAACAGCTCCGGGGGCCGGGTCCTCCCCATCGACTACCTCCGCCAGGTAGGCCTTCCCTCCTGTGCCCCTGACCCCGATCCCGGACTGAGTCCTTCGCCTCCTGCCCCCATGGCTGACCAGTCTGTCCCGGGGGACCCTACTGGCCCGGGGCTGAGGCTGCAAAGGGTATACGTTGCCCAGGGGCAGAGATGTCGCCGGTGAAGCACAAACCCTGCTGAGAGCCCCAGCGTAGCCCCAGGGACTGCTGCACCGCTGCCCAGGAGCGAGGCCCATGGGAGGCTGAGGGCCCCGCAGGCCCTGGGCTCCCCGGGGCTCCACAGCAGTGTGCCAGGTGAGCGGGCTGGTGTCCAAGCTCTGCTGCCCGGGCAGCACCCAGCCTCCCTGTACGCCCTGCCTCAGCAGGCACCATGGCAAGGCCCTCCCCGAGCCATGTGCAGCTCCGGGGACAAGGGCCATTGCTGCCATGTCAGAGTGCTCAGGAGAGCAGAGGGGAGCCTGAGGTGTCGCTCAGTGGTGAGCGCTCGCCTAGCGTGTGCAAGGCCCTAGGTTGCACACGCGCACACACACACACACACACACACACACACACACACACACAAGGAGTTAACATTTTACTTTTTCTGTGGTACAGGGGAGCAAGCTCAGGGCCTTCACACTGAACTACCCCAACCCTTTTTTTTTTTTACTGATTTTGAGATAGGCTCTCCCCAAGTCACTAAGTGCTTAGGCTGGGCTTGAACTTGAGATCTTCCTGCTTCAGCCTCTCAGAGTGCTGGGATTACAGACCTGCGCTGCCAGACCTGGCTGGAGGTTTTGCACCCATCCCTTTCACAGAGGAAGCACTGGGCTCTGGCCGTGCAGGTGACTGCTTGGGTCCTACAGACTCAGAGTCGGTCACCAAGCTGGCTCCTGACAGCACACCTGTGATCCCTCCTGGGGCGGTGGCCTGGAGGCCACCTTGGAGGCCACCCTCCTTAGGCCTGGTCCCTCTGACCGCTGCTGGTGCTTTGTCCCCAGGTGCACCTCCTGGCCCGGAGCTACGGCGCCCGGGTCCACCTGGACGGGGCTCGGCTGATGAACGCAGCAGTGGCTCTGGCTGTGCCCCCAACCCGCATCACGGAACACTGTGACTCCGTGTCTTTCTGTTTCTCCAAGGTGGGGACATCCTGGGCTGGTCCTCTGAAGGCAGGTGGGTGGGGGTGCCCTGCAGGATGCCCTGGCTCCCCATGCTTTTGTGGCAGCCCCCTCCCTGGCCCAGGGACCGGAGACATGGATGGGCCAGCAGGAATGTTCCCTGTTCCCCCAGGGCCTGGGCGCCCCAGTGGGGGCCCTGGTTGCAGGGCCCAAGGACCTCATTGAAGAAGCCTGGCGCCTCCGGAAAGCCCTGGGAGGGGGCCTGCGGCAGGCCGGGGTGCTGGCCGCGGCTGCGCTGGTGGGCCTGGCCAGTGCTGAGGAGGCGCTCCGGAGGGACCACGACAATGCCCAGAGATTCGCCCAAGGTGCCTGCTCCACCCCACCCTTCTCAGTTCATCTGGATTCCCAAGGTCTGCCTCCTCTGAGCCTCCAGGAGGATAGGGCTGGCACGGAATCCCAGGTGGGCCTAGGTCTCTCTGCCCCCCAGGGTCTGACACCAGGGGCACTGCGTAGTCAGGACCTCAGACTCTGCAGAATCCAGCAGCGTGCAGCCTGTAATGCGGGACTCTCACTCACTGACTGAGATTGTCCTTACAACAGTCCTATAGTGTTCCTACTTCACGGGTGAGGAAATGGAGACCCAGAGAGGTTAAGGTCACAGAGGGGACCAGAGAGGTTAAGGATTTGTCTAAAACCGCACAGCTAAAAGAGCAGAATCGAGTCCCTGCGACTCCTATTCCCGTATCAAGGCAGTGTCTGGACTCAGGGTCAGGCCCAAGTGACATTCTGGTTGGTGGGGGCCGTGGTGGGGGCCGGGTTAGGCTCGACTCATACCAGCACCTGCCCTAGGTCTCCAGGAGCTGGCATCCCCCTTCTGCTCTGTGGACCCTGCCACTGTGGAAACCAACATCGTGCTGGTGAAGGTGGATGGGCTGCCAGCTGCAGAGCTGTGCCAGCGCCTGCAAGCCGTGAGTGCGGACGAGGTGGCACAGACGGGGCACGCCGTGTGCGTGCTGCTGTTCCCCTGGACAAAGAAGTCTGTGCGCGTCGTGTGGCACCGTGACGTCTCCACACAGGACACTGACCTGGCACTGAGCAAATGGGAGTTCGTGCTGAGGCAGTTGGAGCTCTGAGGACGGCGAGGCCAGGGACCCCATGCCCTGGTGGGCACTGAGCAGGTGTTCCAAGCCTGTGGCCTTGTGGCCTGGCAGAAGTAAAAGCCAGTCCTGTGGGAGAAAGTGGTGCCACCCACAGCCTTGGGTCTCTTTCCAGTGACTCATGTGTGATGTCCCCGCACCATCAGAAATAACCAGGCATGGGACTGGACGAGAGGCAGCAGAAAACCAAGAGCGAAACCAGAAGAAATAGACGGCCAGTGAGGAAGATGATGGAGTTACTAGACAGAGGCTTTTTAAAATAAAATATTTAAGGAATTACAAGGCAAGATCAAAAGATTTGACCGAGAACTCAAAACTACGGCTACATGAAAATTTTAGAACTGAAAGCCGTAATAAAGTAAGATCTCAGAAGATAAATTCAACCACTGGTCAAGAGAGGGTTCACAGGCACGAGAAGGGAAATCTACATGAAACAGACCTGAAGTTGGTTCTTTGAGTAATCAAATTGGTAAACCCCAGAAGGACGGATCATAACACACAGAGGACATTCAGATAGTTTTGATAAGAAAAAATGAAAAATGGCCCTGAATTTTTATCCCTCAAGCATAATCCCCACTAATATGTGTTGCGGGGCATGGTGGTGCAAACCTATAATTTAAGCGCTGTCGGAGGATGAGGCAGGATGCTCAACGTTTGAGCCCACTTTGAGCAACTCAGTGGTTCAGGAAGACCCTGTCTCAAAATAAAAATAAATAAAGAGCTGCAGGTGTAGCTGCAGGGGAAGACCCTGGGGTCAATCCATGGTACTTCCAAAAAGAAAGATTGTATCTGTGTCACTCTGATAGGTCTGCATGTATGTATGCAGATGAACCTGTGCGTGTGTGTGTGTGTGTGTGTTTGTGTGTGAGAGAGAGAGAGAGAGAGGAGAGAGGAGAGCTGCAGGACCTGATGGGACAGGCCTGTCTGGGAGCACTCTGGGAGGCTGAGGCAGGAGGATCACAAGTTTAAGTCCAGATTGGGCAACTTGGGGAGATCCTGTCTCAAAATTAAAAGTAATGAAAATGCTGGGCGTATGGCTCCATTTTCAATCTCCAGTGCTGTGGAACGGAGTGGGGAGAGCTAACTGCTGGCTTTGGTCACCATACCAGTCGCCTAGGATAATCCGCTTACAAAGAGAAAGATTTTTCACTGAGTTCCAGAGGCCTTGTCCGTGACCAGGGGCCTCACTGCTCTTGGACCTGTGGCAAAGCAGTGCATTGTGGGAGCCCAAACCACATGGACCTTTGAGCAGCTGTGAATCAAACAGCATTATGTCACCCCCCCGTGCTTAGCAGTGCCACGTCGGAGCCCAAGCGGAGGTGGCTAGGAGGCTGCTGAGGGTAGGGCAGGCCTGGCACCCTGGAGACGGCCACGGGGACAAGTGTGACAAGTACAGGAGAGGCACGGTGACCTGGTGAGCGGGGCACAGGCCCCTCCCGCTTTCCCTTCTCCCTTAGAAGAATCCAGATCTATGATCCAGAGACCCATCCCAGAGCTGCCCTCCTGTGCCCAACAAGGTGATACTCTGAGCATTCTTGTTCTCTCTTGGGGTCCAGGGCCTTCGCACTGAGCCATGTCTTCGGCCCGAGTTTCATTTCTGATCTTGAGACAGGGTCCTGCTAAGTCACCAAGCTGCCTAGATGACCCTCCTGCCTCAGCCTTCTAGAGTGCTGGGATTGCAGGTCTGCACCATTGGGCCCGGCTCAGAGAACCTAAACAAGGCTGGCAGCTTGAGCCCCCTCGCCCACCTCTCCTGTGCTGCCCTGTCCAGGTCACTCACGAGCAGATGTGCACAGCATTAGTCAGCACTGCTGTGTAACAAATGCCCCCACCAACCGCAAGACCTTCACGGGATAATCATTTCTAAGTTCTCATGGTTTCTGTGGGCCGGGAGCCGGAGAGTAGCCCGGCTGAGGTGTTTTTGGAACTTCACCGATGGTGGGAGATAAGCTCCTTTTGCCCTCGCTGACTAATGGCTCCCATGGTGGCCTGCCAGGCTAGCTGCTGGTGTGGGCACCACCTCAGGGCGACGTAAGGGCCTTCACATCACGATGGCTGGCTCCTCCTTGGGACGGCACCTGAGAGGATGAGGCTGTTGTGACAGCCAGGTCAGTCCTGACTCTGTGGCCCGAGTGGGGCCCACGTGGGGTGAGTCCAGCGACCTCTGGTCACCAGGCCATCCTGAGACTGGCTCCGCATCTGGATACTACCCGGGTAGGGTGTGATCCCCAGAGAAGCCCCTGCCCTCACTGTTTGGGAACTGGTGGAGCCAGCACAGTGGCACACTCCACTAATCCCAGCACTCTGGGAGGCTGAGACAGGAGGATCACAAATTTGAGCTCAGCCAGGGCAAATTAGCGACTCAGGCCCTATCTCAAAAAAAATTGAATAAATATTTTAAAAGCTGGGGATGTAGCCTAGTGTGAAGGCTCTGAGATCAATTCCTAGTACCATACACATGCATGCTCACACACATGCGCGCGCACACACACACACACACACACACACACACACACACACAGGAACTGATGGGGACACAGGTGGCATCAGAAGACAGTGCCTGGAGCCAGCCTCTAGAAGGGTATAGGGGCATGTACCCAAGGGAGGACAGGCACAGAGGAGAGCTGGCGGCTTGAGCAGGGAACAGGGTCCCAAGGCCCTGGGGACTGACAGCACATGGTTTGTTCTCCCCACCCCCCCACAGGAGCCCCTACCTTTTCCTGGCTCCCAAGTCAATAACAAGCTCTTGAGAGTGCTGTCTGGCCTGTCTCCTCTCTGTCCTCTTGCTGTAAGTCCTGTGCCACCATGTGAACCTGTTCTTTGTTCTCAGCGGCGCTTCCCCGAGCAGCCCTTGGCCAGCTGACCAGCCACGCACCACACAGGGAAAGAAGCTGGGACCTGGGGCAGCCGCCATGGAGACTAGCGCATCAGAGGGAGGGTCGCAACTGGGCTGGCCGAGTCCTATGCCTACCTGTCACTGCATGCATGCACACAGACATGCACATGCACAGACATGTGCACAATACATGCATGCATAGATACATAAGCATAGTACATACATGCACAAAGTGACATTGCATGCATGCACAGACACTTTGCATACATGTGTGCAAGAGGCATACATGTACGCATGCTGCACACCAGGTGTATGCACATTGCATACATGCACATAGACACACACAGACAACTTTAGGCAACTCTGGAGGTCCAGCAGCCAACACCTTTGCCAGTGTCCTAGCCCCAGAGCTCAAGCCATGTGCAATGGGAGGGAACTGAACCCCAAAAGCAGCCTGATCAGCAGGAAGTCCAGTTCTCCTCTCTGGCCTGACCTGGAGGGAGGAAGCAGGCACGTGTCTACAGAAGTTGTCATTGGAGGCCCATGGACACGTGCTCAGGATGCCTATGGTAGGGGCTCACACAGGTTCTCCAGCACATACTCCTGGTGACACTGAATACTGGACATGGGCATGTATTAACTTTTTTTAAGGCAGGGTCTTGCTGTATAGTACAGGCTGATCCTAAATACATCATGTTGCCCAGGTTGGCCTTGTACACATCGAAGTTCTGCCTCAGCTTTGTGAGTGCTAGAATTACAGATGTGAGTCACCACGCCTGGTTTATGTGGTTCTGAGGAATCGAACCCATAACCCTGGGCTTGATAGGCAAGCACTGTAACTGCTGAGCTATACCCCTAGCTCTGTATTAACTAATTTGAAAAAATCCTAGGCCGAGCCTGATGATGCAAGCCTATAACCCCAGCCTTCTGGGAGACTGAGGCAGGAGAACTGCCTGAAACTTAGTAAGACTCCATCTTACAAGAAAACCAAAAAAAATGGGGCGGAAGCTCTAACTCAGAGTGAGGGTCCTGGGTTCAATCCCTAGTATGAAAGAAAAGAAGAACGGGCTTATGCCACACACGACACGAGCTGTGTTGAAGGACAGATCCTCGTAGCATTCTGCACAGAACAGAAAACGCTAACACAGCTTTGGGCAATAAAAAAAGACAAGTGTGGGGACCCAAGCCCGCAGAGGTGCCACCTTCCCTCAATACACCCCACACCCAGAAAGAGGCCCTCACCTAACGTGGGGCTGCACACCCGAGGCCCCTTTTTCTGCAGCCACCTGTCCCCACTACCTAGGAATGGGCCACCACAGCCTGTGTGGGCCAAGAGGAGTCGGGGTGGGTTGGTCAGCCCTGTCCTCCCACATCTCATCTGTGCCCCAGCCATGGGCCTGGGCCTGGACCTGGGCAGTGAGCCCCTTCAGCTGAAGAAGTCTGCAGGTGAGCCAGTCATGTGATGCACGCCCATAACTCCAGCACTGTGGAGGCTGAGGCAGGAGGATCACCAGTTCAAGGCAAGCCTGGGCTATACAGCTAGTTCAAGGTTAGCCCAGACTATATCATGAGATTCCGCTTCAAAAGACAAAAAGAAGTCTGGCCAAAACCCCAGGCCCAGCTTCTGCCTACTGAGAAGCCCTTTGCCGGGCCACCCCAGGGCATGCAAGACTTTGACCCCAACCTGCTTCCTTGGGACTTTTCCATGTGCCAGCTGAGGCTGCCCAGGTCCCTGAGCAGGCAGCCCTCATTCTGCTACGCTGGCAGGAAGCCTCAGAGTGAAAATGAAGCTCACGGTGTCACCCGGGGTCCCTAGGAAGCTGGGGGGCCACTCCAGCCCAAGCCCCACCCTCAGAAGGGCTCCCCAGCAGTGGAGGGGTGCACTCAAATACCTGCCTTCCGTTTTAGAGAGCCAGCGTCTTAGTTCACGTCTCCTCACTGGGATAAAATACGTCTACAACTTGAGTCAGGGTGGCTTTGAGCTCACAGCTGTGAAGGCTCAGTCTGTTCGTGGTCAGCTGGCGATGGCGGAACAGCTGGATGGAGAATAGGAGCCAAGAGAGAGTCAGCTCACTCGCCACCCCTGACCCCTCCCTCGGACAGCTAAGGAAATCACCAGTGGATGAAGCCCCTCAATCCAACTAGATCTCTTACCCAATCAACTTCCAAATTCATGAGGCTAAACCGTGACAGCCAGGGTCCTCAGAGACGCAGCCTCCTGCCCAAGCAGAGCTCCTGGGTGCTGTCCAGGAAGCCTCCTGCCTGCCAGGGCTCTGCAGCCTCCCTTACCCGCCGGGTGCACCTGCAGGCCCAGAATGCCCTACTGCTGGTGCCCCTGTCCTACCAGGGATGGGCAAGGGTGCTCGAGACCCGCTCCTGGTGCAGCCCAGCCCTCCTCTGGCCTCCTGCACACAACCCTGGCTCACCACTCGTTTTGGCTTTTTATCTTCCCGCTGTAGACTCCTAGGCAAAATTTTTTCTTTGCAGTTCTAGGGATCAAACACATTAGGCAAGCACTCTACCATTGTGCTATTCCACCAGTCCAGTTTTTTTTTTTCCTCCTTTCTTTCTTTTTCGAGATAGGATTCTGCTAAGTTCCCCAGGCTGGGCTGAAATTTGCAATCCTCTGGCCTCTGTCTCCCAGAGTGCTGGCACTATAAGCCTGTACCACTGGGCCTGGCTGTTTTTTTGTTTTTAAACATAATCACCGTGTAGTCCAGGCTGGCTCAAGGCAATTCTCCTGCCTCAGCCTCCTCAAGTGCCGGGATTAGAGGTGTGGCCACATGCTGGTCCTAAAGTTTTATTAACAGATGTCAACTTAGCGTTCGGGGACTGGTGGTCCCCGAGGGCTGGTAACGAGCATTCTTTGAAAGCTGAGGTTCCGGCAGAGTCTATGTGAGGTAAGACAGATGGTGGGCTTGTATGCAGCCAGTGACTGACAAGGTGGAGGCCTGCATTGCCACCACGGGCAAAGGGGCAGGGCACGACACGATTTCCTTGGCAGCTCCACAAGGCCAAACATTAGAGTAGTATCCTTTGACAGATGGGCACATATTTCAAAAATCTGCAGCTTGGGCCAGTGGACCAGCATGAGTGGCAGGGTGGGGAGGTTGCTTTACGCCCCTAACAAAACCACAAGTGCAATCTCCATGTTTAAAGCATCTCCCTGAGCCCAGCTGGCAGCTGAGGGGGTCCAGACAAGGTCAGAGGCCCCAGCTGGCTGCATACAACTGGTGCTACTGCTGGCAGGTTAAGAAGGAATCACCATTAAGGGCCCAGCAGGGTCTGCTGCCCTATTAGAAATGGGACCCAGGTGACCTTAGCGGCTGCCAGGAAGAACCAGAGCTACCTGCCCGCAGCTCCACGTCCATGGGAGGATGAAACCAGCCCAGTCATCTCATCACCAGGCTTCTCACCGCAGCAGCCAGCGAGGCCTCGGCGGCCAGGCAGGGCCATGGTGCTAAACTGAGTCATTCAGCAAGGGTTCAGGCCACAGCAATTTTCTCAGGTGGGAATGCCAGCGTGCACCTTGGGCTCACCCAGCTGCCTCCAGGGCAGCAGTTCCAGGCTGGTGCTTCTCTGGACACACCTCCTGCTGCCTGGCTTCGTGCCCAGGGTCCCCTAAAGGGCCCCACATTCTCTCCAAGGGTTTAAGTTGGTTCGTGCCCTTCTACAAGACAGTAACTCAAACAAAGTAAGAAAAGCACCTCGTGGTGGGACTTGGTCTCATTACATGGAAATCGGTCACTATGAAAAAAGAACAAGGAAAAGCACAGGTGTGACAGATAAGAAAACTGCTGCTCCAAGTACCTGGCCCAGGCCACAAGGCCAGGAGTGTCAGGGAGGGACTGAGCGAGGGCCAGGAACACAGGCAGACAGCGGTTCTACAGTTCTACTACTACTCAAACTCAGCTCAGAACCAACCAACCAACCAACCAGCTTAGTCCATGCTGGGGCAGAAACCCTAATGTCACTGGATTTATGATCTCACAAGATAAATGCCAACAAATTACTTCTTTAAAGAAGAGCGGATCTGATGGTACAGGCCTGCCATCCCAGCCCTCTGGGAGGCTGAGGCAGGAGGATGTGGCGTCTGAGCACCACCTGGGTCACTAAGCCAGACACCATCCGAAAACAAAACACGAAGAGCTGGGAACGTCTCTCCATGCGAAAGCCCAGGGTTAAGCCTCTAGCCCTATGGCCAACCAACCAATCAGTAATGAGACTGGCATCAAGACCGATCAATAAATGGCTGACAAAGCCAGGCCCAGTGGCACAGTCCCACCATCCCAGCCCTCTGGGAGGATCTCAAGTTGGAACCCAGCCTGGGTGTCTCAAAAATCAAGAGGCTGGAGAAAAAGCCCAGAGATCAGAGCGCTTGCCTGGTAAGCACAAAGGTCCTGGGCCAGCACCACATAATGCAAGTACGGTGGCACATACTTGTATTCCCAGCACGTGAAGGTTGAGGCAGCAAGACTGCCATGTCTTCGAGGCCAGCCTGGGCTACATGGTGAGTTCTGGGCCAGCCTGAACTAAAGTAAAACCCTATCTCAAAAACAGGGGTGGGTGGGTGTGTGTGTGTGTGTGTGTGTGTGCGTGTGAATATATAGTAATTAAGCAAGAAAGCTAAAATTGCATACATAATACTTTTAAATTCCTGAATCATGCACCTCTCAAAGTACTGAAGTCTGAGATTCATCTGAATTTTTTTGATTACTATGTAATTTTTGATTTGTTGCTTTAAGTCATTGCTGCCTTCTCCATGCTCAATGTTGTTCAAATTACAACTTTTAAATAATAAAGCAGAATCTCAAGGGGAAAAAAAATTGGGGCTAGAGAATAGCTCAGAAGTTAAAGTGCTAGCCTAGCAAGCCCCAGGGCCCTGGGTTCAACTCCCCAGCGCCATATAAGCTGGGTGTGGTGGTGCATGCCTATAATCCCAGCAGTTGGGAGGCTGAGAGGAAGGACTGCCAAGAGTTCAGTGTCAGCCTGGACGTTGTAGTGAGTTCAGGACCAGCCTGTACTACAGAGGAAGACCGTCTCAAAAATAAATAAATAAGTAAAAAGAAAGAAAAAGAAAAAAAAATCAAAAATCAAAACAGGCTATGGAATGCAACTCAGTATGAAGGTCTGGT
This sequence comes from Ctenodactylus gundi, assembly GCA_004027205.1. Lineage (NCBI taxonomy): Eukaryota > Metazoa > Chordata > Mammalia > Rodentia > Ctenodactylidae > Ctenodactylus > Ctenodactylus gundi. The sequence goes on along the minus strand of PVKB01001550.1, from coordinate 267,810 downwards.
CTCAATCCCCGGTACCACAATAATCAAAAAAAAATAAACAAACCAGTTTCTCCCAAAAAGAAAGGTTTTTCCAGTCCATTTTTAAGTTAATTTATTCCATTGCCCTCCGCAGGAGAATGAATAAGAAAGGCAGGTGACCCAGTGCGGGCCGTCCACCTGCAGCTAGAGCAGGGCAGCCCAGAGCGGAGCTCGGCCTCCTCCCCAGGCAGGGCCCGCAACAGGATGCTTCCTCTTCCCCACCTGCCAAGCCAAGGACTCAGCAGAGCACAAGCCACCAAAGAAAGATGTGGCCTCTGTGAGCAATGTCACCACCCCACAGGCACGGTGGCCACTGGTGCCCTCTCAGGAGGAAATGAAATGCAGTCTAAATATCTAATTTCAAAATGCTATTGTCCCTTTGTCCTGTGGGACACATAGGCTGAAAATGGACAGGTGGCTCTGGCACCAGGCGGCCCCGGGGGGGCCTCACTCCATGGTCGCCAGCTGCTCGATGGAAGAGCGGACTTGTTTTGCATTTTCTTCAAACTCTTGCTGCTTGCTCTTGGTTTCCTTTGCCTGCAAGTAAGGAACAGACAGTAAGGCTGGAGGCGTGGCTCCGTGGCAGCACTGCCTGGCATGCATGACGCTCTGCGTTTCAGTCTCAGCACCGCAGAGAGAAGAGGTACAGGGGCTGGAGGCAGAGCAGAGCCGCTAGAGCGCTTGCCGAGCAAGTGCACAGCCCTGAGTTGATTCCCCAGCACCAAAAAAGCTGGGCGTGGTGGTACACATCTGTAATCCCAGCACTCAGCAAGCTATGGTAGGAGAGTTGCTGAGTCCAACACAGTGAGCTCAGGACCAGCCTGAAGCACATAGTGAGACCATGTAAAAAAAAATGAAAAAAGAAAGAAGGAAGAGTGCAGACACATGAATGGAGCACTCGCCTGGGCGCAGACTTACTGTCCCAGTGCTCTGAGGAGCTGAGGCAGGAGGATGACAAGTTCAAGCCCAGCCAGGGCAAATCAGTGGTATCCTGTCTCAAAATCAAAAACGGGCTGAAGAATGGCACAGCGGTTAAAGCACTTGCCCGGCAAGCACAGGCCTTGAGTTCCATTCCCAGCACCATATAAAGCTGGACATGGTGGCTCATGCCTGTAATCCCAGCACTCAGGAGGCTGAGGCAGGCGGTTCTCCTGAGTCCAAGGCCAGCCTGGGCTACACAGTGAGACACTGACTCAAAAAGAAACAAAGAAAGAAAGAAAGAAAAAAAGAAAGAAAGAAAGAAAGAAAGAAAGAAAGAAAGAAAGAAAGAAAAAAGACCACAGCTCCCAGGCTTCCTCACCACAGCTGAGACGGCAGCGCACATCGGGAGGAAGAGGACAGACCGTCCCAGGCGGCAGGCCTGTTCGCTGCACCGCGGCCCCTTCCCCCGTGTGGGCGGGTGGGGGTGCACACTCCATGGCAGTTACAAATTACTTTCAACTCGCCTCCAAACGGGCTGACACCCCGAGCAGCCCTGTCCAACGGAGCCTCCCAGGATGAGCAAGCGTTCTGCCACCTGCACAGCCCAAGGCCGGACGGCTGGGCCCAGGCAGCTACCGGGCACTCCAGCAGCAGCCACGCAGCTACAGAACCGAGTCGCGTGTTTAATTCCAACAGCCACAGAGGGCCACCGGCTCCAGCCCCTGGCCACACGCACACCTCGGAAGCATCCTGGCAACACACAATGATTTTCTAAATTTTGTAAACTAAGAAATGTATAAACAGCTTAAAATGCTTATTCTCCAAGATATATTAATTTTAAAATGCTCTGGAAGGAAATACAAAGCTAATGGTGGTGGAGCTTTTGATCCCTTTACAGAGGCTAACTCTATTGGTGGGGCATACAGCTCAGCAGTAAAAGCACTTTTCTAGCCATGTGCGAAGCCCTGGGTTCGATTCCCCACTATCACGTAAACTGGGTGTGGTGGTGCACACCTGTAATCCCAGCACTCAGGAGGCTGAGGTGGGAGAGTTGCTGTGAGAATGGGGCCAGCCTCGCCAATACAGTGAGTTCAGGACCATCCTGGACTAGAGAGACCCTACCTCAAAAAAAAAAAAGCTTATTCTGTTTTGTAAAATAAAAAAGGTATAATCTAGTAATTTAAACATTTTTCTTCCAGGGGTGGTGAGGGAGGAGTGTCTATACTCCTCCCAGGCTGGTTCTGACAGGGTCTACTGTACAGCATGGTCCACAGGCTGAGGGGCTCCTCCTGGCACGCTTCTGTCCCCCATCCCTCACACATCCTGCTGGCTGTCCCTCACCTGGTGTCCCTGGTCCCTTCTCCAAACAGGCGGCTCGACCTCCTCTCCCTGTCCATATTTCCTGCATCCTAAAACTGGCCTGTGTCTGCCAACTCCCTGCCCTCTGCCCTGCACTGCCCAACTGCTCCATCACAGCTTCTCACTCACAGCACTCAACACACCAGGGCCTGTGGGACAGTGCAGCCACCCACCGTGTGGCACTCGGGGCTGACGAGGGTTTTTCCTTTGGGAAGGAGACCAAGAACTGAACCCAGGACTGGCACTTGTGATCCTGTCGCAGCCTCTCACGTGTTGGGATTACCAGTACGCGCTACCAAGCCTGGATGGCTCTTCCTATTTACTTATCTCTGTGGTACTGGAAGCTGAACCCAGGGCATTTGCACAAGGCCACATCCTCAGCGATTTGTCTTGAGACAGATTATCGCCAAGTTGCCCAGCTGTCCAGTCTGGGCCCAGCCTCCTCCAACAGTGCTGGCATTACAGGCCTGCGCCAGGCACCTGGCACGGTTTTTTCGACTTTAAATGGCCGTGGAGAAACAAAACAAAACAAAAACTCCAGGAGAACAACACGCAACAGGGAAGGCTGGCCCTCACTGTCACAGCACTGCAGAAGGCGGTGGGGCGGGCCCTGGGAGGCCCTCTTCCACCCGTCTGCGGCCCTAGGACTCTGGTGTCTTCCACAGCAAGCCTATCAAGCTGCAGGTTGCATCCTTCTTCTTGACAACAGAATTGTCCTCAACACTCAAAAGCTACTACAGTGGGCAGATCTGTTTCATAATGGTCACTACCAAGGAACACAATTTACAAGCTGCAAGAGGGACTCAATACCCATGAAGGCAGGTCAAGCAGGGGTCAGCCTTCCATCTTGCAGCAGGAGAGTGGGGCCAGGGCCGGCTTACAGTCATCAGGCAATGGGGGCTGGAGGAATAGTACGGTAGTTAGAGCACCTGTCTAGTAAGCACAAGGCTGAGTTCAATCCCTCAGTACCATGTAACCCCATAAACTGGGTGCAGTGGCACACGCCTGTAATCCCAGCACTCGGGAGGCTGAGGCAGGAAGATTGCTGAGTCTGAGGTCAGCCTAGGCTACATAGTGAGTTCAGTACCACCCTGGACTACAGAGCCAGACCCTACCTCAAAAAACAAAATAAAACAAGACAAAAACAAAATTTAAAAAAAAAACCTTCTAAAAGCAGAGATGGAGTACAGACAGCTCCTCAACCCCATCTGGTGCTCTACTGTGAGGCAAATTTTTTGTTTGCTTATATGGTACTGAGGAATCAAACCCAGAGCCTTGAGTACATTAGGCAAGCGGTCTAACTGCTGAGGTACACCTCCAGCCCTGCTATGAGGATACTAACCCCTCAAAATTCATTCCCTATTGGGCTGCAAGATGGAAAACATGGGAACAAAGGCTTCCCACTTAGATTCGAACTTCATTTTGGCTGGGCCTGGTGGCACAGGCCATCTCAGCACTTTGGGAGGCTAAGGCAGGTGACTGTAAGTTGGAGCCCAGCATGGGCAATTCAGTGACTTAGCAAGACTGTCTGTTGCAGCTTGGCTCTAGTGTCCCCCCAAAGTCTCACGCACCTATAGTTACTGTGTGCTGCTGGGAGGTGGGGCCTGATGGGCTGGACCTCCAGGGCTGGGTGCAGGTTCCACCCTTCCTCACGCCTGGCTCTGCTCTGCCATGCTGTGAAGAACACCGCTATCTCTGTCTCTTGCTCCAGCCCTGCCATGTGACGCCACCATTTTCCAGCCGCTCACCCATGCATGGACTGTCAGCTTCTGAAACCGAACCTTCCTTCCCTCCCTGAAGATGTGGATTTTAGGTATTCTGTCCCAACAAGGTCAGCGTCACTGAGACACAATCTCAAAATCAAAAGTCAAAATGAGCTGCAGAAGGAGCTCAGCATGAAGGCCTGTGCTCAACTCCCAGGACCACAAACGTAAACAAATAAATAAACAGCCACGCCCAAGTAATGCTTAGCAAACACGCACACCAAATGTGGGACAGGGGCTGGAGGAAGCACACAGTGGTTAAAGCACGGCCTGGCAAGTGCCAAGGTCCTGAGCTGATTCCCCAGCACCACATAAAGCGGGGCATGGTGGGGCACATGCCTGTAATCCTGGCACTCAAGAGGCTGAGGCAGGTGGTCTGGCCTGAGTTCAAGGCCAGGCTGGGCTACAGAGCAAGACCTGTCTTAAAAAGGAAAAAAAAAAAAAAGGTAAAACACAGGACAATATGCTTAAAAACTACCCTTTGCTTCTCTCAAGTTTAGATTTAACAGGGAATTGCAGCCTTGGGCAAACCTGCCACACCCAGGGCTGTTGGAGAGCCGCATCTTACGGCTGCTAGTGTCACCTTCTGCTCCCAGACAGCCCCACACAAGTAGACAGGAAGCGAAGCTGAGCTACAGGAGCCCCTCGGCCCTGGCAGGACCATCCTCAACTCTCCACCAACACCCACGGGACCACGTGAGCACACGCCACACCAAGGACTCCTCACAGCCCGTCGCCAAGGCGAAAAGGCCATCTAGCCATCACACATGCCTGCCAGAGAAGGAATGTCTACAAGTGCCTTCTAGCCGCACAGTCCAAGATCACGCTTCAGGGCGGCCACTGCGGGGGAGGGAGGGGAAATCTCCCCTCATTGCCCACTCCCATCCCGGGGTGCCGCCGTGAGCACCTCCTGAAGGAGGTGGGGCCTTGGGTGATCCCAGGGCCCAGGTGCTTCAGTCCCACCTGCCGCACAGGGGCTGCTCTCAGTTCCTGTTCCCAACGATACTTACAATTTTGTTCTTGGCTCGCTCTCTGTCCAGTTTCAGAAATTCAGCAAGGGTTAGTTCTTTAAACTGCTTTTTGACGGTGAGGAATGCACAGCCGGACGAGTGCTTTTTGTGTTCATCTCTAGAAAATCAATACACCAGCACGTCAGCAGAGCAGCGGTGGGCCTGTGGCCAACGGCTCCTCTCCCACCACCCTGCAGCCTCTCCGGGTGGGCCTGCTGCACTGCGAGGTGTCAGGCCCCAGGTGGATGGTCCCAGGCTATCCTGCACGTCCACGCAGCGTCTGATCTCTCGGGGCACTTCTGCCTTCACACCTTCTCTCTCTTCCCCCCATCTGTGGGGTGAGAGTGTTTTATCTGAGACCTTCAGTAACGAGTAGGAAAAGCGTATGGTTCATGTAAAGAGAAATACCGTGTCAGGTCCCTCTAAAACCCTACAGGACAAGGAGGAAGGAATTTGACGACAGGGACACTCCCAGAGCCCACTGGCTCAGACTGAGGGGGCGTTGGCCAGGCTTCCCCAAGGGCGCTCCTCTCTCATGTCCTCCTCTTCTGCTATGAAAACATCCCCGGATAGTGGACACCCCAAAATCAGCCAGGATCAGAGGTCAACATGACACATAGGCGGTCGGAACTCCACTGGGAAAACACTTAAAAACCTCCTCCCAGGAACAGCGCCAACATTTCCCACGGGGCACAACCACCGGCCCATCCCCTTCACACTTTGTTGGAGAGGAAACAAATTAAGAAATAAAACAGCAGCACTCTGCTAGCCAACAGCAGAGACATTTCAGGGGATTCCCGAGGGGTGGCTTCTTTTTTTGTGCGTGGTACTGAGCATCCAGGCCAGAGCCTTCACACTTCCACTCTGAACTATATCTCCAGCCCATTTTTACTTTTGGTCCTGAGACATGATCTCACTAATTTGCCCAGGCTGGGCTTCGTGAGCCTCCTGCCTCAGCCTCCTGGAGTGCCGTGACGACAGGCCTGTGCCACAAAGTCTGACGTGGGGTCAAAAACTCAGATTGTGGAAGCAACAGATTCTGACAGGAAGGATAAGAAAACAACATGGAGAGAAACTGCCCCGAAAAAACAGACATTACCAACAAATGACGTTACTAAAAGACAGACATGGTAGCTTAGTTGAACATACATACCGAATTAAAATCAAAATTAAAAAAAAAAATCCTGAGCACACTGAGTGCAGTGGCACATTCCTGTAACCTTACCTAAGGGGAGGCTGAAGCAGGAGATGGAAGCTGGACCCAATGGGCAACTTAATGAGACCCTATCCCAAAATAAGAAGCTGAAAAAAAAATAAGAAACTGAAAGAGGTGGGGGGTGGGGCTCGGCGCCAAGGGCTAGGCTGTCATGTGCAAGGCCCTGGCTTCAATCTCAACACCACAGAACAAAACTCAAAACCAACCACAAGATCTGGAAGGACAACATCCTTAACGACACTGAAATGCAAGTTTAAAAATGTGATTTTATGGGGCTGGAAGAATGTCTCAGTGGTTAAAACACTTGCCCAGCAAGCACTAAGTCAAGCACTAAGTACCCCAGCTTGATTCCCCCGCACCACATAAGCCGGGCATGGTAGTGCATGCCTATAATGCCAGCACTTGGGAGGCTGAGTCAGGAGAATCGCTGTGAGTCTAAGGCCAGTGTGGGTTCCATAGAGAGTTCAGGACCAGCCTGGGCTGCAGTGAGACCCTGTCTCAAACAAACAAACAAACAGGAAAAAAAAAAACCCTGAGTTTTGTGGTATGTAAGTTATATTTCAATAGAGGTGATTTATTTATCTATTTATTTATTAAATTCTAGCTGGGCCTACTGGTCCATGGCTACAATCCCAGCACTCCAAGAGGCTGTGCAAGAGGATCACAAGTTCAAGCCCAGGCCGGATAAGTCAGGAACTAAGTGAAACTCTGTCTCAAAATCAAAAATGGGCTCAGGGGGACGTAGCTTAGTGTGAAGGTCCTGGGCTCAATTCCCCCACCATTGACACCAAAAATAAATAATTAAAATTCTAGCCAGTAAACACTTACAGATTCCTGGGACTTTACAGGGCAGGAACAGATTGTGTGTTCTACTGAACCTGAAAGACATCAATCCTTTTTTTTCAACATCTACCCTGAAGGATGTTTTAGCCAAATCAGATATACTTTTTTTCCTGGTGGTGGTGGTACCAGGGATTGAACCCGCGGTGCTCTACCACTGAGCTATATCCTCAGACCTTTTTATTTTGAGACAGGTTCTAAGTTGCCCAGGCTGGCCCCAATTTTTCCATCTTCCGGCAGCAGCCTCCAGGGTAGGTGGGATTACAGGTGTTCACCACTGTGCCCAGCTCCGATCAGACTTAATTACATTGTAGCCCTCACCAAAGCACTGCACATAAAGCTGTAACCTTTCACAACAGCTGTCTACCCGACAAGAGGAGGCAGGAAGGCCAGCCTAACTGTACTAGGAACATTAGAAATTCCAACTGTTTTTGCCATCTCCGTTTAAACCAAAAGCTTCCTGATGGAGCCTGGGCATCCGGAAAACTGGGATCCGGGGACTTACAAGGGGTTGTCATCTGGCTCCCAGCCTTCCAGCTCCTTGAAGCAGAAGAAACACTGGGCCAAGTCCGGTTCGTTCTCGGTAGGGCAGTGGATGAAGCCGGCTTCGGCCATCTGCAAGGGACGACACAGCTCTTGAGCGCCCGCGGAGGCCCTGACTTCCAGGTCGGGCCACCTTGAGGCCGGCATCCCCAGGGGATGGGGCAGTTCCGGGCTCGGGCGCTGGGGGTGGGTGGGGCGCAGAGGCCTCCCCGGGGACAGTGGACCCGCGGGAGGGGAGGAGTACGCGCAGCCGCCCCAATCGCCCCGGCCCGGGTGAGGCGACGCTGGGGCCGGCCACCAGGGTCTGCAGCCCCGGGAGGGCTCGCTCCGGGGCGGCCCGGCTGGGGCCGCGGCGCGGTGGGCGGAGGCAGGGGCTAGGCAGTCTCACCCGCTCCGGGGTGCAGGCGCAGCCCTCGAGGAAAGGCCAGTTCTTGAACGTAGAGACGCGGTGCTCCTTGAGATACAGCTGCCACGCTCGGGGCAAAGGCTGGGCCCCCATGCCTCCCCGGCGGCCGCCACCGACCGACCCCGATTTGAATCGCGCGGGCAGCGGCTCGCCGCGGGGCGTATCGGGAACGCCCCGCCCCCGAGCCCCGCGGCCTTATGGGAGCGAGCGGCGCGGAGCACGCTGGGAGCACTACGACCTCGCCCATGGCCTTCTGGGAGTTGGAGGCGCGGAGTGCCCGGCGCGTCGCTCTCCTGGAACCGCCCGGGTCCCTCCGCCTTTCTCGAGTGGCGCGCACCTGCTCGGGGACAGATGTCTGCCGGGGAGATCCACAGCTCGGTACCGCTGGGACTCGCACCTTAAGGGCCCCTCGAATCCGGAGCTGTATTAGCGAGAGCTCAGCCCGAAACGGGGGTGGCGACAGGTCGGGGGGGGCGGGGATCAGGGGAGACCGCACTGACTGCAAGCTCCGTGGATCGGGCGTCGTCCCGCGGGTAGGATTGCAGTGTAAAGTAAGCGGGTCGCTCAGAGACCGCCGGCCGGGACCCAGGAGGGCAGACGCCCACGGCCGACGGCGGGGCCAGGCTCAGGGTCGGGCGAGGGCGGCCCGGCTGTGCTGCTGGCGCAGCTTGCGCAGGTACTCTGCCACGCAGCCGGCTCCTTTGCCATGGCATGGCATGACATGGTTTCAGGCTGATCTTGAACTCGGTGTGGAGCACAGGCCGGCCTCGAACTCGCAGCGGTCCTCCCGCCCCCGCCTTCCCGTGCTGGGATTACCCGTGGGAGTCGCCTCACCCGGTTCACAGTGGCTGTCCACCGGCCGTCCTCTCCGGCAAAGGAGCCACCTGTAGGGCGCAGCACTTAGGGCATGCAGGGTCACGTCCTGGGGCACAACCCTGCTCGGCACGTATTCCGCTTCTCCTTAAGCCTCGATGTCGGCCCCAGCTTCCCTCGGTTAGCTGACTGCGAGCCAGCCGAGTTCCCACGGAGGAGCCAGGCAGGGGATTTTGAAGGCAGTGCTGCCTACTAACAGATATGAAAACTTTTTTTTTTTTTTCTTTCGGTGGTGGTGGTACTGGGATCAAACCCACGGCCTTCACACTGAGCTACATCCCTAGGCCCCCACCCCCCTTTTTGAGTTGGGGTCTTGCTTTGTAGACCAGGTTGGTCCCGTACTCACGGTAATCTTCCAGCCTCAGCCTGCCAAGTGCTGGGATGACAGGCTGCGCCACCACACCCACTTTATGTGGTGCTGGGGAATCGAACCCAGGGCCCTGCGCTTGCTAGGCAAGCACTTTAACTGCTGAGCTATGCTCCCAGCCCCTCCCCACCTCCAAGCATTTCTGAGACTGAAATATTCATGCTTCTTACATCATCTTACTTATTCGAGTCCAGTCAGACTTTTATGAACACAGTCCTCCTCTATTGTAAAAGCAAAAAATGGTTTTATGGAAAGAAATCTTCCTCGAACTATAGTTCCCAGGAAAGTCCCCTTTCTGGGACTTTTATTATATGTCCTCCCAAATGTACTTGTGTTTATGTAAGACCTCAACAAAAGCCAGGCTTCATGGTACAGGCCAGTCATCCCAGCACCCTGGGAGGCTGAGGCAGGAGGATCACAAGTTCTAGCCCAGTTTGGCAATTTAGTGACCTATCAAGACCCTGTCTCAAAATCAAAAATAATAATGAGCTGTGGATGTAGCTCAGAGTGAAGGCCCTGGGCGTGATCCCCAGCACCACAAAAAGAATGAAACATTTTGAAGGCCTTTGGTGTACAACTCAGTAGCATCACACATTCACATTGTTGTGCAACCATCACTACAATCCATCTCCAGAAATTTCATTTTTCCCAACTGAAACTAGCTATGAAGCACTGAGTCACATTTTCTGTAAGATTTTATAAAAAGCAACTTGTATCTCGGCTTGTGCTTACAGCCAGTTTTAAGCTTCTGCATTATTTTTGCCAAGATCCAGTTGGGGGTGGATTTTTTTGTTTGTTGTGTTTAACATCAAAATTTAGTAGCTGGCTCGGCCTGGTGGCACAGGTCTGTTATCCCAACACTCTGGGAGGCTGAGGCAGGAGGATAGCAAGTTTGAGCCCAGCCTGGGCAACTTAGTTATTTAACAAAAGCCTACCTCAAAAAAATAATTAAGAAAAAGTGGGCTGCAGGAATGACTCAGTGGTTAAAGCACTTGCCTAGCAAGCACAATGTCAAGTGCTAAGTACTCAAGTTCGATTCCCCAGCACCAAATAAACCGGGCATGGTGGCATACACCTGTAATCCCAGCACTTGGGAGGCTGAGGCAGGAGGACTGCCATGAGTCCATATGAGTCCGAGGCCAGCCTGGGCTACAGAGAGAGACTTTAAAAAAAAAAAAAAAGCACCCAGAGATTTACAAAGAGACCCAGAGGGGAATAGGAATAGGGCGGAAGGGTGGGGTCCACTGGTTGTCTGGAATCAGAAACCTCTGGGTCAAGAGGAAAAGGCCAAGACCGCTTTTAAGTCCTGCGTGTTCTTGTCCCCACTCTGCCCCGCAGCCCTTCAGAACTTCAGCCGCTTTCATCGGTGCCCATCGGAGAGTGCACACGGGCCTGGGCTTGTTTAGTCTGTAGCCCTTTAACTGAAGAGGAGCGGACACCTCCAGTTCACTTGGGACTCATTTTCTCTGGCACCCCTGTCCTCTTTCTGCTTGGGGTCCTCCTCTCATTGTCTGGGAAGGGTCTTCCTCAGCCTACTTTCATATTTGATTTTGAGACAGAGTCTCTCTAAGTTGCTCTGGCTGGGATCAAACGTGCGATCCTCCTGCCTCAGCCTCCCTGAGTGCTGGCATCATAACCCCCATGTAAGTACAATTTGATAAAGCCCAACTTCTCTACACAAACAAACCAAACAGCCAGGTGACTTAACGAGATCTTGTCTCAAAAAGAAAGGCTGGGGATGGAGTTCAGTGCGAAGGCCTTAGGTTCAGTCCTCAGTACTGCCAAAAAAAAAAAAAAAAAAAAAAAAAAAGCCAAAAGTCCAAGCCCACTTTTCTTCACCTGTAGGTTCAGTGCGATCGCTGTCAATGACTGACGTGTGACGTATCACGTCCCCCACTCACGTCTGCATGTTCCCTATCTCACCTGAGAAGGTGCAGCTGAAGCGGGCAGCTCTCACCCAGGTGCGGTGCCGTGGATGGATCTTCTATCTACATTCTGAGAGTTTTGGGTGCACTGGGGGTTGAACCCAGGGCCTTTGACTGAGCTGCACTCCCAACCTTTTATTTTTTGAGACAAGGTCTAAGTTGCCTAGGTAGGCCTGAAACTCACTGAACTCACGGCAACCCTCCTGCCTCACCCTCCTAAGTGCTGGTATTATCAAAGTGCGCCACTACACCCAGGTCCCTTTTATGTGGTGCTGGGGAGCTGGACACCGGGCCCTGCACATCACTGAGCTCCGCCCCCAGCGCTGGTCCTCGCTCCGCCATTACTGTAAAAGACTCAAGAATCCAGACAGAGCTCTGAGTGGGGCAACACACTTGTATTCCAGAGGCTGAGGCAGGAAGATGCACACGTGTCTGAAGCCGGCCTAGGCTACACAGTAAGCTCAGGACTACAGGGCAAGGCCATGTCTCAAATAAGGTAAAGCAAACATCCCCCTCTGCCACCCCCGACTCCACTTCCGGTCCCAGAGAGGCCTGCTGGCAGCAGCCCTTTCCCCCGCCCCTCCCTGGCGTTGCCCGGGTGCTGTGTCCCATCTTCAGCTTTGCAGCATGAGAAGGCGGGCCGTTCCAGGGCAGGCGGGCGGGGAGCCCGGGCCAGCACCCAGCAGCTGCTCCGAGGGCTCCGGGGTGCATCCGGGGCTGATGTCTTCAGAACCCGTGCAAGATGGTTTTCAGGATGGTCTGCGGCAGAAGGGGTAGACATGGGGGCCGGGACCAGCAGGGGCCCTGCAGGAAGCCTGGTCCTCCCTGGCGTCTTAGGACTTACTCAAAAACAGGCATAAGCTAGGGATATGGGCTCTGCGGCAGAGCCCATGCCTAGCACGTACCAGGCCCTGGGTGCCTTAGCCAGCACCACCCAAAGAAGTCAAAGGGGCTCAAAGGATAAATTGGGGAAAATATTTGCCATAAGCCTGGCAAGAGCAAAGGCCATGGACCACAAAAAAAAGCTTGAAAAAAAGGACTCCTCACTAGCTCTTTTGTTTTGTTTTGCCTCTTGTTTGAAGCAGTACTTTTTTAGGGGGCGCGGGAGGCCGAAAGTTCTTAAGTTGCCCAGACTGGGCTTGAACCTGAGACCCGCCTGCCTCCACCTGTCCCGCATGTGCAGCTCCCAGCTCGTACCATCACACACGGCTTGGAGTTGACGTGTGCTTCTCTGCATAGATCAGGACCATGTTCCCCCCGGCTGCTGGGCCGCGGCGGCAGCCCTGTGTGGACCCCGACGCCTGGAGCAGCCTCAGGTGCAAAGGTAGATGTGCAAGGAAGCCCTGGACCTGCCCTCCCGGCACCAACGGCCTGTCAGGCCAGGCCCCAGGCCGCCAGGGAAGTGGCCCCACCTGGGTGAGCAGGAAGTCCTCTTTTCTCAGGTTCTCGATGATGTTGAAGTGGTCCACCTCAGGCACCTGCTCAAACGACGCCTTCCACCCTCCTCGGCACAGCGCCTGGCAGAGGGCGGGAGGGAGGCTAGGACGCACGAGCCTGGCACCTGGCACGTACCGTGGGGCTCGGACATGGGCTCCGAGGGTGACACAAAGGAACCCAGGAGGCAGAGAGACAACAGAGTCGGGTGGGGAGACGTTGGGAGTTGGCCAAGTGCGAGAGGTGGGGACGGGATGGGGACGTGCACAGGGTCCTCGGCCCAATGGGACCACTGTGTATGACACAGATATACTGTCAAGAATAAGGCTGGAGGAGTGGCTCGGAGGTTACACCGCTTGCCTAGCAAGCACTAAGTAAAGCTTGAAGTACCAGAGTTCCATTCCCCAGCACCACATAAGCCGGGCATGGTGGCGCACGCCTGTGACCCCAGCACTCGGGAAGCTGAGGCAGGAGGATTGCCCTGAGTCCAAGGCCAGCCTGGGCTCCATAGTGAGTTCAGGACCAGCCTGGACTACAGAGTGAAACCCTGTCTCAAAAGAAGGGGGCGTGGTGGGAAGCATGGGGTCATGTGGCATGTGGAGCACTTACAGTGACACCACGTGGCAGACCTGCTTTCCCCGCCTGTCAACAACAGTTGGCGTGTTCAGCTTGTGCTGCCCAGGTAGTGTTTTTTGCACACGTACCATTGGGGGTGGAGCCCAGGGCTTTGGAGTCAGCTAATCCCCCGTCTGTTACTGTTTTGGAGCCCTGAGGTCTCCTGGGTCGCTGTGTTGCCCAGGTCAGGCTCCAACTTGCCCTGCCCCAGCCCCAGCCTCCCAGATGGCAGGTGCCAGGCCCGCGCCTTGGCCGGGGCCCTGTTGGGTTTTATTGAACGTGGTTGAGATACAGAATTCATTCGGCCTGTGTCTGAGGAAACAGCTGACCACCTGGGCTGTGTGGAGGAAATAAAGAGAAAACAGAGAAGATGGAGCCGGTCAGGTGGCGCGGGGCTGTCACCCCAGCTCCCGGGGAGGCTGAGGCAGGAGGAGCACAAGTTCCACCTCTGGGAGCTGGAGGAAAGGCACAGTGGCTGAAGTGCTTGCCTTGCCCAAGGCCCTGAGTTCGATTCCCCAGCACCACATAAGCCGGGCGTGGTGGCGCACGCCTGTGATCCAGCCCTCGGGGCTGAGGCAGGCGGATTATCGCTCGTCTCAAAAAGAAAAAAGGAAAAAAGAAAAGTTCCACCTCTGCCTGAGCAACGTAGAAACTTAATCTCAAAATAAAAAATGAGAGGGCTGGGATCCCCAATACAGGGGAAAAGTCACGTGTGCCCCAGTCAGGGTCCCCAGGTGTGGAGTGGGGGAGCGGAGTACCTGGTAGAACTCCCAGGACTGGCGGTAGAACTCGGGGGACTCGTACTGGCCCACCACCACCAGGATGTGGCAGGCTGGGGCTGCGGGCCGTACGGGGGCTGCCTCCAAGAGCTGCTGCGGGCTGTTCCTCCGAGCGTCCTCCCTGGAGCCATAACGCAGAGGTCAGGGTCGGGGAGGTCAGGCCCTGGGCAGGGGGAGGGCAGGGAGGGCGGCTGACTCACAGGGTCAGGTGAAGAGGATGGCTAAGTGAGGTGGGCAAGATGGGCTCCAAGTCGTACATCCCACTCACCAGGAAGAAACCTGTGAAGGAGACGGGCTCAGGGCAGGTGCCAGGTGGAGCAGCGGGAAGGAGGCCAGGAGCCCATCTGGCCGAGCCGCTCCCACGCCTTAGACTTTCTTTCCTGCAGTCAGGAGTGGAGCCCAGGGCCGTCACACTGAGCTACATCCCCTGTCCTTTTCTTGGGTCTGATTTGGAGACAGGGTCTTGCTAAGTGGTTAGGTTGCCCAGGCTGTCCTTGAAATCCAGATCTTCCTGCCTCAGCCTCACAGTGTTGAAATTACAGGCCTGCACCCTCGGGCTCTATTTTTCCTTTTTCAGTATGGGGTATTGAACTCAAGGCTTTCACACTGAGCTATATCCCTCAGTAAGCTGCCCAAGCTGGCCTCAAACTAGAGATCCTCCTGCCTCAGCCTCCCAGAGTACTAGGATTACAGGCACAAGCCACTATGCTTAGATTATTAATATTTCAAGCTGCTGGCTCAAACCCTCAGCCCACTGCCAGGTGGCGATCCCTGCCTTACCTCTGAGGTTGGGCGTGACGCTGTGCTTGGTCCAGTCGGCTAGGAGCATCATGGCGGCCAGGTGGGCCCCGCTAGAGTGTCCACATAGGTAAATTCCCCTGGACACGCCAGACAGAGAACCCGTCAGCCAGAGAACCGACTTTCCCTTCACTCTCCCCAAACCTTCCAAAGTTCCCATTCCCTTCTCTGATTCTTCGCAAGCACTAGGGCTGCAGCGGGGGCTTCACACTGAGCTACATCCTGACTCTTCCTTATTTATTCACATCTTACACTGAGAGGGTCTTGCTACACTGTTAAGTTGCCCAGGTTGGGCTCAAACTTGAGATCCTCCTGCCCCACCTCCCAGAGTGCTGCAATTACCTGCCGGCTTGGGGGTATGTGTGCGTGTGCGTACGCGTGTGGTCTCCTCCCTCGGCCCATTTTGATTTTTGATTTTGTGACAGGATCTTGCTAAGCCACTAAGTTGCCCAGGTTGGGCTTGAGCTTGCTGTCTTCCTGCCTCAGCCTCCCAGAGTGCTGGAGTTACAGGCCTGCGCCACCGCGCCAGGCTCCAATATGCCTTCTGAACTGTAGACCAGCAGGGAAAGGGGCTGCTCACTCAGGGGCCACATCTGCGGTCCTCCCAGTCAGGGGTCTACCAGGTTTAATGCCAACACCCACCCATTGCGTGGATACCGCTCCTGGACAAATGCAACACTGCGGGTCACCTGGTCCACCATCAGGTCCAGGGTGCCTGAGCAAAGAGCACACGCCAGGTCAGGGCCATCAGGGGCTTACCCTCTGCCACGTGACCCGGCCCCCCGACCTGCTGCAACCCCCAGTACCTTTGGGGGCAATGTCGTAGTTCACCACCACCACGACTACTCCTTGTGCTGTCAGCGGGATGACCATGACGGCTGATTCTTCTTTACTACAGAGACAGAGGTGACAGAGGGACACTCATCCTGTATGCATGGGTGCCAGATATGCCACACATGTAGAGCTTTGTGTGGTCCTCACACACCACTGGCTAGACACAGGAATCTGGGGACTTTATGCCGGGCTAAGGAAAAACTTACTTCCTTTTACAAGCTGGAATTTTTTTTTTTTCTATACTGGAGATTTAATCCAGGGCCTTTGCACTGAGCTACATCTCAGCTTGCTTTTATTTTTCATTTTGGGACAGCATCTCAACAAGTCACCAAGCTTCCCAGGCTGGACTTAAACTTGTGATCCCCCTGCCTCAGCCTCTGAGAGTGCTGGAATGACAGGCTTGCATGAGGGAGCCTGGCCTTTTTTTTTTTTTGGTACTAGGAACTGAACCCAGGGCCTCTGCACTGAGGTGCACCCCCAGTCTTTATTGAGACAGGGTCTTGGCAAGTCACTAAACTGCTCACACTGCTCTCTCTGCCCCCCCTCCCCCACGTTGGGAGGGTCTCTGTGCTGGAGCTCTTGCTCTGGTCCTGCCCCCTCTCCAGCCCTGCCATGGCCTACCACCATTTTCCAGCCGCCCACCTGGGAATGGACTGTGACCTTCTGAAACTGTAAGCTACAATAAATCTCCCCCCTAAAAGATAAAAAAGAAATCCCTTGTCTGCCTGAACATAAGTCTTATTCCACAATAAGACAACAGTTTTAACTAAGAGCAGCTGGCTGGCACAGGAGGGCATTTCTGTTACTGAAGGTAAGGAGGGGTGATCTGAAGACTTCACGAGATCCTTCAAGGTGGGTGGGCTCGTGCGTCCGTATTTTCTGTAGGTGGACAGAGACCACCCTCGGTAACACTCAGCCACTACGTGCTCACCGCCCAGGGCCTGAGACATAAAGAACTCAGTTGTGGTGGGTCTTACCCTCGCCAGAAAGGCTGGGGCTACAGCAATAGCACAGAAGCTAAAGCACCTGCTTCACAAACGCTGAGTACCCGAGTTCGATTCCCCAGCACCACATAATCCGGACGTGGTGGTGCATGCCTGTAATCCCAGCACTCGGGAGGCTGAGGCAGGAGGATTGCCTTGAGTCCAAGGCCAGCCTGGGCTCCATAGTGAGTTCAGGACCAGCCTAAACTACAGAGTGAGACCCTGCCTCAAAAAAAGAAAAGAAAAAAAAAAGGAGTGTGGATTTTCTCGTGACCATGGGGAGAGCAGAGTGGGCAGTGGATGAAGAAACCACAGACAAGGGATCACCAGAGGCCAGATTGTCCCCCACAGCCTCAGGACAGAGTGTGGTCCCTGGGACCCCGTGATTCAGCATCTTCAGCAGTGCAATGGAAACACTAGTGTGGCGGGAAGTCACAAGCTCGTGGGGGCTGTCACGGCAGCTCCAGGACACCGACCCACTCAGGACCATGGAGGGAGGCTCCCCCGGCTCTGGGAACTCGCCAACTCACCTTCCTTGCTGCCATTGGCCCCCGTGAACGAACACAAGCACCGGGCAGTCTGCAACAGAAAGGGCATCGGGTGAGGCGGGCCTCCACCCGCCCAGCACCGCTGCTGCCCTCAGCTCACCTTCAGACACCCCGTCCGGAAAGTAGAAGTCCGCCTTCTCCCTATCACCGGGCCCATATTTGACATTCAGCTGGCAACTCCTGGTGGCCCGGCTGTTCCTGGTGGCTGCCTCGGCAAAGACACAAGTTACCATCAGGACAAGCCTAGATGATAGCAATATTTCCCTTTTTACCCCACCCCCCACCCCCGTGGTACTAAGAATTGACCCCAGTCCATTTTTGGTGTTGATTTTGAGACAGGGTCTCACTGCATCCCTAAGTTACCCAGGCTGGGCTTGAATTAGCAATCCTCCTGCCTCAGCCTCCCAGAGTGCTGGGATCGCAGGCCTGTACCACCAGCCAATTCAGGCCTTGCTAAGTTGCCCAGGTAAGACTTGAACTTGTTATCCTCTGCCTATAATCAACAACAAAAAAGGGCAAAATTACTCCCAGAAATTAAGGTAATATTTTATTATGTATTTGTTGAAATATTAGCAATAAAACCCAGGAGTGTTATACCATCCAGCCACATCCCTGGCTCCCCGACAGGTTTTTTTAGTCTGGGGACCAAGCCCAGAGCCCTCACGCTGATCTACATCCCAACACTTTCTCTGATTTATTTGAGACTGTATCTCACTGAGTTGCTAAGTTGTGCAGAATGGGCTCAGACTCGTGGTCATCCTGACTCAGCTTCCCAGACTGCTGGGAGGACAGCTGTGCACGACATATACAGCTAGCTCCCCTTTTACCTTAAGACAGGGCCTCACTAAGTTGCTAAGTTGTCCAAGCTAGCCTCAAAGCTGCCACCTCCTTGCCTCAGCCTCCCAGAGTGCTGGGATGACATGCCCGCACCATCACGCCTGGCTAGACTAGAACTTGCGATCCTCCTGCCTCAGCCTCCAAGAGTGCCAGGATTCCAGACTGGTGCTACCATGCTAGGCTCTTAATTTCTGTCTATAACCAGCAGTAATGCCCAGCTCCAGCTCCCATAGCAGAGCAGGAATCTTCCTTTCCCTGCCCCTCGCTATACCAACTGGGGCAGGTGGACCTGAAGGCCCGCGATGGGCCAGCCGTGCACAGGCTGCATGTGCCCAGCGGGCTGTGGGGTCTCCCTACAGCGAGGGCTCCTGCGCCCAGGGCTTGGGGAGCGCCCGCCAGCTCCTCCTCCCCACTGTACTGAACCACCCACCGCCACGTGCAGCAGGCCACCCGTACCCTTGACACCTATCTTCCAGAAGATGTCCTGGGCCTCCTTTGATGTCTTTCCGTTGGCCCACTTGCTGGGGCTGTACTGCTTCTCCAGCTCCTGCAGGACGCAGACAGACACAGGCTCCATGACTCGCGCCCCCACTTCCGTGGTCCCAGGGATCAGCTCAGGGCCTTCACATTGAGTCACACCCCTTTCCTTTACTTACTTCTTACTTTGAGGCAGAGTCCCACAAAGTTGCCCAGAGCGGGCTTAAACTTGTAACCTTCCTGCCTCAGCCTCCCAGACCGGGCAGTATTACCGGCCCAAGCCACCAGGCCCTCCTCTCCCTCTTCCGCTGTGACCGCCCCCACCCTTCCCCAGACTGGGCCGCTCTTCTCTGCCCTGAGAAGCCCCGTCACTAATATCCCAGACTTTTCAGAATGCCCTCTGCTTCCTTCAAGCCCCTCTAAGCTCCAGCCTGACCACGGGCACCCCACTCCCCCAAGTACGTGCTTCAGAAACATGCTGAGTATACCCCCAAACCTGCGGTCTAGGGGCACATCCGTGATGACTGTGCCTTTAACCAGGCCACAGCCACAAGGGATGTGGCGTCCAGAAAGGTGTCCAACGATGCTACTGTGAGCAGGCCCCGCTCCTCCGACAGCTGAGACTGTGGACAGCAGGCGTGAACCTGGGCGAGTCACTGCGCTACCCAGCAGACCCAGACGTAAGCAGAGGGAGAGGGGCGCTGGGAGGTGCCAGTTGTTTGGTGGTTAAGACTATAACTTATCTTTATAGCTTTTTTTTTTGAGACAGGGTCTCACTCTGTAGCCCAGGGTGGTCCTGAACTCACTGTGTAGCCCAGGCTGGCCTTGGACTCAGGGCAGTCCTCCTGCCTCAGCCTCCCGAGTGCTGGGATTACAAACGTGTGCCACCAGGCCCAGCTTTATGTGGTGTGGGTGAATAGAACTCAGGGCCTTGCGCTTGCAAGGCAAGCGCTGTAAATGCTGTGCCATTCCTCCAGCCCACAGGTTGCTAAATTGCTCAGGCTGGGCTGGAACTTGCACATCTCCTGCCTCAGCCTCCCAGAATGCAGGGACTATCACCAAGTGAGGCTAAGCCACCCAAGTTCTAAACAGCCGGTCCCGGTGGCATGCACCTGTCTTCCCAGCGACTCCAGAGACGGAGGCAGGGTGGACCCCGCACAGAAGGTGGCCTGCGAAACTGAGCTCCCCAAGAGGGTGCAGATCTGACCGCAAGGGGACACAGCGGGGAGGAGCATGGGCACACGCCTCTGGCCAGGTGGCGGCAGGAGATTAGCAGCCATGCTAGAGCCAGCCCTATCCACAGGCGCGCAAACCCCACCCCTTCTCCAAGTGAGAGTGGAGCCCAGTCACTTGCTACCCCTCCCCCCCGTCCCCAATTCTAGGCAAACAGAAGAGAAACCAGCCCTGGAGCTGACTCGGCTGCTAGCTGGGATCTCTGCCAGGGGCACTTTGCCCTCCCACCCAGGGCAGGAGGGCCAGGCAGACTCCCTTGGGAGCGTCCTCGCTAGGCCTGCGCTCTGCGGGGCGGGCTTTCTTTTCACAAACCCCTGCCAGCCTTCCTACCGTGTACCCTGCTCAGTTCTTTGCTCAGGGTACTACTGAGGACCTGTCTGTGGGGTGAGGCCGACGTCCCATGTCCAGGCCGTTCCTGCCTCAGTCTCCCCAGGGCTGGAATTACCAGCCAGTGCCATCCTGCACCGCTGGGGACACCTGGAGGATAGTAACAGTGCATGAGGTTTTCGAGAGCTCCAATGTCACAGGCAAGTCCGCCCGTGAGAGGAAGGAGGGAGAAGAGGAGGGTATGAAGCGCCTTTAACCTGACAAGGAACCACTCTTAAGACACAGGAATCCAGGGCTGGGGGAACGTCTCAGCGGTTAAAGTGCGTGCCACTAAGTACCCGAGTTCAATTCCCCACATATGCCGATTCCCCAGCACCACGCATGGTGCCACACACCTGTAATCCCAGCACTCAGGAGGCTAAGACAGGAGGGTTGCCCTGAGTCCAAGGCCAGCCTGCGCTCCATAGTGAGTTCAGGATCAGCTCTGGGCCGCAGAGCAAGACCCTGTCTCAAAATAAATACATAAAAATAAAAATACTGGCTGGAGCTGCAGCTCAGTGGGAAGGCCCTGGGTTCAATCCCCATACCACTTTATAAAACAAAACAGGGGGCTGGAGGAATGGCTCAGCAGTTAAAGCGCTTGAGCCAGCGCTAAGCCAAGCGCAAAGTACCCGAGTTCAATTCCCCAGCACCACATAAGCTAGGCGTGGTGGCACATGCCTGTAATCCCAGCACTCGGGAGGCTGAGACAGGAGGATTTCTGCCGTGAGTCCAAGGCCAGCCTGGGCTCTAAAGTGGATTCAGGACCAGCCTGGACCATAGAGCGAGACCCTGTCTCAAAAAAAAAAAAAAAAAAAAACAGGAAACCTAAACAGTCATACCACACACACACCAGGTGCCTGCCCATGTCGTCCCTGACCTCTGAACAAGCCACAGTAAACACCAGCCTCTACACACATGGCCGGGCCGGGGCGCATTATGCAACCGCAGAGTGATCACTCTCCCCCGACCTCCGACGGCCTACAGCGGCTGACACTGCCTTTCCTCAATCGCCTCAACCCGGGCTGGCAAGAGCGCTCACGGGCTCGAGGTCTTAGCTGAGCTCCAACTTAGACCCTCCCGCCTCAGCCTCTCCGTGTGCGCCACCACGCTGAAGCCTCTGTCACCCAGCACGCGGGCGCTTGCAGGGGCAGGTGGGTCAGAGGCTTCCAAGCCTGCGCAGCGTTCCCGCCCAGCTCCGCGGCCCGGGCCCCCCGCACCCCGTACCTCCGGAGACATCTCCTTCCACGGAGCGCGAGCCCCGGAGCCCGCACCCTCCATGTCCGGCCCGCTTCTGCCGCCGGGCGGGGCCTCGCCTGCCTCTTGGCTCTCAGCGCCGCCCAATGCTGATTCTCTCCTGAGACAAAAAAAAAAACACTTTATGGTTAAACCGGCGTGCCGGCCTGGTGGTGCGGGCCTGCCACCGCAGCGCTTCGAGGGCTTGGCAACCGGGGTGACGCTGTCGCAGAGCTCAAAAAATTACAACTTGGGCGGGGAGTGCAGCTCAGTGGGAAGGCCCTGGTCTCAATTTCTGGTACTGCCACAAAAGACAGAAAGAAAAGAAAAACCCTCCTTACCCTAGCAGTGGGGAGGCTGAGGCAGGAGGAACTTCAGGCGGGGTGATCAAGAGGTCCTGTCAGCCTGCAGGACCCGAGCCAGTCCGAAAAATTTAAAAATACCTTGCCAAAAAAAAAAGAGAGCGCGCGCACGCGCGCCTCCCGCCGAGATCTGGAAGCTGATTGGCCCGGGGTCTCGCGGCGATCACCCCATTGGCCAATCCGCCGCCCGGAGGAAGACTGCGCGGGAAGCGGCGGAAGCGCGGCCTGGGGGTCTCCGCCGGCGCTATGAGCTGCGTCACGCTGCCCACCGTGCTGCCCGGCTCCCCGGGCAAGGCTCGCGGCCAGATCCAGGTGCGCGGGGGGCGAGGGCGGGGTCGGCGTGGTGACCGGGTCCCGGCGTCGCGTGGGGCCCTAGAGTGACCCTTTCCTTCCTTGCAGGTCATCCTGGGGCCCATGTTCTCAGGGAAAAGGTAATGCACCCTTCCCGGGGCGGGCGACCCCACCACCCCCGGGACCCGCGTCCCGCCCGGGTGCCCCGCCGAGAGGCCGGCCGACCTTCCCCGGCGGGGATCGGTGCCGCCCGCCCGCGGGGTCCCCTAAAGCCCTTCACCCCTGGCCGTTCCCGCCCCCGCCGGGTGAAGGCCCTTTCCCTGGACGGGTGGAGCCTCCGAGCCGCCTGGCTCAGGCCCCGCCGGTCTCCGGTTCCAGTCTGGCCCGGGAAGCCCGCGCTCCGTTTGTGGCCGCAAAAAGCTTAAGTTAACACAGAAAAACTCGAATGGCCGGTACGGGGTTACCCTGGAGGTGACTCAGCCCCGGTCCCCTTCCCCACCGGGTCCCAGAGAACCCTGTCCTCAGCACCACTGAGATCCCTGTCATCCGGAGCACGTGTGACAGCCGGGTCCCCCAGTGATGCTCAGGACTGCGTGAACTCCGAAGCGGCCCTTTCCCTTGGCGACTGTTTTTTGGGTGCGGTGGTAGCGATGCTGATAGCGGCCGGCAGGGGGCGGTGGCGACCCGCGCGGTTTGGGGGCCTCACCTGCCTGGCTCCTCCTAGCACCGAGTTGATGAGACGGGTCCGACGCTTCCAGATCGCCCAGTACAAGTGCCTGGTCGTCAAGTATGCCAAAGACACGCGCTACAGCAGCAGCTTCTCCACCCACGACCGGTCAGTCCCTGTCCCCTGGAAATCCCGGACACAGGCCACATTGTCAGAGTTCTGCTCAGTGGGGCTGGTTGGCAGTTCTTGTTCCTGGCACCGACTGGCTCGGTTGTTGAACTCACCGAGGGCCTGGCAAGGTAGCCTCGGACTGGACTGGCCTCCCGGGGCTCCGGCCTGGTGCATCTCAACAGCTTGTGGGGATTTTCGTCACTTTATGCTGTCTGGAGGAATACCAACTTATTTACTCGGTTTTGGTTCTAAGACAGTGTTTTAAGTTGCCAGGCTGGGCTCAAACTTGGAATCCTCCTGCCTCAGTTTCCCAGAGTGCTGGGTTATAGGCCTGTGCCGCTGGGCCTGGTTTGAAAACATCTTTAGGTGTTCCAGTTGGAGGGAGGATCTTTTGTTTGTTTTGCAGTACTGGGATTGAACCCGAAACCTTCGCCCTGAGCTACTTGCCAGCTCTTTAATTTGTTTTTGTTTTTGTTTTTTTAATTGCAAGAGAGTGTCTCAGCGTGGAGGCATAGCTCAGTGGTTAAAGTGCTTGCCTGACCTGCGTGAGGCCTTCAGTTCAGTTCCCTGGCACCACATAAAAGATAATCCAAGTATGCTGTCATATGCCTGTAACCCCAGCACTTGGGAGACGGAGGCAGGAGGACTGCCATGAGTCCAGCTCCAACCCGGGCTATATAGTGAGTTCAGGACCAGCCTGTACTACAGAGCGAGACCCTGCCTCAAAAAAATAAAAGCCTGGAGGAGTAGCAAGTGGTTAAAGCACTTGCCTTGCAAGCTCAGCTCCTTGGGCTGGAGGAATGGCTCAGCGATTAAAGCACTTGCCTGGCGAGCGCTACATCAAGCACTAAGTACCCGAGTTCGATTCCCCAGCACCTTATTTTTTTGTTGTTGTTGTTGTTTTTTATTTTTGGCAGTACAGAGATTGGTCCTAGAGCCTTTGCTCTGAGTTACATGCCAGCCCCTTTATTATTTATTTGAAACAGGGTCTCACTGAGTTGCTCTGGCTGGACTGCGACTTGCGATCCTCCTGCCTCAGCCACCCACATGCCAGGATGTGCTCAGGTTGCTGGCCGGCGCCTGCTGCTCTCCCTCTCGTTGGTCTCTGCTCACGGAGGGAAGAGGGAATTGAAAATGCATGGGATCTTGTCTCATGTTCTCCCTGGGTCTTGAGGATTGTTAGCACAGTAGAGCACGCCTGTAATCCCCACACTCGGGAGGCTGAGGCAGGAGGAGCATCAAGAGTCTGAGGCCAGTCTAGCCTACGTAAGTGAGTTCTGGAGCGGCCTGGACTAAGAATGAGACCCTATTTCAAAAAAAAAAAAAATCTTTCAGGCGTTGCCAGAGCCAGCAGCCTGTTGGCATTGGTGGGGTTATAGCTCGGTGTGGAGGCCTTGGGTTCAGACCCCGGTACCAACAAAGGGAAAAATGGATCAAACGACAGAGTGTGTAATAGATATCGGGCTCCTCGGCCCTGGCCTCTGCCCTGCCCCACCCGCCCCGCAGACGCCAGGGTCACCCTGGCTCAGCCTGCTGTGCCAGGGATGACCAGAGCACCTCACCCCGTGTCCTGGTCCCCAGCTTTGCTCACGCTCGGCCTTTTCCCCCCAGGAACACCATGGAGGCGCTGCCGGCCTGCCAGCTCCGGGATGTGGCCCAGGAGGCCCTGGGCGTGGCTGTCATAGGCATCGACGAGGGGCAGTTTGTAAGTTGGCCTGTGCAGGCTCCGCTCTCTGGGGCTCCACGCCCTCTCCCCCTTTTCCCTCCATGCTGCTGGTTTGGAAATTATTAGAATAACAAGGTTAGCTTGCTCTGTGTAGTACCCACACACCAGTTCTGTGTG
This sequence comes from Ctenodactylus gundi, assembly GCA_004027205.1. Taxonomy (NCBI): domain Eukaryota; kingdom Metazoa; phylum Chordata; class Mammalia; order Rodentia; family Ctenodactylidae; genus Ctenodactylus; species Ctenodactylus gundi. The sequence continues at coordinate 243,095 of PVKB01001550.1, read as the reverse complement.
GGCAGCCTGACAGCGGCCTTTAGTCCACGAGGGAGGGTAAAGGGGTGCTCCGAGACGCCCATCTGAGAGTGCCGGAGCAGCACAGTGGTTACAGCGCTTGTCTAGCAGGTTCAGGGTCCTGAGTTCAATTCCCCAGCACCACATAAACTGGGCGTGGTGACTATGATCGCAGCAGTGGGAGGCTGAGGCAGGGTTGCTGGGCATTTAGGGCCAGCCTGAACTAGCTACCTAGTGAGTTCAGGACCAGCCTGGACTACAGAGTGAGATCTTATCTCAGAAAGCAAATAAACAAAATAAAAAAACGAGCTGGGGATGTAGTTTGGACTGAAGGTCTGTTCAGGACCAGCGTGATGGCAGAGCAAGACCTGTCTTAAACCAAAAAAGAAAAGTCCACCCCAAATTTCAGGAACTCATAATAGTAGACTCAAGCTGGGGCTGGTGGAGCGGGCCCGTAAGCCAGTACACTTGGAAGCTGAGGCGGGATGATCACTCACCCTGCACAGTTTAGCAACTTAACCTGGTTTCTCTCACATGTTAAAAAAGGGGGGTCGGGGCTGGGGTGTAGCTTAGTGCAAAGGCCCTGGGCTTGATCCCAGAGAGAGAGAGAATAGACTTTAAAAAAAATTAAGCTGTGCATGGGTGTGTGTACCTGCACTCTCGGAGGCTGAGGCAGGAAGATCACAAGTTCAAGTCCCACCTAGGCAATTTAGTGAGACCTTGTCTCGAAATAAAAGTGACTGGGGTGTAGGTAACACCGCACCCCTGTGTTTGAGGTGGAGGGTGTCTGACGTGTGCGGTGTGGCGATTTGATGTTAAGTGCTTTGCACACAGACGTCCATTTCTCACTCACATATTCCTGTGTGACTGCAAGCAGCAGACAGGCTGTCATCCTGGGTGACCCGTGGGGATGGGGACCTGCATTCTGGGGGCTCCTGAGTCAGCGGAAGGAGAGAGAGCCCCCGAGGCCCCGCAATTGTTATTTCCGTGCTGTAAACCTCCTGTGTGGCCTCTGCTCCTCTGTAGCTAGATTTCATTTTTATTTGTTTATTTATTTAAGTACTGAGGATCTGAGGTAGATTGCCTAGGCTGGACTCAGATTTGCAGTCTTCCTGCCTCAGCCTTCCAAGCGTGTACTATAATGTCAGGCCAAAACATGGTTCTTAAGAAAAAAATTAATTTGTTTGATTACACACATCATAGCAAACCCCCCCCCCCCCCAGAAAAGCCAGGAACACAGGTGGGAACCAGCGTCTCCGAGCCAGAGCCCACCCACAGTTCCCCTGGTGGACAGCCTGGCTGTTACCTGTGCAGGTGAAAGTGCTGTGGCTGTCCACGAGGGGTTAGGGCGGGTTGGGGCTCCTGGAGAGGGGCCTGGACTCTGCTGGGTCCTGCAGGAGACGTGACCCGGGAGGCCTTGGGGTCCCTCGTCCCAGTCAGCGTGGCCACTCCTGCCATGGGCTTATGAAATTCACTCTGTATCCGGGGCTTGAGGGCCAAGCCAGCTCCGGCTGTTTCTCACCACCCAGAAAAGCAAACAAAACTCGTCGGCCAACATCCTTCTGGTATTTTTTCTTCCCGGTACCAAGTTTGCCTTGAGTACACACCCAGCCTCCTTTGTATTTTCAGACAGGATCTTACTAAGTTGCCCTGGCTGGGATTGGATTTGCCATCCTCCTGCCTCAGCCTCCTACAACGCTGGTTCCTTTCTTTCTTCTTTTTTGGAGACAGGGTTTCACTCTGTAGCCCAGTCTGGTCCTGAACTCACTGTGGAGCCCAGGCTGGCCTTGGACTCATGGCAGTCCTCCTGCCTCAGCTTCCTGAGTGCTGGGATTACAGGCATGTGCCACCACGCCCAGCTTATGTGATGCTGGGGAATCGAACTCTGGTACTAAGCGCTTGATTAACGCTTGCTAGGAGAAAGCTTTAACAGCTGAGCTATTCCTCCAGCATCTTTCTCTATTCCTTTCTTTCTCTCTTGTGCTGGGGATTGGACCTGAGCTGCATTCCCAGCCCATTTTTAAATTTTTTTTTTATTTTGAGACAGGGTCTTGCTAAGGTGCTGCAAAGCCCAGGCTGGGCTTGAATGTGTGGTCTGATCCTCCTACCTGGCCTCCCAGACTGCTGGAGGGCCAGCAGGGCCCAGCCACCCAGCAATGTGTTAAACTCGTCCTCACTGGCAGCAGAGTCCTTGTGCCGGGGACGGTAGACCGAGTCCCGCCCCTGGCTTTACCTGGGTCTGGTGACTTCGAGGACTTGGAGAAGTCCCTGCGAGGATGAAGTTATGGCAGGAGGGTGAGAAAAGGCCCCGAGGAACTCGGGCGTCCCCTGCAGCAGCTGTGCCTCTGGAGAAAGGTTGGGGACTTCTGGTGAGAGGCAGCCAGGAAGAGCCCTGGGCGGGCGGGAAGGTGTCTGTGAGACCTTCTGGCAGGGGTGGCACCTGCTGGGCCTCTGGAAGACCCGGGGTGGTGCGGCTGCCACGCCATGGCCCATGCGTATTTATTCCTCCTCGTGTGGATTGCACTTTTAAGGCTACAGCACATTTTTTTCTTCCTTTTTTTTTTCTTTCTCCCTTCCTCTTTTCTTCTTCCTTTGTTGTGATACCAAGAATCAAGCCCCAGCTCTTCGCACGCAGCTGTGTCTCTGGTTGATTTTTACTTTTTGGCTTTGAAACGGGTGTTGCTAAGTTGCCCAGGTTGGACTTGAACTTGTAATCCCCCGCCTCAGCCTGCGAGAGTGCTGGAGTGACGCAGCTGCACCCCCCGGCCTGGCTGCCTTTCTTCTTCCTCCCTCGCTCCTTTTTTCTTCTTTCCTTCCTTCCTGGTGGAGGTGTCCTTGGTCATGCGCTGCGGTCTCTCCTCCCCAGTGATTTGAGTTTCGTCTGATTTTTCACTTCATGTCTCACCACTGGGGACTTGGTGGTTTCGCTTTGTCCCATCCTCACCCCATCTTTGGTGGGCTTTGCCCTGGGGCCTCAGATGCCAAGGAACAGGGGTCCCTGTGGAGGGGGACAGCATTCCCCACCGCTCCATGCCAGCCCGCCCTTGGCGAGATGCGGAGGAAGGCCACGGCTCCTTCGGACTCCAGGCCTCGCCTGTGGGTGTCTACTTGCTCAGAAGTGGCTCCCTGCAGGTGCCCAGTGTGTAGAAGCAGCTGTGAGCCAGGCCTGGTGGTGCCAGGACTCTGGGAGGCTGAGGCAGGTGGATCACATGTTTAAGGTCAGCTGAACACCTTAGCCATGTAGTGAGACGGTGTCTCAAAGTCAAAAATGGGCTGGAGGTGTACGCTCACCACCACCCTGAGCCGCAAGCAGAAACCAGCAGCACTTTATTCCGATGGTCTGGAGGCCGGAAGTCCATGAGCAGCATGTCGGCGGCCGCGTTCTGCCAAGAGCTGAGGCCGGCCGCTGCCCGCCCAGCTGAGCAGCCTGTTCCCTGCTGTGGGAAGGGGCTGGGTGGTGGTGGGTGGGTGTGCTGTCACTGCGGGAGGACGGGGCCAGGGGAGCCTCAGGCACACCAGGCTCATGTGTGTGCACGTGTGTGCATGTGCTGGGAGATCCCAAGCCCCAGCCCTTCGCGCTGTGCTGCATCCTCCACCCTTCTTTACTTTGGGCCTTGAGACAGGGTCTCGCTGAGCTAAGTTGCCATCCTCCTGCCTCAGTCACCTGGAGGGCTGGGGTGACAGTCAAGACAGTCACGTGGCTCCCTGGCTCCCTCTGGGGACTGGGGTGGCCTCTCACCTCCCTGCTTCCTTCTCCAGTTCCCCGACATTGTGGAGTTCTGTGAGGCCATGGCCAACTCTGGGAAGACGGTGATCGTGGCAGCTCTGGATGGGACCTTCCAGAGGAAGGCAGGATCAGGGACCGGGTGGGCGGGGCGGGCGCTGTGGCCCAGGGTGCTGTGCATGGGCGGCCAGGGCGGGAGGGGGGCGCCCGGTCTGCCCAGGGGCACGTCATCCAGGCTGGAGGCCACCTGCTGCTGGCAGGTGCTTTGGGCAGGTGGAGGACTGGGCCGGTGACCACGGTGGCCCGTGTCCTTGGCCCCTCAGGCTTTCGGCAGCATCCTGAACCTGGTGCCCCTGGCGGAGAGCGTGGTGAAGCTGACGGCTGTGTGCATGGAGTGCTTCCGGGAGGCCGCCTACACCAAGCGGCTGGGCCTGGAGAAGGAGGTAGCCCCGCCTGCCTCTGCGGCCTGGGGCCTGGCCGGATGCGGGGAGGGTGGGGGGGATCGGGCCCCCCTTTCTCACCTGTCCCTGCCTTCAGGTGGAGGTGATCGGCGGGGCAGACAAGTACCACTCGGTGTGTCGACTCTGCTACTTCAAGAAGTCCTCTGTGCAGCCCACGGGACTGGACAAGGAGAACTGCCCGGTGCTGGGGAGGCCGGGGGACGCCCCGGTGGCCCGGAAGCTCTTTGCCCCTCAGCAGGTGCTGCAGTGCGCCCCTGGGCCTGTGCTTTAGGCGGCGGACCGGCCAGGAGCACCCCGCGCCAGAGGAACTTGATACTAGGAGGCCGTCTACACCACCAGCCTCCCTCCACACCTCCTCACCTGGGTTCCTCTTCCGGCCACAAGGTGGGCGCCGCCTCGCCGGCTGGAGCTGCCCTGGCGGTGTGGAGTCAGTTCCGTCCAGAGCCACGCGTCCTCACCACAGTGGAGCCGCTGGTTTCCTCCCCCTGGGCTTTCCCAGCAGTTTCTGTTCTCCTGCGTGTCCCCTCGGCCCGAGCCCCGTCCCCTTTCCCCGTTGGGATGGTCTGCCCTCAGCCTCCGGCTTTTTTTTTCCCATAGTGAGACACAATCTCAGTAAATTGCTGAATTGCTTCAGCTGGGCATAAGCTTGAGAGCCTCGTGCCTCAGCCTCTCCGATTGCTACCATTTTAGTAAGAGCCACCACACCTGGCCCCTGCTGTCCTTTGAATGGAAAGCCCTTCCTAGGTAATGGCTTTCCCCAGAACAGTGGTGGCCCAGGGTTGCTGTGGCACAGACCCCAGGGACTTATCTCTTAAAGGGGGAAGGGGCTTGGTAGGGTGGGGAATGCATTTTTTTTTTTTTTTGGCTGTAACTAATATTGGAACTCACATTTGGGCCTACTAGTTCCAGCCTGTAATCCCAGCACACTGGGAAGCTGAGGCAAGATCACAAGTTCAGCCTGCACAACCTGGCAAGACTTTATCTCAAAATAAAAAGTAAAAGACACGGGTTGGGGATGTGGCTCTGTGGAAAAGCCCGGGCTTCGGGGGCTTCAATCTCCAGTACTCCAAAAAAGGAAAAGAAAAAAACAAGCAGAATCTCCCAGGCTGGTGAAGGCCCTGCCTCCTGCCTCTCTGTGCGGGTCTCCCAGGCCCTGTGCACAGCCCCGGTACCCGGGCCGGGATTCCCTTCCGGTCTCTCTGGGGCTGGTCACCTTAACCACAGCTTCACTGAGACTTGGTGTGGACCACGTCTGCCCGAGGAGGAGCGGTCCCCTGCCTTTCTGCCTGGCTGGTTTGGGGACACAGTGGGCTCAGGTGTCCGGGTTGCCAGCTGGGGCTGAGGTCAGATCATTTATGACCTTCAGGAGCTGAATAGGCAGTCCTGCCTTGCCCGGGAGCTCAAGGCCAGCTGTCGGGACCGATTGCTTTGTCCTTGGGGTTTTGAAACCGGCAGGACTGCTGCTCACAGGCCCCTGCCGTCCCTCAAAAGGAGAAGCTGGGGTTGCTTCAAAGGCTGTGTCCTACCAGGGGCAGGTGCCAGGACTGGGGCCCAAGACAATACAGGGAAGCACAGAACCCAGGCCCACCCCTGAGCCATAGAGAAAGGGTTCCCAGGCAAGGCCAGCTACCCAGAACTAAAAAGGCAGGCAGGCCTGGCCCTGGCACCCTGCTGGAGCAGGCCAGAAAAACCTGTCTTGTTTACAAGCTGAGGACATGGGCTATTTTGGGATGCTGGGGGAAGGAGCTTGAGGAATGAGACCCTGGATACAGGAGGGGGCAACCGCTGGGCAGAGGAGGGGACGCTGTCTGTCTAACAGCTCACAGCTAGGTTTGGTGGTATATGCCTGTGGTTGTATCACTCTGGGAGGCTGAGGCAGGAAGATCACACATTTGATCCCAGCCTGGGCAACTTAGCAAAAAACCCTGTTTCATTTTTAAAGTTAAAAAAAGGCTAAAGCTGCAGTACAGGGTAAAGGCTCAGGGTTCAGTGTCAAGTACCACACCAAAAAAACCAGTCTGCCAGCCAGCCCCAGGGGCACACCCTATGGGACTGGGTCATGCGGGGCCCAGCCAAGGACGGCAGAAACTGAAAGAAAAACATTTATTCCATCTTCAAACCAGTCTTAACCGAACCTGAGGGCAAGGGGCATCTCTCCCCAGCGCTTTTTAGTACATTCAAGCTGTGGGGTGCCCCGGCTCTCCCCACACTTCCTAACTACGTCACGGAAATATTTACATAAAGCTGGGTGTTGCCTCAGGCAGGGCCCCTCCCTGCGGCCAGGCTGGGAGCAAGGGGGAAGCGCTGTCAGTCCCCTGGGGTTGGAGGGGACCCAGCCCGCACCTGTGGCTGTCAGGAAGGTGGCCCAGAGGCAATTGGCACAGTGGTGACCTGAGGACACGCGAAGGTGGCACCTGAGTGAGCGGGCGGCCTGATGTGGCAAGGGCAGGCATGAGGCCCACATCCCTGTCCCCGGTGGAGACCTGGGTGTCCGGCTACTACAGCCACAGGCTGGGCTTCGGCTCCCTCGGGCAGATGAGACGCTAAGGCACTTGTCAAAAGGGAGAGGACCTTCCTGCTTCTGGTTACTCCAGAGCTGGGGGTCATTAAATGCAACGGGGGCTAGAGGTATAGCTCAGCGATGAGTGCTTGCCTAGGACGTGCAAAGGTCTTGGGGTCCACTCCCAACACCAGGGGATAGGGAAAAAGCAAAGAGAAGCATCTAGCCAGACCCCTTAAGAAATGCCCTGAGTGGGTGGGTGGTGGCCCAGGCCGGGGCACTGGCGCTTCTGATGCGCGGCTGGGCACAAGAGAGCCAGGCTTCTCTCGACACTGTCAGCTGGGATGGTTGTGGGCAGAGGAGGAGGCCTCAAGGGCGAAGTCCAGGGCGGGGGAGGGCCGCAGGTGCTCCTGCCCCTGGCCCACCCCCTGCGGCCACTCAGTACACGGGGGGCGGCTGGTAGCCTTCGGTGGTCTCCGCGTTCTGGGTGAAGGGCGGCTGCTGGTAGGTGCCCACCGACGCGCTGGGGTAGGAGGCATAGGCTGGGCTGGGGTCCGGGGTGGGGTCCACGTAGTTCTGGACGAAGGCGTCCACGCCCACCCTGTAGCGCTGGTAGGCCAGGGAGGCCAGCGCGCCCTGTAAGGGGACCTGGAGGGTAGGCCGGGCGGCGAGGCGGAGCCCCCAGGAACCGCCCACCCAGAAGATGGAGCATGGGCGGGGCGGGCAGGCGGGGCCCTCCAGGAACCGCCCACCCAGCCCGCCTACCCAGGAGAAGATGGAGAAGAAGCTGAAGGTGATGGCCGCCCGGGCCGAGTCGCCGCCCACCAGCACGTCTCCCGGCAGCGTGGCTGCCCACTGGTTGGTGAGGAAGCAGAAGCCGACAAACCACAGAAAGGTCCAGAGAGCTGTGGGGAGGGCAGAGGCAGGGTCGGCCGCAGGGAGCGGCGGGGGCTTTCCAGGGAGGCCCTGAGGCGGAATCTCCCAGAACCCCGGAAGCTGCACGTGACCAAGCCTGGGGGCGCAGGCCTGTCATCCCAGCATTCTGGGAGGCTGAGGCAGGACGATTGCAGTTCCAGCCCGGCCTGTACAACTTAGCGACTTAGTGAGACCCTGCCTCTAAATCAGAAGTAAAAAATGGGTTGGGGGCCTGGAGGAACGGCACAGCAGGTAGAGCACTTGCCTAGCAAGCGCTAAGTACCCGGGTTCGATTCCCTCCCCAGCACCACATAAACCAGGCATGGTGCATGCCTGTAATCCCAGCACTCAGGATGGCTGTGAGTCCAACACTAGTCTGGGCTTTATCCTGAGTTCAGGATCAGCCCGGGCTACAGAAAGAGAAATCCTCTCAAAAAAAAAATAAAATAAAATAAAAAAGAGGACTTGGATAGAGCTCAGTATGTGTGAAGGCCCTGGGCTCAATCCCCCATAGCACACATACAGGAAAAAAAAAACAAAAAACAAAAACAAAAGTGTGAGCGAAGAGGACCCAGGGGTGGGCAGGTAGGAGGCTCTGCCAGTGCCGTGTGCCCCCCCCCCGTCGGATTCAGCACACAGAAAGCCCTGTATGCCAGCCCAGGGCACAAAAGTACACTGTCCACGGGCCTGCCTGCCGTAGGGGACCGGAGGCCCCGAGCCACTCTCCGTCCCACCCGGGCACCAAGACCCTTTGCACGGAGACCCCCACGCCCTTGGTCAGCGGATGCCGGGCTGCGGGCAGGTACCTGAGAAGAGCAGGTCACCGATGACCAGGTACTTGCGGTCGGTGGCATTGCTGATCTGGGGGAAGTAGATGTCCACGACAAAGAAGAAGCCGGAGGCCAGGAAGGCCAGCACGCCGATGGCGCAGCCGTAGCGGCAGGCATCCTCGTTATGGTTGAACACGCAGTACATCTGCTGGGACTGGTGCGTGTTGCTGTAGCCCTCGCCGAAGATGCAGGAGAACACGATCAGGGCGAAGACCTGGGGGCCGGGCACACGGGAGGGCGTGGGGCGCTGGGTCCCCCCTGTGGCTGCTCCCCTCGGAGGGAGGGAGGCGGGCGGAGGGAGGGAGGCTGCCCGCCGTCACCCTTACTGCCTTTTCTGAGCCTGGCACTGACCTGACACCAAACCAGTCTCCAGCCACGCCATGGGCTTTTGTGTTTGTGGTATTGGAGAGCCTCAGAGCCTTTGCACAGGCTACATGTCCCACTCCTTTTTATTTTTATTTGATTTTATTTATTTTTGAGGCAGGATCTTGCTCTGTAGCTCAAGCTGGTCCTGAACTCACTACATTGCCCAGGCTGGCCTTGGTCTCAACAGCCTCTGCCTAGCTAGTGCTGGAATTACAGGCATGTGCCACCACACCTGGCTTTATGTGGTGCTTGGGAATCAAACTCAGGGCCTTGCGCTTGCTAGGCAAGAGTTTTAACCGCTGTGCCATTCCTCCAGCCCCTCATTTTTAATTTTTTTAAATTACTGTGTGTGTGTGTTACTGGGACTGAGCCCAGGGCCTTTGCACAGAGCTCTCCCCAGCCTCTTTTTTATATTTGATTTGGAGACTGGTCTCACTAAAATCACTAAGTTGCCAAGGCTGGGCTCAGCCTCCCAGGGTGCTGGGATGATAGGCGTGCACCACCAGGCCTGGCTTCACCTTGAGTTAAACGAAAAGTGCCTCCACCTGCTGCCCAAGGCACCACTGACTGTGCCAGCCTCTTTGGGCAGCCATGTAGAGCCCAGTTCCAGCCGCCAAGCCCAGCCCAGCCCCTGGCTGGTCCTGGCCCGGCTGGACTCCCCAGCCAGCTGCTTTGTCCCTAAGGGTCCCTGCCCTCCCCTCGCATGGAGCTGTGGCCCACAGCAGGTGTGCCAGGTGGCTTGCCTGTGCACCCTGTGGGCACGGTCCTCGGCTTAGACCTCTGGCAAAAGCAGGGTGGTGCGGGGAGGCCACCAGCTGCACTGCAGCCCCTAGGGCATGCACCAGGTCAAATGGCCCGGGCCCAGGCCCACCAGTCCAACACAGGCTAGGAGGGGTCGGGGTACCAACTCCCAGAAGCCACCCTGCGCGGCCGGCCTACTGCCTCCCTGGGGACGCTCGTCGGGACTCGGCCCGGCGCAGGCTCCACCCCGCTGGAGGTGAAGCCGGAACTCGGGGCGCCGAGCGCCGGCCAGGGCTCCCAGCTCGGCCATGCCGGCCGCGGGGCGTCTGCGCCTGGGCGGCCCAAGGGGGACCCCGCGGCCAGCTTGGCGCTGGGACGGTGACACGGGGACCTCCGACGGCTCTGGCCCCGGGCCGGCATGTCGGGGCGCAGCTGGTCCCCCAGCCTGGCACCCTGGCCGGCTAGGGCCGCCGAAGCCGGGCCGCTCGCGGCACACGGGCCTCCCGAGCGGGACGGAGCCCGTACCGGGGCGGCCCCACGTCGCGCCCCACGTGGCTCCACACAGCCCCTTCCGGGGTCCCCACGCCGGGTGGCGGCACGGCCACCGGCTCCGGAGCGCCCGGTCCCCCGGGCGACGGGCCCCACGCCGGGCCCGGCCCGAGCGGCCCGGCCGCCGCCACCTGCCGCGGCCCCGCGAGGCCCGCCCGCGCGGCTCACCATGCACACGGCGCGCGCCACCACCTGCGGCTGCGTCAGGAAGCGCCGCAGGTCGAAGGAGCCGCCGGCGTTGGCCGCGCCGTAGGCCCCGCTCTCCATGTCGCCGTCGCCGCCAGCCTCGAGCGCCGCGCGAGCGCCGGGAACCGCCGCCGCCCCGCCCGCCGCGCGCGGGGCGTGGCCAGCGCCAGGGACCGGGGACAAAGTGCGGCCCGGGCCGCGGCAGGTGGCGGCGGGGAGGGGCCGGCGCGGCGCGTGACACCCCCGGGGGCGGGGCCTGAGAGGGCGGGGCGAGGAAAGGGGCGGGCCCGGGAAGGCGGTGGGCGGGGCGGCCCCTGCGGTCCGGGGCCGGAAGGCACAGTGACGCTCCCAGGAGCAGGAACGGGCTTTTGGCCTCTTCCCTCTGGTCCCCGCCTCCTGGGAGCCCACCAGACTCCGTCACGTACCCCATTTCCCAGGGCCCATGGCTCTCAAGCGCCCTTCCACTCAGAACTCCAGGCCAAGCTGGACACAGTGGTGCGCCCCTGGGATCCCAGTACTCTGCAAGCCCAACCTGGCAGTCCCTTTAGCCGTTTAGCTGGGGGAGTCTTGGTGCGTGCGTGTGCGCGTGTGCATGCGTGTGTGTGTGTGTGTGTGCGTGTGTGTGCATGCGTGTGTGTGTGTGTGTGTGAATGTTGGGGCCGTACTGGAGATCGAGCCACCTAAGGCTTTCACACGGAGCTACATCCCAGCCCACTTTTATTTTGGATTTTGAGACAGTATCTTGCTGAGTCACTAAACTGCCCAGTTTATTTTTTTGGTGTTGAGAGAGGGTCTCACTTGGGTCCCTTGAGTTTGTCATCCCCCTGCCTCAGCTTCCCGGAGGGCAGAGATTACAAACCTGCATTATCCGGCCTGTAGAGCAGTAAAAAATTCCATGTAGCTCAGTGTGAAGGGCCTGGAAGAACTGAACGAAAACAAACCAAAAACATGGAGGAAGGGCTGAGGGTGGGAGGGCGCCCGCCTGGCACAGGGGATCACGGGTTCCATCCCGCCCCCAGGCCACAGCTGTCCTGGCCTGGCCTGTCACCCGGCCTCTGCCCTAGAGCTCGGCCTGGGATGGGGTGGAGGACCCTCACCTGGTTTCCGCACCTCCCCATCCTTGTGGGGTTGTGGCCCCCCCCCCGCCCCGTTCCAGCCACCGCCCTGGGCCTTCCTCAACCCACCCAAGGGCAGCGGCTGCAGGGTGGGCACCTCCCAGGCACACCTGGGCCCCAAGGGAGAGCTGCAGGCTCTTTGCCAGTGGCCAGCCAGGGATGAGGCGGCTGGGCACAGGTGCACTGTCCACGTGAGAGCCAGGCACCCTGAGTGGGCACCGGCGCTGCTCCCCACTCCAGTGAAGGCGGGGTGGTGGTCCTCGGAGGGCCAGTCCTGCCTTCTCCCCTCACACGGGTCGGTGGTAACCGTGGGCTGAGAGGTAAGAGACACAGGGCCCATATGGAGATTAGATCCCCACACAGACACGCGAATTTGCGGAAAGCCACCGGCCGCGGGCAGGATTTTTCAGGAATTTCGTTCTTTGTTTTGTTTCCATTTTCCTGTCTTTTTTTGGCGGGGGAAGGGGTTGAGACAGAGTCTCTACGTGGAGTTCAGCAGGTTTGGAACACAGATCCTGCCTCAGCCTCCCAGGGACAGGATTACAAGTAAGCATCCTCTCCCATCCTAAGGACCCACTTCTCCCTCTCTGCTAGTGTTTTGTTTTTTGTTTATTTTTTTGAGACAGGGTCTCACTCTGTAGCCCAGGCTGGTCCTTAACTCACTGTGGAGCCCCACAGCTGGCCTTGGATTCAAGGTGATCCCCCTGCCTCAGCCTCCTGAGTGCTGGGATAACAGGTGTGTGCCACCACAGCCGGTTCATGTGGTGCTGGGGAATCGAACTCGGGGCCTATGGTGAACCAAACAAACAGACGCGGCTGCTTTTTATTCTTTTTTTTTTTTTTTCCAGGCCCAGGGTCTTCATGCTGAGCTCCACCCCCAGCACATGTTTATTTTTGACTTTTGGACATATTTTCTAAGTTGTCCAGGCCGAGGTTGAACCTGTGATCCTCCTGCCTCAGCCTCCCACAGTGCTGGGTTGACAGGCGTGTGCCACCGAGCCCTGCATTTTGTTTTTAGATGAACAGCAGCTAAAAACTACTCTCTTAGCGTGAGCCCCACAGACAAGGCCACCCTGTTAGCCACTGCCCCCCACCCCCGGGCCGGGCATGCCCCACCTCTGCACCCCCTGATCCACCACCCCGCTCCTCCCTGCTTCTCTTTGTTCCAGTAGGGGGTCCTTCTGGAGTGCCGTGTCCTCAGTGCATCAAGCCAAACCTGGGTCTTCCGGTCACATCCTCAGTGACAGAAGGAACAGAAACTGCAGGTCAGACAGGCCCCCCTCTCAGCCCCTCTCAGCCCTCCAGGCCTCTGGAATTCACAGCGCCAGCGAGTCAGTGGCTGGGCAGGAAGCGTGAGCGTACTCCTGCCCGCTACATGGCAGGTGGCGGTGCGTCACCCAGAGGCCAGTGCTGGGCCCTGGTCACATGATCAGAGGACACCAGGCCTCAGAACCCACTCTACAGAAGGGGACACCGAGGCTTGGAGAGGGCCCTGGCCACCCAGGAGTCTGACCCGTGGCAAGTACAGACTTCGAGGACAGGACCCAAGGTGACAGAGGGTCACGATGAAGGACCCTGGGCCAGTGGTGGAGCCTATAATGCCAGCACTCTGGGAGGCTGAGGCAGGAGGATCACAAATTCAAGCCCAGGCTGGGCAATTTACCGACTTAGCGGGACCCTGTCTCTGAATCAAAGATAAAGTGGGCTGTGGATATAGCTCGGTGTGACACCCCCGGGCGCCATCCCCAGCACCACCAGAGACAGAGGGGACAGAGAGAGGAGAGTAGCCAGCACCCACCCAAGCACCCGCCAGCTACGCCTGAGGCCGGGCAGCACACAAGGCCCTGATGACTCTATGTGTCCCTGAAGTGACACTTTGGAGAAAGGATCCTGCCTCCGGCCACCACGTAGGAGAGACTGGCCAGCGCAGCTCCCTGGAGGGCAGAGCTCCTGGCTCGTCCTGGTCCCTGGAGCTAAGGCGCACCCCACCCCACAGCCAGCTGGCCACGCAGGGCAGCCTTGGGCACCGGTCAGGGCCAGGTGTGCGAGGGAGGCGCAAGACTCGGTGACTCTTGAGTGCGGAAGCTGGCGTTCACAAAAGTCACTGAGCTGCGTCGCTGCGGCTGGTCCAGACGGGAGGGTCCCCGGCTCCCTGCCACCCTTCCCGTGGGACTGGGGACACGCCCAGGGCCTTCCCTCCGAGATCCATCCCCAGCCCGTTTTTATTTTGGAACAGGGCCTCACTCAGTTGCCTTGGCTGAACAGGTAATCTTCCTGCCTCAGCCTCCCAGAGCGCCGGGATGACCGGCCTGGTCCAACATGCTCCAACCAGGCCCCCGCAGGCCCAGAGCCGGGCAGTCCTCCCGCGCCCCCGCGTCGGGCACCTACCTGGACCAGCCCAGCATCCCTGAGGCGACGGCTGTGACCGAGATGAGGCTGCCTGCCAGCACGAGGACCGGTCCCCAGGGCCGCTCCCCTGTGCCGGTGACAGGGAGGGCACAGGGCTGGGTCTCCCGGCAGCTGGCCCCTCCTGGTGCAGAGTGCCAGCTGGCCCTCCCCACGCCACGGGCTCCTCACCTGGGGGCAGCAGGGTGAGGCCACTGCTCTGGATGCTGACGCCATTTTCTGCCTGGCACCGGAACCAGCCTGGCGCACTGGACAGCGGGAAGGAGAACCTGGCCGGCTGCCCGTGAGGCGGCCGCTGCTGCAGGTGGACCTGCCCGTCCCTGCCCACCAGGCGGTAGGTGATGGGTGGGCTACCAGAGGTCGCCTGGCAGGACAGCTCTGCCCTGGGGCCAGCCCCTCCCTCACGCAAGGTGAAGTTGGCCTGCAGCTGGGACAGCGGCTCTGGCAGGGCAGGAAACAGGAACAGAGATGCGGGCAGGTGCAGCGCCTGGGCCTTGCTAGGCGGGCACTCTCACCACTGAGCTCAGCCTCCACCTCCCCCGGCCCCTTTTTAATTTCAGTTTTGAAACAGGGTCTAAGTTGCTAAATGGCTCTGGCGTGGGAGTTTATGATCCTCCTGCCTCAGCCGCCCAGAGTGCTGGGATTATAGATCTGCGCCACTGTGCCTAGCTATGGCTGGAAAATTTTATACCCCCCTCTCCATGAAGTCGTCCTCTTCCAAGATGCCTAATGAGCATGACCTTGGCTGGGACTGCTGCCTCCTCCAGGCAGCCTGCCAGAGCACCCTCGCGGCTGCGTGCCTAGGCCGGGCCTCTCGCCCATGGGCAGTTAGTATGATACCATTTCACTTTTGGTTTTGGTTCTAGGTAATCTATTTCAGTTGCCGGGCACAGCAAGTAAAAATACCAGGTGCCCAGTTAAGCGTGAATTTCAGATAAACAATTCTTAACTTTTTTTCTTAGTGGTACAGGGGATAAAGCCACATCTAGTTTTGTTTTTTTTTTTTTTTTAATTTTGAGACAAGCTCTCACTCTGTAGTCCAGCAGGCTGGCCCTGGAATCAGTGTGGAGCCCAGCTAACCTTGAACTCACCCTTTCCTCCAGCCTTAGCCTCCTGAGGACTAGGATTATAGATGTTCATTTTTGTTTTTGATTTAGAGACTAATTTGCCCGGCTGGGCTTGAGTTTGGAATCCTCCTGCCTCAGCCACCTCAGTGCTGGGATTACAGGCGTGTGCCACCACAGCCGGACAATTGTTTGTGACGCTGGGGCATTGAACCCAGGCTCTGGTGCACATTAGGCAGGCGCTTTCAGCACTGAACAGCATTCCTAGCACATGAACAGTTTTTTAATATTGCTTTGTTTTATGTAACAACTTATCTGGCCACCTAATTGTGTTCTTTCTGGACGGAAAGTAGGCGAGCATTGTTTTGAACTAAGTTTTTGCACACATCAGGCTAAAAGCCAAATGCAGTCCCTTGGCTCCGGGTCACCGAGCTAAAGTGAAACTGCTAATCCGACCGTCTGAGAGTCAGGATCCGAGGGAAACAACCACGTTTCTCCAACGGGCTGGTTTCAACCAACAAGATAATAGTTTGCTCCTAACTGGGTGTGGTGGTGCACACTTGTAATCCCAGCCCTCCAGGAGGCTGAGGCAGGAGGATCACAAGTTCAGACCCAGCCTGGGCGATTTAATGACTTACTGAGACCCTGTCTCAAAATAAAAAATAAAAATGATCTGGACGACTGATGGTGCAGACCCATGATCCCAGCACTTTGGGAAGCTGAGACAGGAGGGTTTCAAGTTTCAGCCCAGCCTGGGTAACTTAGTGACTTAGCAAAATCCTGTTTCAAAATCGAAACTGGGAGCTGAAAGAGCACAGCAGAACACAGCGCCGAGCTGGACGCCCAGCACACATAAGCCAGGTGTGATGGCGCACGCCCATGACCTCAGCCCTCAGGAGCCTGAGGCAAGAGGACTGCTGTGAGTTCGCGGCCAGCCTGGGCTCCATAGTGAGTTGAGAACCAGCCTAGACTGCAGGGTGAGACCCTCTCTCAGAAGAAAGAAAAAAAAAATCAAAACTAAAAACTGGGCCGGGGATGTAGCTCATTATAAAGGCCCTGGATTTGATCCGCAGTACCACACCAGAGTGAGGACGAGGAGGCCGCAGGGCCTGAGCGATGACTGGGTTGGAAGAGGAGCGAAGGAGGCTTTGAGGGGGCCAACCGGGCCACTTGCGAGTCCCCAGGGCCAAGTTACCTGTGGAGACCGGAGCCGGGACCCAGGCACAGGGAGGACACCAACTGAGGGGACTCACCCGGGGCTCCCGGCCTGCACCCCCTGTCCGCACTGCCCCCCCCGAAAGCCCACAAGTCCCCCACCCGGCCACACGCCCTCCTGGAACTCACTGGCCCACAGCTCCCAGTACATCCGCAGCGCGCTGCTGCCCCACCGGGCGCCCGAGGCAGAGGCCGCCTGGCAGGAGTAGGTGATCAGGTCGGGGCTGGACTTGAGCGTGACGTTGAGGCTGAAGGCGGCCGGCTGGGGTGTCTTCATCACCTTCCTGGCCACCAGGATGCCCTGGCTGGCCAAGAGGGAGTAGGTGATGGGCTGGGGCTCCGGGGGCCCTTGGCACGTAATGAGAACCCGGCGGCTCTGGGGGTAGACCTCTAGGACCCTGTACGCGATGGAGACCTCTGGGAGGTAAGAGCGGGTGGGGGGGCGACCGGGACTCATCAAGACCATGACACAAATGCTGGGTGAGCCAGGTCCGTGCCCTGTGACCTCAGTGCTGTGGGAGGCTGAGGCAGGAGGATTGCAAGTGTGAGCCCAGCCTGGGTGACTCGGTGAGACCCTGTCTTGAAATGGGCTGGGGGTGCAGCTCTGTTGCGAGGCCCAGGCCCATCCCCACATTCCCCGTACCGAGGGCAAATACCCAGCTGGTTTGGAAGTTCCCCAAGTTAAATTACCACACAGCTCAGCATTTCCACAGCTTCATGGAAGGCGAGAAGCTGGAAACAGACACACACACACACACACACACACACACACACACACACACACACACACGTGCGTGCACGCCCAGAGCAGAGAACCCAAGGGCGCCAGGCGTTCCCAGGGACGTCAGCAGCAACAGCGTGTAACCCCAGTATGCAGGAGGCTGGGAAGGAGGGCCTGGTTCCAGCCCAGCCAGAGCAACTGAGATCCTGGCTCAGAATAAATCAACTGGGCCCAGCACACAGGCCTGTAGTCCCAGCACTCCGGGAGGCTGAGGCAGGTGGATCACATGTTTTGAATGCAGCCTTCAGCAGTTGAGGAAGATTCTATGTCAATGTAAAAATTTTAAAAATGGGCTTGGGATGTAGCTCAGTGTGAAGGCCCTGGGCAGGATCCACAGTGCTGGAAAACACACACACACGCATGCACACATAAAGAAACATTATTTAGTCTTACAAAAGTAATGGAGTGGGGGCTGGAGGAACAACACAGAAGTCAGAGCGCTTGCCTAGCAAGCACAAGGCCCTGAGTTTGATTGCCCAGCACCACATAAGCTGGGCATGGTGGCACACGCCTGTAATCCCAGCACTCAGGAGGCTGAGGCAGGAGGATTGCTGTGAGTCCAAGGCCAGCCCGGGCTCCATAGTGAGTTCAGGACCAGCCTGGGCTACAGAGCGAGACCCTGTCTCAAAACAAAACAAAACAACATGGGAGACGGAGGTGTTGCTCAGGGGTTAAAAAGATTACCCAGCATGCGCGAGGCCCCCGGCTCCCACTCCCAGAAACACATAAAAATTAGCTGGGCGTGGTGACACATGCCTGCAATCCCAGCGTCTGGTTCCGTAATGAGTTCAAGACCAGCCTGGACTACTGAGTGAGGGAAAAAAAGAAAATCCATCACCAAGCCACCAAGATGGAAGACGGACTGGTGGCTGCAGGGCCAAGGGGAGAGGAAGTGGGACCGCCTGCTCAATCAGTTTGGGGTTTCCTTTTGGGGCAATTGCACAACGTGGTGAACTGTAAACGCCATCGAGTTTTCTTTCTTTCTTTCTGTCTTCCATTCTTTCTTCCTTTATTTTGAGACAGGGTCTCGCTCTGTAGCCCAGGCTGGTCCTGAACTCACTATGGAAACCAGGCTGGCCTTGGACTCACCACAATCCTCCTGCCTTAGCCTCCTGCGTGCTGGGATCACAGGTGTGTGATCATGAATTATCACTTTAAAATGTCGCATTTTTGTTTGGTTTGGTTTTTTTCCTTTCTTGAGAAGATTTTTTATATAATATAAATTTTACTTCAATTTTTTTTTGAGACAGGGTCTCACTCTGTAGCCCCTTGGACCAACAGCAATTCTCCTGCCTCAGCCTCCTGAGTACTAGGATTTCAGGCATGCATGACCATGCCCAGCTTATGCGGTGGTGGGGAATCGAACTCGGGTACTTAGTGCTTGACTTAGCACTTGCTAGGTAAGTGCATTAACCATTGAGCCTTTCCTCTAGCCTTACTTCAACTTTAAAAAAGAAAAAGCAAATATTAAGTTCAAGGGGTGGAGGTTCCTTCCTCTAAAACAGAAATAACTGGCAGGCCTCAAATTTGCATCTAAGATGGCAAACAAACACTTTTCAAGTGTAAGGGTCTCGGACAGTGCTTGGGCATATTTATGCCAAGAAAGTAGTCACTGTGTATCTGAAATATGGATTTAATTCGGGACCTGGTTAAGCATGTCTGTAGTCCTAGCACTCTGGGAGGCTGAGGCAAGAGAGTCACAATTTAACAAGTTTGAACAAATTTGAACCTCACCCAAGTAACTAAGTGACTAAGTGAGATTCCGTTTCAAATAACAATAAAGGGCTGGAAAAATGGCTTAGCGGTTAAAGCACTTGCCTAGCAAGCGCTAAGTACCCTAGTTCAATTCCCCAGCACCACATAAACTGGGCATGGTGGTACACACCTGTAATCCCAGCACTCGGAAGGCTGAGGCAGGAGAATTGCCATCAGTCCAAGGCCAGCCTGGGCTCCGAAGTGAGTTCAGGACCAGCCTGGACCAGAGTGAGATCCTGTCTCAAAAAAAAAAAAAATTAAATAAACAAAATACAAGGAAGTCCACAGTCAATGCGAGGACATTCCTATTGTTAGTTGACATTTGTGTCTCTGGAGTGGCCCTGAAGGGCGGGGCAGGGCGGGGGCACCTTTGATGTGGCCTCTCCTTCCTTCCTGCCTGGTGCCTGCTGGAATCCTTCCTTTCAGGTGTTAGGAACCTCCAGGACACTGGTGTCTCCAAACCGCTGTCATTTCTTTCTTCTTTTAGTTTTTTCGTTCATATATATATATATGTGCAATACATAATGTTTGTGATGAATATTTTGCGCAGACATATATCTTGTCAAAATTACAGTATCTTCCCCTCTCCATCACCGCCCCCCCCATTTCCTTTTTCTTCGTGAGGGAAGGGAGGTTCTCTAAAATGCTGTCCTGGGCTGGAAGAACAGCGCAGCAGGTAAAGCCCTTGGCCCCGAGTTCGATTCCCCAGCACCACATAAAGCTAAGCATGGTGGCGCACACCTGTAATCCCAGCACTTGGGAGGCTGAGGCAGGTGAACTGTCCTGAGTCCCAGGCCAGCCTGGGCTACAGAGCAAGACACTGTCTCAAAATAAAACCCCAAACAAAAAAAAACAAAAAATTTCCCAGGTTAGGCTTGAACTTGTTACCCTCCCAGCGTGCTGGGACTACAGTCAGCCCGTGCCCGGCTGCCCCCGGAGTGTGTGCATGGACGCGTGCGTGTGTTTACGGGGATCGAGTCCAGATCTCCACACAGAGCTATATCCGCAGAGCTTTTTCATTTTATTTTGAGACAGAATCTTGTTATGTTCTCAGTTGCCTATCTGGGCTCAAACTTGTGATCCTCCTGCCTCAGCCTCCCAGAGTGCCGGGATGACAGGCCTGCGCCACGGGGCCTGGTCAGCCTGAAGCTGGCTGTTGGGCAACCCCTGGGCTATGTACCTAAATAAGTGACTTTTTTCCTTAGCTGGCGCCTGGCGTGAGCGGGTGTGGGGGCTACCGACAAGGGCTGTGTGCGCCGTCTTGGCCCGGCCAGGCGCCTGGGAGCCGCGGCAGCCAGGAAGCCACTGCAGAGCTGAGCCCGGAGGCCAGCGCAGTGACGTCCGCTGGTGTCACCGCCCAGGAATCCCGGAGCTGCTGACCGTGTTCACGTGTCCTTTCTGAGCAGCTGGGCCTCCGCCCTGGGGGACGGACCTCCAGGGGACCTTCCTGTCTGCAGGTATTTGGGGCCGCCACAAATGGGGGTGCTGCAGACATCGACTGTGACTCAGGCCCTGGTACACACAGGACACTCCGCGGCTGAGAAGGAGCCACCCCAAAGGCCAGCCATGAGGCTGCCACAGAGGCAAACAGCAGTCTCAACAATTGGGGGAAATGGCGACTCCTCCCTGCTGGGCTGTGTGGGTGCCAGCACCCCAACAGCTGCTGTCTCCTGCCGGTCTCCTTACAAGCTTCATGAGGACCATTTTTTCTTTTTCCTTTTCTTTTTGAGACAGGGTCTCTCTCTGTAGCCCAGGCTGGTCCTAAACTCACTATAGAGCCCAGGCTGGCCTTGGACTCATGGCAATCCCCCTGCCTCAGCCTCCGGAGTGCTGGGACTGTGGGCGTGCTTGTGGGGTGCTGGGGAATGGAACTCAGGGTCTTGGGCTTGCTAGAGCAGTGCTTTAACTGCTATGCCATTCCTCTAGCCCCGCCACCTTGTTTCTGTTTTTGATTTTCAGACAAAGTCTCACTAAGTCACTAAAGCTGGGCTCCCCGAGTGCCGAGATCTTGACCTAAAGTAAGAAATCCCACTTTCTCCTTTTAATTTCTGTGGCCACAGTAGCTTCGTTCGCCTGCGGCCGCAGAACAACACCTTTATAAAGCAGCAGGTGCTCGCTTGCCATTCTAACAAGACTTGGGTGTTTTTCCGTTTGATTATTTACTGTAGGGACCTAGCCTGGGAGGGTGGCACATGCCTGTATCCCCCAGCTACTGAGCAGGCTGCGGGGGCCGGGGCATAGCTCAGTGGTTAGAGCACTTGCCTGGCATGCCCAAGTCTTGGGTTTGATCCCTCAGTACCACAGGCTGGCCCAGCCTCCAATCCCAGCACCTGGGAGGCCGAGGCAGGAGTACTGCGGTGAGTTCATGGCCAGCCTGGGCTACACCATGAGTTAAGGACCAGCCTGACTCTATCTCAAAAATAAATAAATGAAGAAAGAGAGAGAGAGAGAGAGAGAGAGAGAGAGAGAGAGAGAGAGAGAGAGAGAGAGAGAGAAGGAAAGAAAGAAAGGCTGAGGCAGAAAGATTGCAGGTTCAAGGCCAGCCTGGGCAACTTCAATAGAGCTAGTCTCAAAATTCAAAAAAATAAAAACATAAAATGATCAAAAAGTGCTGGGGCTGTAGCTCAGCAGTGAGCACTTGCGTAAGGCGCTGGTTTTGATCCTTAATGCCCTTCCCCCAAAATGGAGGAAGCTGCTGAAAGCTGACACACAGGACCCAAAAAGTGGCCCTGAGCCCTGCATGGCTGGGCAGCCACTCAGGGTCACACGTGTGCCCCTGTAGACTTGATCCTGGCATAACCAGGAGCTGGGAATTTGAGCCATCCCTAGAGACCATGATTCTTTGGATCTGACCAGGGCACCAGGCGTCTGATAGTAGTCTACCCATTAAGGGGCAAATTGTGTCCTCCATGAAGATGACATTTAAGGTATGGCCCCCAAGCTGAGTGTAGTGGCACAAGCCTGTTATCCCAGCACTCTGGGAGGCTGAGGCAAGAGGATCACAACAGATTCGAACCCAGCTTGGGCAATTGAGTGACTTAGTGAGACTTTGTCTCAAAATCAAAAACAAGGGCTGGAGGAATGGCTCAGAGGTTAAAGCGCTTGCCTAGCACTCAGCACTAAGTACCCGAGTTCAATTCCCCAGCACCACATAAGCTGGGTGTGGGGTGCACGCTGTAATTCCAGCATTCTGGGACCTTGAAAGAGGAGGATTGCCATGAGTCCAAGGCCAGCCTGGGTTCCATAATGAGTCCAGAACCAGCCTGGGCTGCAGAGTGAGACCCTGTCTCAAAAAAATAATAATAATAATAAAGAAAAAGAAAAGAAAAGAGAAGAAAAGCAGCTCGGAGCAAAGGCCCTGGATTTAGTCCCCCCTTACTGCAAAAATAAATATAAATATAAATAAATAAATAATTTTTAAAAATGGACTGAGGATATAGCTCAGTGTCAAAGTCCTAGGCTCGGTCCCCAGGACCACCAAAAGTAAATAAAATTAAAGTAATTAGTTAATAAAAGTTAAGACATAGCTCAGTGCCAAAGCTCCAGCTTCAATCTCCAATACAAAATAAAATATAACAAGGGATGCAATATGTAAATGAAATAGAATAAAAAATCCCCCCCAAAAACAAAGGAATTTCAAAATACACAGAGGTCACCTAAGCGGCACCCTGGCCGCGCCCTTCTCTGCCGCCCCACCCGTTGCACTGTCCCCGCCCTCACTGGTCATTCCTGTTAGCTGACGCTCCCAGCTCTGGGACCGGACAGCTGGAGCGTCTCACCGCGGGTCCTTCCCTGCCGGGTCACATCCCCCCAGGGTCGCTGTCCTGCAGAATTACCTGTGGCCTGCACTTTCTCAAACTCATTTTTCTGTCTTGGTTTGTTTTGTGCTCATTCCTGGGGACCAACCCAGAACCACCCCCAGCAACATCCCCAGCCCTTCCTTCTGTTCCCGAGTCCCCTGGTCCCATGGCTGGAAGGACGGTGCGGGCTTGAACCCGCCTGCCACCACATAAGCCCTCAAATCCTTCTGGTGAGCAATGTACTGCTTTTGTTTTGTTTTGTTTTTGAGACAGGGTCTCTCTCTGTAGCCCAGGCTGGTCCTGAACTCACAATGGAGCCCAGGCTGGCCCTGGACTCACGGCAATCCTCCTGCCTCAGCCTCCGGAGTGCTGGGATGACAGGTGTGTACCTCCATGCCCGGTTTATGTGGCTCTGGGGAACCGGACTCTCGTACTTAGGGCTTCACACAGTGCTTGCTAGGCCAGCACTTTAACCAACCACTGAGCCTCCAGCCCTCCAGTCATTTTGGAGTGAATGATTTCTAGGGGAAGTCAGGGGCTGGGACAAGGGGGGGTGGGACTGCCCTGACTAGGTACTTTCCTGAGTCTTAGCCACTGGCTCCTTTTTTAGCTGCAAGACCAACAATGTGCTTGTTTTTATAGCAAATGAGGAAATGATAGCTCAGTCTGTGCCTCAATGAAGTGAGACCTGCGCCCCCCGACGCCCGGTCCCCACCCTGACGCCGAACAGAAGGAGATGCCTGGGCTGTGTCCTGGCAGCCCCGTGACCGGACTGTTTGTGTAGGAGGCACAAGGCCCTGGCTCAACCCCCAGTACCACATAAGCTGGGCATGGTGGTGCATGACTGTAATCCCAGTGCTCAGGAGGCTGAGGCAGGATTATGGTGAGTTTGAGGGCAGCCTGAGCTACACAGTGAGTTCAGGACCAGCCTGGGCTACAGAGTGAGACCCTATCTCAAAAAAAAACAAAACAAAAACAATCAAAATCCACCCAGAAAAACAAAACAAAGTTGGAGTTGGCCCAGATGAGGGAGCAGGCCGAGACGGAGGCAGGGGCCCTTCCCGGGTCCCCTCCCCTCACCCCGGGTCACCTGGGTGACCTGTGCAGAGAGAGACCCTGTGCTCACCACCCTCCCATGCTGGACCTGAGACTGGGGCAAGGTGCCACCCGAATTCCCGGCCCTCTCTGGGTCTCACAGCCTGGCAGAGCTTCGAGGCTCCAGGAGTGGATTCTGCTTTAGATTAGGACCTGGGGCCAAGGGACAGGGCCACACCCACCCAGGACATTCCCACAGCACAACGGCCTGCCCAAAGCAGCGCCCGCTCTCAAGGCTCCCACGCTGCTGCCTGGTCTCCTCCTCCTCTTCCCCGTCTTTGGGGTCCTGAAGGCCTAGCCCAGGGCCTTTGCATTCAGCCGCATCCCGAGCTCTTTTTCAGTTTTCATGCTGAGATAGTCTCCCTGTGTCACTAACTTGGGACCCTCCTGCCTCAGCCTCCCAGAACGCTGTGATTAGAGGCCTGAGTCCTGGACCCAGATCCACGGGGACGGGGTTGAGGGCCCAGAGTCTCCTAGCTGCCCCCGGCCCCGCCTCCAGACCTCCGCAGCCTTCTCCCAGCCAATGTGCCCACCGTAGGTGGGGGCTCTGTCCCCGGGTCCCCAGTTGGGCCCCCTTATGTCCCACACGGAAGCCACTCACCTCCTGCCTGATCCTTGGAGAGGCTGCTGGAGGCTGTAAGAGAAGTGGGTGAGGAGTTGGGGTAGGAGGCTGGGGACAACCCAGGGGCCCCTGCCAGGCCAGCCAGACCGAGGCCCCAGGACTTAACCAGCACGCTCTTTTTTTTTTTTTTTCTCTTTTTTTTTGAGACTCGGTTTCACTGTGTAGTCCAGGCTGGTCCTAAGCCCAGGTTGGCCCTGAACTTAAGGTAATCCTCCTGCCTCTGCCTCCTGAGTGCTGGGATTACTGGAGTGTGTTACCAAACCCGGTTTATGTGGTGCAGGGGAACAGAACCCAAGACCTTGAGCTTGCCAGGCAAGCTTGTAACACTGAGCTAACCAGCCCAGAAAGCTCATTCTTGAAGGCCCTTTGGAGCCCACGGCAGGTGGGATCATCAGCCCATTTCACAGACACGTCAATCGTGGGCCAGAGTGAAGGAGGTGTAACAGGGCCACACAGGTGCTAAGGGAGGGGATGGGGGGAGATCAAAGCCCGCACTCCTGCACTGCCCGGCACCCCGGCCCTCAGCCCGCTTCCTGGGTGCAGATCCCTCGCCCAGCGACACCCAGTTGTCTCACCCAACGTGGCCAAGCACAGCAGCTGGAGGAACCTCATGCCTCGGTGGAATTGGGCCATGTGGGGGCCTCTGCTCAGCAGGCAGGCGCTGCCCAGGCCTGGGCCCCCACCCTGGGGCCCCCAATCTCTCGGGTGCTGCCTGCAGTGAGGAGATAACCGGAGGCTGCGAAGCCCAGGGCCAGCTCCTGGCCTGGGCTAGAACGGCTGGCATCTGCCACAGCCACAGGAGGGGGGCAGCGGGAAGGAGTCAGGGCCTTGGCGCAGGGGGGCAGCGGGAAGGAGTCAGGGCCTTGGCGCACACCAGGGCTCCCTGTCACCGCTGCGTGGGAAGCCTGGGCTCCCAGGGCAGGAGAAGTTCATGTCGTCACCCCTGAATCCAAGAGTGAGTTTTGTTACGTAACAGCAGAGGCAGGGGTGGTGTCTGCTAAGGGTTGGTTTGACACTGGAGAAAGAGCACAGGGTCTCCACACAGAGCTGCATCTGCAGACCATTATTTACATTTTTGTTTTGAGACAGGGTCTCACTAAATTGTTAAGCTGTCCAGCTGGGCTTGAACTTATGCCCCTCCTGCCTCAGTCTCCCAGAGCGCTGGGCTAGGCTTGCGTCACCATGCCCAGTTCACTGAGGCTGAGGTGAGCTGATTATCCTGGGCCACCTGGGCAGACCTAATGTGACCACCAGGAGCCTGACAAGGTGGCCCTGCGGGGGCCACGGGAAGCAGGGAGAAGGGCCAGTGTCTGCCCATGTCATGCCGGCTTGTACCTGACCCCTGGTCAACCCAAGGAGTATAGTGCAGTGTGCCCAAGCACCCCCCTTAAAGTGCACAGAGCTCTGGGCCCATTGGCATAGCCCTGTCGTTCTAAGCACTCCGGGAGGCTGAGCCAGGAGGATTTCAAGTTCCAGCCCAGCTTGGGCAATGTAGTGACTTAGTGAGACCCTGTCTTGAAATTGAAAAATAAAAAATGGGCTGGGATTGTAGCTCAGTGTGAAGGCCTGGGTGCCGTCCCCAGTCCCACAACAATAAAAAATGGTGCTCAGATGGGTGGCAGGGACTTTCTTGTGCCTTGGGAGTCAGAATGGCCATTTCCCTGGGGACCTGGACCCTCTCTGAGCCCCATCTCCTGTGCGTGGCCTG
Source organism: Ctenodactylus gundi (assembly GCA_004027205.1). Classification (NCBI taxonomy): domain Eukaryota; kingdom Metazoa; phylum Chordata; class Mammalia; order Rodentia; family Ctenodactylidae; genus Ctenodactylus; species Ctenodactylus gundi. The sequence goes on along the minus strand of PVKB01001550.1, from coordinate 217,265 downwards.
ATCAGGGACCTGGGGCAGAGTTAACAGGAACGAGGGGGCGGGGGTGAGCAGGGCCTTTCAGAGCCCTAAGGCCAGACCAGGACCAGATCCACAGGGTCTGAGGGGGCCCAGGGTCAGAGAGCCACTGCTGCCCAGCGGGCCCCTAGCGCCTTCCTACCCTTGGACCCACCTCTCCACCCAAGCCCGGGCCCGGGGATGCCAAAGCAGCCACTGGCCTTCCAGATAGGTTCAGTGACTTTGTGCAGGAAATGCCACCATGGGCTGAAGGCGTAGCCCAGTGGTTAGCATGCTTGCCTCACATGTGCAAGACATCATATAATTAGTAATCCCAGCACTCAGGAGCCTGAGTCAGGAGAATTTCTATGAGGTTGAGGCTATCATGGGCTGCATAGTGAGGCCCGGACCAGCCTGGACTATAGAGTGAGATCTTGTCTCTAAAAAACCAAAACAAGGGGCTGGAGGAATGGCTCAGCGGTTAAAGTGTTTGCCTAGTAAGCGCTAAGTCAAGTGCTAAGGCCCTGAGTTCGACTCCCCAGCACCACATAAAGCTGGGCATGGTGGCGCATGGCTGTAATCCCAGCACTCGGGAGGCTGAGGCAGGAGGAGTGCTGTGAGTCGAAGGCCAGCCTGGGCTCCATAGTGAGTTCAGCACCAGCCTGGACTACACAGCGAGACCCTGTCTCGAAAGAAAGATAGAAACCAGCATTGTGGAGGCTGAGTCAGGCGAATGGCAAACCCAAGGAACTCCTGAGGGATGGACTCCCACCCACACCCTGAGAGCTCTGACGGCCCCACCCTGGGCTTCTCCCCAGATGGAATATAGCTCCTGTTTCTCTCATGGTCACATGGCTGCCCACAGAATTGACGTGGCACTTAGCAGCACTTAATCCTTTTACTGGTTCACTGGTGGGTCATATGAGGGGGGTGCATTTAGACCAGGTGAGAGACAGGGGCCAGGCTGGACTCACCTTTAATGAGAAGCCCCAGGGGCAATCCCGTCCCGTCCCCAGTCAGTGGGGAGGGCAGCTCTTCCCACAGGGAGGTGCCAACCGTTGTGACCTAGTCCTTCAGGAAGCCACTTCTGAGCACTTCCAATTGATGTATATTTACAAATTGCATTCTTGGATTCTGATACTAATGTATTACACACAATATAAAGCATTCAGTAAAAAAATAGAAATTTCAAAGTTCTGAGAAAAAAATACAAATCGGGCAGTGGTGTCACCCTGTAGTCCCAGCAATCTGGGAGGCTGAGATAGGAAGGTCACAAGTTCGAACCCAGCTTGAGCAGCCTGTCTCAAAATTAAAAATAAAAACAGGCTGGCTGCAGTTCCTGGGGATGGGTGCCCCCTCTCTGGGGAGCTTGAGAGCCGGTGCGGGGCGTTTGTCACTCGGGGCCAGGACCATGGCGTAAGGGCACAAGGCGGGCGCAGGCCCGGGCAGGTGGAGCCGACGGTACACTACGTGCTGCTGGGAAAGCGGAATCTGAAGCCGGAATCCGGGACATCGAGCGATCCCGGATCCGAGGAACTCAGCCGCGTGGGATCCGCGCCGGAGGGTGCAGGCCAGGGTGTCCCGGGACCCGAAGAATCTGAGCTCGGGAATCGAGAGCCGAAGGACCCTACGCCTCTGGAGCGAGGGGAGGCGGGGCCTGGAGACTCGCCCGGGTCCAGCTCGGGCAGCAGCCGCGACAGCTTCTCCACCAGGCGCCACTTCTCCTTCACCTGCTGCGGGGTGGGAGCGAGCGCACGGTAGTGAGAAGCCAGCCAGGACGCCAACCGGAGGCCACGCTGGGCAGCGGGGCTGCGCCCGGCCCCGATGAGGCCCTCCCCTGATGAGGCCCTCCCCTCTGCTGACGTAGGACGCAAACGTGGTCACGCCCACACGTCTCGCGCCGAAGCGGCGCCCCCGATTAGAAAACGCTTTAACCGGCCTAGGGTCCCGCCCCCAACGAAACCCTAGACCACGCCCCCTTCGGCCCTGCCCACCGGACACGCCCTCTCAGGTCCCCGTGCCGGCGCTCAGGCCCCGCCTCTTCCACGCCCCCTCCCCGCTCGAGGCCACGCCCCTGTCTGGAAGCTCCCGCGCCAAGCCCAGCAAGCCTAAGATCTCCCGGTCTTATCGGGCCCCTCTCCGTGTCCGGGCCACAGCCGAGGAGTCCTTCGCCTTGCCATCTGCTGCCCAGCCTAGTCGTCCCACAGCTAGACACAGGCCGCGCTCCCAGAGGGTCCGTGCCCCCCAGCCCAGCGGACACTCACGCACACCAGCTGCTTCCGGAGCCCCTGGAGGGCCTGCGCGTTGGCCTGGGACTGGGAGACACACGCGGTTAGGACCAGGCTGGGGAAGGAAGATGGGGGCTCAGGTCAGTATTCTTCTGCTACAGCTGCCTCCTCCCGTCCGCTTCTTCTTTCTCCATCCATTCTTTTTTTTTTTTTCCTTTCTTTCTTTCCAGCTGCTGGGATCTCACGGAGTTGCTAGATCCCTGGGATCCTCCTGCCTCAGCGTGCCAGAGCGCTGGGATGACCTGCCCGCGTCACCGAGCTTGTCCGCCCAGTCTCTTAAAACACCTGTCCGGTTTCTTTCTGCACAACCATTCCCTGGAGATTAGATGTGCCTCGCCTTCCTCTCGGGTCCCCTCTGTCCCTCGGACCTACAGTCCCATGACACCAGAGGGGCTGCTTTCCCGGGAAGGCCCCCAAGAGCACACTCAGGGCTTGGGCCCCTGCTCCTCTGTGCTCCCTGTTGGCTCCCGGGTCTCCGCCGACTGCCTGGGAGGAGGAGGGCCGCCCTTCCCGGGTCTCCCCTCCCGGGCCCCGTCGGGCACCTGAGGCAGACCAGCAGGGGGAAGCCGAAGGCGTGGGAGCTCAGGTAGTGGAGGGCGCGCTGGCCCCAGGGCGGGAGCCGCAGAGCCACCAGCTCGGGAACCACCTCCCAGGGGGCCGAGTAGTTGGTGAAGAGGCCACAGTTCCAGGAGGAGTGGGTGCTGGAGAGACGGATGGCACCGGATTGGCGGTCAGGAAGCGGGTGGGGGGCTGCCCGCCGGCCCCGTCCCTCACCTGCTGACCACATAGACCAGGGGCCCTGCTGCCAGGAGCAGGCCCAGCAGCAGCACCAGCTGGAAGAAGAAGGTGGAGCTGGACGCACGGAAGAGCCGGGGCGACGCCCTGCAGTTCCTCAGGAGGGTGTACTGGGGGCGGGCACGGACAGGCAGGGTGGTGAGAACAGGCCTGGCCGGCCGACACAGCAGCCCACCCAAGGGCTCAAGGGGCCCAGCTAGATGTTCCCGCTCCCAGCTACTGCCCTCCCCTTCAATTTAGTCAATTTATTTACTTGCAGTACTAGGGACTGAACCCAGGGCCTTTGCACTGAGCCACATCCCCGCACTTTTTATTTTTATTTTTTATGCTGAGATGGGCCTTCAATACACACTAGTCTCAAACTCATGGTGATCCTCGTGCCTCAGCCTTGTGGTTGCACCACCAGGCCTGCCTTACGTGGGGCTGGGAAGGGAGCTCGGTCTGGCGCTTGCTAGGCAAGTGCTCTAACCACTGTGCTGCTCCTCCAGCCCCGGCAGGATCTAATTTTTAACCTTTGATCCTTTAGAGTCCAGGCTGGGCTCAAATGAGACCCTCATCCCGCCTCAGCCTCCCAGAGAGCTGGGATTATGAGCCCACGTCACCTCTCCCGGCTCGTCCTTACCTTCTTTATGTAAAAGGTGAGGAAGAGGAAGATGCTATTGAACAGGGGCAGCAAGGGACAGTAGAAGAGAGCCATCCAGGTGACCGTCTGCCCGGCCACGATGTCCAGCACGTTCTTGGGCACCAGGAACTCCTCCCGGCCCAGCCACGTCCAGAACCTGTGTGTCAGCCGCTCCACCAGCAGCCTAGGGGCGGGCAGGTGGTGGTCGCAGCACGCCCGCCGGCTACGCCTGCCCCCGGCCCGTTCTCCCTAGGCGGCCCCGCGTGGCCCACCTCCGAGGTAGGGTGACCAGGAAGGCGAAGGCCACGGTGAGCAGGAAGTTGAAGATGATCAGCTTGTAGAGCTCCACACCCACGGAGGTCTCCCAGCACTGGGGCGCATGGGGGGCGGGGGTGGGGCGCTGTCACCATCCAGGTGCCAGGGCTTCCTTTCCCGCACCCTTCCCTGGGTGGGGGTCTTGCCTGCACCTGACAAGACCTCGGGGGATTCGAGCAGGACCCTCCCCGCCTCCCGTGAGGACCGGCTGCGCAGTGCAAAGCGTGGCGCCGTGGCGCCCCCTGCGGGCACAGCCCGGTAGGGCAACTCTGCTCACAGCTCCAACCACGTGAGCCCTGCGGGGGCTGAGCCGGCCTCTGAGCGGGTTCAGGCGGCCCTGTGGCGGAGGACGCGAGGGACGGGCCCCAGCACCTGGTAGTCACAGGCGTTGTAGCCGTAGGCGTCGCAGCTGGTGTGGTTCCTGCCCAGGCACAGCACGGTCTGGCCCAGCGAGAAGGAGAACATGCCCAAGCTGGCCAGCTTCAGGGCTACACACCTGCCGGCGGGCGGGCCGGGTCAGGGCGCCATCCACGCCGCCGCGGGGCCCAGCCTGGCCACCCGAGGGCTGATTTCTGCCCAGATCATGTGTGGCCTGGGCCTCCGAGCTCCAGAAGCCAGCCCGATTCGGTTCCCTAAGTGTGTTCCCAGAGCCCGGCTCCCGAGGTGGCTCACGGGAACGTGCTAGGTAGCCCAGGCAAGCCTTGAACTTGGGGTCCTCCTGCCTCAGCCTCCTGAATGCTGGATTTACACGCATGTGAACCAGCCTGCCTGGCATAACGGTTCCACCAGGTAACACTGTTCGGCAAATCTCCCCCACTCAGCTTTGGAGGCCTAAGATCAGGCCCTGTGGGAAGAAAACCTTGAATCTTTTAGGCATGACTTTTCTGTGTCTTTTTTCTTTTCTTTTAGCGCTGGGCCTATGCATTAAACTACATCACGAACATTTTTTTTTTTTTTTTTTTGTGGTAGAAGGGATTGACCCTTAGGTCCAAGCTATGGTTTACGGCAGCACTCCTCCAGATTTTTGTTTTTGGAGATAGGGTGTTACCCTACAGTTCAGGCTGGTCTTGAAGTCACTGTGGAGCCCAGGCTCGCCTCAAACTCATGAGAATCCTGCCTCAGCCTTCTGAGTGCACCACCATGCCTGGCTTATATGGTGCTGGGGAATCGAACTCAGGGCCATATGTGCTTGCTAGGCAGGCGCTCTAACCACTGTGCTAGTCCTCCAGCCACAGGTGGGGCTTATTTTAACCTTTATCCTTTACAGCTTTCCTTTTATTGTGGTACAGGAGCCAGAATCCAGGGACTCTCCCATTCTGGCCAGGTGTTCCATCACAACCTGATGGCCCTAACCAGGATTTTATTTTTATTTATTTATTCACTTTTTAATATCACATATACATTTATAATATATTTAAAAAGCAATGATTCAGCTAGGCCAAGTGATTCACGCCTGTTGATCCCAAAACCCTGGGATGCTGAGGCAGGAGGATCACAAGTTTGAGCCCAGGCTGGGCAAGTTAGCATCTTGGAGAGACCCTGTCTCAAAAAAAAAAAAAAAAATCCCAAAAAACAAAAACAAAAAATGGCTGGGGATGTAGCTCAGCACAAAGTCCCCGGATGTAGCTTGGTGGTTAGAGCAGTTGCCTAGCTAATGCAAGGCCCTGGGTTTAACTCCCCAGAACCTGGGAGGCAGCAGGAGGGTTGTGTGACCTTCTCTAAATTCTCCATTTCTGTGGGTCCTCGTATCCCTTACTGCCTACATCCTCATCGTCTCCTACCACAGTTTGCGGCCAGCCTGGCCTACACAGTGAGCTCAGGACCCGCCTGGGCTGCGGAGGGAGGTCGCCTCAAGAGAGAGCGCCCCAGAGACTGACTTCAGGGAGGTGGGCTCCTCCGCGTCCCCTCGGAGCTCACCAGAGAAGGATGAGGTTGACCTCAGTGCTGGGAGGGTAGTTCTCCAGCTGGATCAGGAACGTAAACAGCAGAGGACCCAGGAAGTTGACCAGGGAGATGACGCCAGGGGGCAGATACTGGAGCACTAGGAACAGGGACTCCTGCGGGGGGTGGGGGTGGAGCAGGGTCAGGGGCCCGGGCGGTGCCCACCCCTGTGGGTTCCAAGGCTCAGGGCTGGGGCGCCCCCTCCCCGCACCTCCTTGTTATCCTGTGAGTACTTGGTGGCCCAGAAGATGGCGCTGATGGCCCCGGCCACTAGAAGCCCAATGAGGACGTTGACCCGCACATAGCTGAGGATGCGCCAGGCACGCTGGGCAGGGGTCCGCTGAAAGTCCAGCTGGAGGCGCCGTCTCTCCTCCAGGTGGACCTGTGGCAGGCAGGGGACACTGTGTGCTGCCCACCCGCTCGTACTGTAGCGCCCGTGCTCACACCCGGGCCTCGTGCTTGACAGTCAAGTGCTTTCACCGCTGAGCTACACCCCACCCCACATTTTAAATTCTGAGACAAGGTCTTGCTACGTTGCCCAGCCTGGACTCAAAGTTGCTATCTGTCTGCCTCAGCCTCCCAAGGGTGCTGGTATGCCAGTCTGCACCGCCTGGTGGGCCCAGTCACACGCAGGTCCATACCCAGGGCTTTCCCACCCCCACTGCCCGGGCCACACACGCATGGGCCCTGCCTCCCACGCACCTTGAGCTCGTTGCTGATCTCGTGATTTTTGATGGCTGCCGCCTCGCGCACGTGGATGCAGAAGTCCCAAGAGGAGAAGATCTTGGTGCTGAGTGGCACCCCGTAGTCCTGGCCCAGGCCTGGCCTCTGTGGCAGCCCCTTTACCATCCTGGGGACAGGCGCTGCTGTCATTCCAGCCCGCTCACAGGGGGTGGGGAGAGCCTGACTGGACAGGGGCTGGGCCCCTCTGCTAACTCGGGAGCCCCTGCCACGGGTGGGGGTGGCGGCCAGCAGGGGTGCCCCAGGCCTGGCTTCCCTCTCACCGCCGCAGAGTCCCGCAGAAGCAGAGCAGCAGGCAGGCCAGCGGGCACAGCAGATATGCCAGGCGGATGCTGTAGGCCGCGTCGCTCTCGGGTCCTGCCCGGTAGGCACCGTAGAAGAGGTAGGTGTTGTTGAAGGCCTGGGGACAGGGATGCGAGCAGGGATCCGGTGACAGGCTGTGTTCAAGTGCCTGCCATATGTCAATTCCCTGTCCCTGTCACAGTAGCCCCATCAGGTGAGAACGGTCCCAATTTCCAGAGGCACAGAGAGGCTAGGCAGCTTGCTCAAGGTCACATAGCTCTGACGAATACAGTCAGGACTCAAACTCAGAAGCCTGCACCAGTGACCACTGGATGGCTTCCAAGGATGAGGTTAAGGCCTCTTATTCCTTGAGCCCCAAGGAACAGGGGCTACGCCGCTCTGTGACCCAGTCACGGGCCCCGGCCCTGCCCGCAGACCCACTTACCCTGCCAGTTAAAACATTCCAGAGCTGATTGTGCAGCCTCGCAATGCCAGCCTGGGGTGGAGGGCTGCTGTGGCACTGGAGGGCTGTTGGGGAGCATAAGGGGCCATCAGAGAGGGGTCCAGAGGGGACAATCCGCCCTTCCCAGGCCACGGCCCTGCCCCTCGCTCAGGACGAGCCGGATGTGTGCAGTGCTAAAGGCAGGGTCAGGGCCAGCCCGAGGCGGGGCGCAGCGACATACCCGGGAGGGATGCCCCCACCCAGGGTCAGGGCCAGCTGGCCACTCACTCAAGTTCAGGGCGGGAGGCGGTGGCGGCGGGCGAAGCCAGGCCAGGGGCAGCAGCACGAAGCCAGCCGTCAGCAGCGAGGTCAGCAGGTTAAGCAGCAGCAGGAAGCGGAGGAAGGTGAAGTAGGACCGGATGCCCGAGCCGAAGAGGCCTGAGGGGACGCGGGCTGCCGTCAGCACGGGGTGGGCCAGGGCGGCCCGGGCGGCGGGATCGGCGCCACCAGCCTGCCTCGCGGACCCGCGCCAGCCGGCTCGGTTGGTTCCCTTCCTTCCCTCGCCTTCCTCCCTCCCTCCTGTCTCTGTCTCTCGGCCCTGGTTATTCAACTTGAACTCTGATCCTCCTGCCTCAGCCTCGCAGGGATGGGATGACCGGCCTGCACTACCCGGCCCGGCTCGGCCTCAGTTTCCCGGCACCGTCGGGAAGATTTTCCGCTGGGGCCGCCAGAAGGCGCTGTTCCCGTCGAGGTCAGGCCGACCCGGGGCGGGGCGCGCGAGGACAGCGGGCGGGGCGCCCCCCATTCCGGGGCGGCACCTACCTCCGATCTCGTACAGCGCGCCCCGCCAGAGCCCGAAGCCGCCTGCCAGTCGCCGGGCGCCCTCCCGCAGCCGCCGCTCCGCCGCCTGCCGTCGGCGCCGCCAGCGCTGTCCGCGTGTGGTCCTCGCTCCCACCGGCTCCCGCAGCTGCCTGGGAAGGGCGCGCCCGAGTCACCCCGCTTGCCCGCCCGGCCGCGCACCTGGTCCCGGGGCGGCGCCACAGCCCCAGGCGCGCCCTCCCCCCCACCCCCGCCGGCACGCACCGGATGCAGCGCTTGTCCTGCATGGCGTAGGGCAGCGCGCGCAGCGGCGTCCGGGACGCGCCCAGCCCCTCGGCCCACGCCAGCTCCGGCTCCCACGGCTCCGGCTCCCACGGCTCCGGCTCCCACGGCTCCGGCCGCGCCGACTCCCGCTGCCGCATGCTGCCAGGCTAGGGGAGGAGGCCGGAGTGCGGCGAGGGCTTCCCGCTTGCTCTGGGGAGGGCAGGGGCCTAAGGTCGTGACCTCCTGGAGAGGAAAAGCATCCTGCTAGCCTCGGGATCAGGGGTCAGCATGGCGCTGCGTCTCTGTCCGCGCACCTGTCAGATGGGGTGGAAACCTCCATGGTGCTGGGCCCTGCTCGGCCGCCCACCTGCCACCTGTGACAGGCCTTGCAGATCACCCTCGGGAGGGGAACGTCCTCCGCTTTTTTTTTTTTTTCCTTTTTTTTTTTTTGAGACAGGGTCTCGCTGTGTAGTCCAGGCTGGTCCTGAACTCACTATGGAGCCCAGGCTGGCCGTGGACTCATGCAATCCTTCTGTCTCAGCCTTGAGTTTGGAAGCCAGGCGCCTTAACCCCGGTGCCATCCTCCAGCCCCCTCCAATCTTCTTTCTGGGAAGACGCACCTTCCCAGGCCGCGATAGTCCTAAGGCTCGTGCGTCCGCTGGAGCACCCCACTCTGGAGGTGCTGGGGCCCCTTTCTGCCTGGCTTCCTGCAGTCAAGCCCAGGGACTCAGAAGGGGAGGCGTGGCTAGAGCCACAGCCGTGGGAAATGGAGGAGGGGACCCTACATGTTGGGCCTGGGCCTGGCTTCACCTTCCGCACCCACACTTTGTCTCCGCACTGCATTCAGGCTCACCTGGGGAGGGAGAGCCCGAATTCCTGGCGGGACCAGGAGCAAGGGGGTAGGGTCACATGACAGGAACCCTGGCCCTGCGCGCCCCCGCCTTACCCGAAGTTTCCTGTGCTCTAACGGCCTGAGAGGACGCTTCCTGACGGCGACGGCGCTGAGCACAGGGTGTAGGTGAGCGGCGCAGAGCCCTGTGGTAGCTGGCTGAGCCCCCAACCTCGCCTGGCCTGTCCTGGGCGGGGTGAAGGGCTCGCCCCTTATCTGCCACCACCAGCTAGAGCGGCCCTTGGCAAGCCCCAGTGTCGCGGCTGCTGGGTTCCAAAGGCAGTTAATTCTGAACTTCCCGCCTCCGCGGCTGGCATCACCCTCCCCACCCGTAGCCCGGGCCGGGGCATCTGCTCTCTGTGCTGGGGAAGCGGTTTATACATCCACTCTTGTTTCCTGGGTGAGCCCGGGGCTTTCATGCTGAGCCCCGCCCTGCCCCCCTTCTCACTAAGTTACAGAATTGCCCACCCTGGGCTGGAGCCTGCCTTCCTCCGGTCTCAGCCTCCCAGAGTGTGGGATGGCAAGCCTGCCTGCTAGACAGGATCCTCAGGGAGTCCCTGAAGTCTCTGCTCCTGGTCCCACCCAGCTCCCCGGCCACCTTCTTTGGGCCCCCCAGTCATCCCAGCTCCGAATCCACCCCCTACCCCAGCTTCTGCCTTCAACCCCGCTTTCTGGTTTCCAGGGTTCCCTCCATGCCAGGCCCCAAGCTGGGTGCTGGGTTGGGGGGAAGGGCACAGATTCTCAGTGCTCAGGGCGTAGGAATGGTGCGGGGCCCTTTGGGGGCCAGGGAGAAGGGATTCTGGAGGGTGGCCTGCAGACGGGCAGGAGGTGGGCAGCACTGGACCCCATGCCAGGGTCATGACCTGGGAAACACAGCTGGCCCGCCATGCCCTGCTGCCTCCGTCCAGGGACGCTGTTCTGGTCTCGGGTGCTGCCCTGTCTTGGGCCCTATCTGGCCCTCCCGGAGGCCCCGTCCTCTCCTGCTTCCTGCTCACACCCCCTCCACCTCCTCGGGTGCCCACAGAGCCGTTCTGAGCCAAGGCTTATAGTGTGGCTGGTGGTGCTGTAGAGAGAGCCCAGCGTTGGTTTCCCCATCTGCGAAGCAGGGTCGGTGCCTTCCTGGCTGGCTTGGGGGACGCCAGGGGCCAAGCACCTGGGGACAAAGTGACAGCCTGCCGACCTTGGCGCACAGGAAGCCCAGAAGCTGTGCGCGATAAACAACGGAAGCTGTAGGCGGTGCCCCTGGGTCCCGGGGCGCAGATAACCAGGGCAGGCCTGCAGGGGGGCCAGCCGGGGTTAGGGCCCTGGCCTGCCACAGGAAGGGGATGCTTAGCCGGCGGGACCCCGCGGCTGGTGCTCTGCAGCAGCCTTTGTTCATCGGTGGTGCTGGGGGTCAGCCCAGGGCCTTCGTCCTGAGCTACATGCCCAGCCTATTTTCAGCTTTGATTTTGGGACTGGGTCTCCTTAAGTTGCTAAGTTGCCCAGGCGCGGCCCAGGCTTGGGTTGGGTCTGGGATTCTAACTCCTTTTGTAACCTGGGGAAACTGAGTCCCACGAAAGCGAGATTTCACGGAGGCAGATAGTCAGCCACCCTGCTAAGAGTTCAGGCAGGGGGCACAGGGGGCAGAGCTGGGAGCAGAGGGCACAGCCGTCCACGGCGCTCGGAGGGGCGGGGCCGCGGCCCGGGAGCCGGTCACATGACCGTGGGGCCTCGTGGGCGGGCGCCCGGCTCCCTTCTCCCCGCTCGCCAGGCCTCTGACCGGCTCCGGGTCCCCTGGGCCTCCTGCCGCCCTGAGAGGGGCGACCGGCGCTTCCCGCGGTCAGCGCGGGCCGGGCGAGCCCGGAGCCTCCAGGTGCGTGACTTATCGCGGCGGCGGCCTTGTCCCGGGCTGGATCGCCCTGCTGCGGTGGCTCCGCCCCGTCGGAGTCCAGCCCGCTCCGACTTCCCTCCGGAGCTCCCACGGGGTACCCTGCTGGCCTGGGGCGGGAGGGGCGGCCCCGGCTCGCCCCACTGGCTGCAGGCCGCTCTGGGAGGCTGAACTGACAGGTGGAGGGGGTCGTGGGCACTGTGGGTGGCATGGCTGGGGGCTGGAGCTCCGGGCCTCTCCCCAGTTGGCTGAGGGCCTCAGAATGGTGCACCCCGGAAACTCCCGCACCCGGGAACCTCGCAGGCCTGGCCCGGCTGAGGTCGCAGATCCCAGGCTGGCCGGCTGGAGCACCCGCACCCCCTAGTGCAGAAGTGGCTTGAGGGAGGAGGGACCTCAGCCGCGGAGGGGATTCCAGCTGCTTTCCAAGTGAGGCCCCTGTTGGTCTGTGTCCCTCAGCTGTGAGGCACTGCTCTGTCCCCAACCAGGGATCTCCCTTGTTAGGAGCCAGCTGTCCCCATCCTGAGTCCCTGGGGTCAGGGCACCTTCAGGACCTGCCAGCCTGGGTCAGTTGGGGTCAGAGTCCTGCCATGGTCTGGAAGTGGCTGGTGTCCACACTGCTCTGGGCCGGAGCTGAGGTGGAGCCCAGCACAAAGCCACTCTGGTTGCAGTGGTGGTGCCTGGTGACCGGGTGACCACAGAGCTAGAACAAAGGAGACCTGTTTAGGCTCAACTTCCCCGTCCACCCTCAGTGGCCACCCTGCAGGATGCAATGTAAGGACTCAGTGTCTCAGTGCCTGGGGACTAGAGGACCTTGGGGCCAGGCTGTGGTGTGCCTTGGGGGGCGGGGAGCCCCTCCTGTGGGAGAGGAAGTGCTTTGGGGTCACCTGCGGCCACGGGGAAGGTCTCTAGCTGCCCTGACCTTTCCCCAGAAGGGCGGGGTCAGTGGGGTGGCTCTCCGGGAAGGGAGGGCCTGGGTGGGGCGGTGTCCACAGGCACCTCCCCTTCCCCATTTCCCAGGGACTGCCGGCCTATAGGAGGGGCCAGGGAAACTGTAGGCCCCGCCCTATCTTCCTGTCCTCCCCTCCCCTCCTCAGTCCCTTCTGGCCTGAGGACTAGTTGGAGCTGCTCTGTGGACCCAGTGCTCAGCTGTGGGTGGGCACAAGATGGCAGCACAGGCCAGCAGGGAGAGGGCATGTGCCAATTGCTAACGGCCAGCTCTGGTCCTGTCTCCTCAGATGAACGACCTAAGGTGCTTGGAGGACGTGTTCTGGTTCTGAGCTGCTCTAGGGCTGTGGACTGGCTGGACAAGGGCTACAGACATGGCTCTGGTCCTCAATGTCCCTGAGACTTCAGTCCAGGAGTAAGTGCGTGCTGGGCTGGGGCTGGGGTAGGTCACCTGTGGGAGCCGGGTGGAGGGGAGTGGGCTGCTGCGTGAGACCCGGGTTCCCACACCGTGCCCTGGGCCCCAGCAGTGAGGAGCAGGAGCCAAGCCCCTACGAGGAGAGCCAGGTGCACGACTCCTTCCGCGAGCTCATCCGGGAGCAGAGCCAGTGGGTGGCCCAGGAGGGCCTGGAGCTGCAGCCCCTGGCCGCAGAGGATCCCAGGCCCCGAGGCTGGCATGGTATGGAGGGGACATGTGTGCAGGCCTGGGCGGGGGGGTGAGAAGACCAGGCAACGGTCCCGCTGTCCTTCCTAGACGGTGCTCAGCAGACGTTCCTGGGGCCCGAGGCCGCCCAGGTCTATAGTGCGGCCACACTGCGCATCCTGGCCAGCATGCCCAGTCGCACCATCGGTGAGTGAGACCCTGTGCCCTTGTGCTGACCTTGATCCCTGCCCTGGGCTGGCCTTGGGCTTTACATGAGTACCTACCTCAGAGACAGGCCCTCCCGGCCCCAGCCCACCCAGTCTCCTGTCTCGAGGCCCAGCATAGCCAAGTGCTACTCTTGCTGGATTCTGTATTTTATTTTATTTTATTTTTTTTGAGGCAGAGTCTCGCTCTGTAGTCTAGGCTGGTCCTGAACTCACTATGGAATCCTGGCTGGCCTTGAACGAACACACGAACACACGGCACTCCTTCTGCCTCGGCCTCCCGAGTGCTCAGATTACAGGCGTGTGCCACCATGCCCCGCTAGTGTGGTGCTGGGCGACCAAACCCAAGGCCTTGGGCTTTGCTAGGCAAGCGCTGTAACCGCTGAGCTATTCCTCCAGCCCCATTGTGCTGGATTCTAAAAATGACTCAAAAGCCGTGGCTGGTGGTGCAGACCTGAGACACCAGCGCCCTGGGAGGCTGCGGCAGGGGGATGAGGCCAGCCTGGGCAGCTTAGTGAGGCCATCTCAAAATCGAAACAAATATGGCTGGGGATACAGCTCAGCGCAAAGGCCCTGGGCTGGATCTCTGGTACCACCAAGAGTAAATGAAATAAATAACTGACGTGGGAGTCATTGGCTTCTAGGAATGGAGTGGAGCCTGAGGTGTCTGGTGCTGGGGTTTCCTGGGGCCCTGGGTGGGCCTGAGGTGGGGAGGCCTGCTGCGCCCAGGGAGAGGCAGGCTGGGCCTGACCCTGGCACCTGTCTCCTTCCAGGCCGCAGCCGCGGGGCCATCATCTCCCAGTACTACAACCGCACGGTGCGGCTAAGGAACCTCCAGAACAGCCAGCCGCTGCTGGGGACCATGACGCGCTCAGCCCGGCCCAGCCTCCGCATGCGCGATTTGGAGCTGGACCCCGAGGCCCTTGGGGAGGACGGTGAGTGTTGGCTAAGCCTCTGTGGGGGACTCAGCGTGCAGGTGGCTCAGGTCAGGGTGTGGCAGAGCCAGGCACCCCTCCTCTTATGGCCGGAGGGTGGCCCAGCTGTGAGGACCCTCCCGGAGGGACCCTCGCAGGGAGCAGGGACCCTGGAGGCTGGGAAGGTACGCTGCCTGGTTAGCAGGGTGCAGCAGGGTTTGGTGGTGGGCTCCACAAAAGGCCCTGGGCATCGATTTCTTTTTCTAGTTTATTTTTTGTGGCACTGGGGATGGATCCCTGGTCCTTCAAACTGACCTATGTCCCTAGCTCACTTTTCTTTTTAAAAATCTTAGACAGGCTCATTACATTGCGAAGTTGCTCAGGCTGGGCTCGAACCTGGGATTCTTTTGCCTCAGCTTGCCCGAGTGCTGGGATGACAGGCTGGCACTACCGTGCCTGGCCTCAAGCATTTGATTGGTATGAGGTCCACGTCTGCACCACGCAGGCCTCCAGGCGTGTGACAGTGATCAGTAGATCTGTGCTGTTATGGGGCTTACTGCCTTCCTGTGGGACAATGAGAAAGAAAGAAAAAAAGAAAGGAAAAAGAAAGAAAACTGGATATGCAGTTGATTGTAGCTCAGATCAGGGCAGCCAGGAAAGAGGCACTGCAGGACAGCGTCCTGGGGTCCAGTCTAGTCTGGAGAGCTCTGGAGCAGCTGCTGGGGGGATGTCAGGCTCAGAGGGGGCATGTGCAAAGGTCCTGTGATGGAGAATGCCTGGCTTGTCTGAGCAGGATGGAAGGGAGGGGGAGCAGAGAAGAGCACAGGCCCCTGGCGGTGGTGACAGGGTACAGCAGGGTGGCGAGAGCTCCGGGATCAGTGTTGGTGATCCACTTTCAGTTTGCTCTGAAACACGGGCCACCCTTGGTGTGTGTGTCTGTGTGTGGTACTGGAGATCCAACTTAGGGCCTTTGCGCTGAGCTACATCTGAAGCACAGTTTTTAGTCTTTTGTTTTGTTTGAGATAGGGTCTCACTGTGTAGCCCAGGCTGGTCTTGAACTCACAGCGATCCTCCTGACTCAGCCTCCCGAGCGCTGGGATTGCAGGCATGCGCCTTTGCGCAGCCTTGTGTTGTGCTGGGGAATTGAACTTTAACTGCTGTGCCATCCCTCCAGCCCGAGTCCTGGAACTCCTCATGTTGACGTCCCAGGGTGCCCTGCTTGTGTGTGTAGCTGGGTGGGTTGTGTGTGCAGCAGTGTCCTACCATCCCTTTCCGCGGCTGGGCCCTGACTTATTCCTCTCCCCCAGCAGCGCTGGGAAGTGGGAACTCTTAGGGGACTTGAAGGAGGTGGGACAGGGGCTGTGGGGCTCAGGGGGGCAGAGGCAGGGCGCGTGGGCCGGGCAGGGTGAGGCGTGGTGGGCGGGCGCCCGCATGGACGGGTCTCCCTCCTCTCGCAGAGAAGCGGAGCCTCCTGGTGGAGGAGCTTCAGGGGCTGTCGGCTGCCCAGCGGGACCACATGCTGCGCGAGATGCCCCTGAACCTGGCCGAGAAGCGGGGGCTGCGGTGAGTACCCGGCAGCCCTGGTGGTCTGACACCCACGTTGTCCGCTTCCTGGGCCGGGGAGGAGAGTCTCAAACCTGTGGCCCCCAGGGAGGCGATGTGCCCCGTGGGCAGGCACTGATGGCAGTTTCTCTGTCCCCAGAGAGCAGAGCTGGCTCCCGCGGGGCCGTCGGAGGGCCCGGCAGGGCCGCAGCGGGGGCTTCTGCTGCAGCCGCCTGGCGTCCGCATGTGCCCTGGTATGAGCCTGGCCCGCACCGGGTCTGGGGTGGGTGGGTTGGGGACCGTCGTCCTCTGCCCCCGCTGGGGTGACAGTCAGGTCCCTGCAGGCCCTGTCCCGCCTGGCACAGCCCTGGCACTACGCTCTGAAGCAGATTGGCGGCCAGTTCGGCTCGGGTGTGCTCTCCTACTTCGTCTTCCTCAAGACCCTCCTGGCCCTCAACATGCTGCTCCTGCTGCCCCTGGTGGCCTTCCTGGTGGCTGTGCAGGCGGCCTTCCCGCCGGCCGTGCCACAGCCTGGCCCCCCCTGCACGGGGCTGGAACTGCTCACCGGCGGGGTGAGGACCCCTCGGGCCCATCTGCCCCAGCCTCCCAGCCCCCCCGGTCCCATCTCCAGGTGGCCCCACCCAGCACCGCCTTCTTCAGACCATCTGCTGCCCCAGGGCCTCCCGGGCATCCAGGGTGGTGAGGGTAGGAGCCCCTGACCTGGCCTGGCCCTCCCCAGGGCTGCTTCACGGCCACCGTCATGTACTACGGCTACTACAGCAATGCCACACTGGGCCTGCCGTGTGGGGATGGGGACGGGGAGCCGTGCGGAGCCGGGCGCCTGCCCTACAGCATGCCCCTGGCCTACCTCGCCACCACGGGGGCCGCCTTCTTCCTCACCTGCATCGCCCTGGTCTACAGGTAACGCCTCAGCCGTGCCCCAGTGCCAGATGCCTCCTGGGCAGGGCCTCTGGAGGGGCTCCGTATCTCTAGGCACTCGCGCCCCTGGCCACCTCAGCACAGTGGGCGGTGGGACATCCAGGCCCAGCGCCTGGCGAGTGGGCGGGAGGGAGAGCCCAGGTGGGCGAAGCCCCCGTGGAGCTGGCACCTTCGGGACTGGGAGTGGCTGGCTGTTCCAGCGGCAGGAGCTACCCACCCTGTCTTCTCATGTGCATGATGTGGCCAGGGCGGCGGCCACCCGGGAGGCTGCGGGAGACCTCAGGGCATCCCTCCTGCTTGTTCTCTGAGCCCTGCAGCGCCCCCCTCAACCGGCTCTGCTTCTCCGCAGCATGTCCCACTCTTTTGGGGAGAGCTACCGCGTGGGCAGCACCAAGGGCGTCCACGCCATGACTGTCTTCTGCTCCTGGGACTGCAAGGTGACGGAGAAGCGGGCCTCCCGCCTGCAGCGGGACAACATCTGCACGCGGCTGAAGGTGAGTGCTGGGGACGGGCCCTCCTGGCCTGCACAAGGGGCCACAGTCACCTCGTGGCTAGGGACTGCAGGAGAGGACACTGAGGCACAGAGGTCACGTCCTTCGCCCAAGGGCACGGGGCCGGCTGGACCTCGCGGGCGCGCTCTGTGCTCTGGCTTTTGTGCTGTGGGTGCTGACAGTGGCGCCCTGCCGCAACAGAGCTCCTTGGTAAAGGAGGGGTGGGGAGCAGGTGTCCCCGGGCCTCAGGGACTTCTGGTCATCCAGAGGCCACTCCCACCCAGAGGGGACAGGGCAAGCGTAGTGGCTGGCATTCGCCCCTCTGGGGTGAGAAGGCCGGTTCGGTCGGGGAGGTCAGCACAGGTCACGTGGAGACAGGGATGTGCTGTGCCCACAGGAGCTGCTGGCCGCGTGGCCGCCGTGCAGGGCTGCCCGGAGCACGTGCGGGAGGCTGCGCCAGGCGGCCGTGCGGGGGCTGGTGTGGCTGCTGTGTGTGGGAGTCGCGGGGGGCTGCGCTGCGGCTGTGCTCGCCTTCTCGGAGGTCACCGTGCAGGTACGGCGGGGGCCGGGTGTGCCCCGGGGTTCAGCCTGGGCCTGGGCTGCGCTCCCCTCCTGGCCTCATCCTCACCCTCTCGTTCTGTCCCATGCTGTGCCCCCCCCTTTCTGTCTGTCTTTCCTCCCCTTGTCTGCGGTACTCAGAATCGAACCCAGGCCCCGCACCCCCAGCCTGCTCTTTACTTCTGATTTTGAAATAGAACTTACTGGACTTGAGCTTGTAATTCTCCTGCCTCAGCCTCCCAGAGTGCTGAGATTTACGGGCGTGCGCCACCTGGCCTGGCTTTTCTGGCTTTGTTTTGGTTCTGCTCCCACTTCCTGTGTGATTTGACCGAGGCCAGGGTGGGTTTGGTCTTGGGGGTGCAGATGCTCCCTGGCTCCCCCTCCCTCAAGCCTTCCCCTTGGCCCTGGTGACCCCACCAACCCCTGCGGCCCCGCAGAACCCTGTGGCGGGCGGCCAGGAGGTGGGGCTGCTGGTCCTGCCGCTGTTGGTCAGCCTGCTCAACCTGGGAGCCCCCTACCTGTTCTGTGGCCTAGCTGCCCTGGAGCGGCACGATTCCCCGGTGCTGGAGGCGTATGTGGCCGTCGCCAGGTGTGTGGCCGGGTGGGGCTGCGGTGGCGGCTCCTGGGCACGCCCGCTGTTCCCAGCACCCTTCCCTCAGTGTCCATGTGTCCGCAGGAATCTCCTCCTCAAGGTGGCCATCCTGGGTGTCCTGTGCTACCACTGGCTGGGCCGCAGGGTGGCTGCCCTGCAGGGCCAGTGCTGGGAGGACCTGGTGGGCCAGGAGCTGTACCGGTTCCTGGTGACGGAGCTCGTGTTCACGCTGCTCGACTCCCTGCTCGGGGAGCTGGTGTGGAGGTGAGAGCCCGGCTGGGCGGGCGTCCTGCCTGCCCGTGGCCCCGCGTGGGGAGGGCTGGTGCCGCCTGCTGCGCGCCTTCCCAGGCACCGCCCGCCCTCAGGCTCCTTCCCCACCCAGGCTCATCTCGGAGAAGAGACGCGGGGGGCGGAAGCCCGAGTTTGACATCGCGAGGAATGTTTTGGATCTGATTTACGGGCAGACTCTGACCTGGTGAGGCCCCTCCCACCTCAGCCGCTGCAGACCAGCCCTGTGGTGGGTTCCCGTCCCCTGGGGCCCCGAGCCTCCCTGTCGGCGGGGCCTGGGCGGGAGGCTCTTGCCCAGGGACGCCGCTGGCCCTGCCGCCCCAGGTTCGGCGTCCTCTTCTCCCCGCTGCTGCCGGCTGTGCAGATCCTCAGGCTGCTGGTCCTCTTCCAGGTCAAGAAGGTAATGCACCACGCTGGGCACCGGGCGGCCCCGCCAGGCAGACTCCCACCGAGCCGGGGCCCACTCGGGCTTCAGGCTCCTCCCGGCGGCCTTGCGCTCAGACCCTGACAGTGCCCCCTTGCCGTGGGAGGGAGGCAGGTCCTGGTCCCGTCCCTGGTCCAGGCTCGAGGCCTGGCTGGGGGCACACCCTACCCACCTGAGTCCCCTTCCTCCCTCTTAGAGGCCCCAGGCCTGGGGAAAGGGAGCCCGGCAGCGGGGGTAGGGTGATGGCGGCCGTGGTGCCGTGGCACAGCCCAGTCTTGTCCCCAGGCAAGCCTGATGGCCAACTGCCAGGCGCCGCGCAGGCCCTGGCTGGCCTCGCACATGAGCACGATCTTCCTCACACTGCTCTGTTTCCCGGCCTTCCTGGGCGCAGCCGTCTTCCTCTGCTATGCCATCTGGCAGTGAGTGGCCAGGCGGGCCAGCGGGTGGCATGGCTCAGGGCTCTGCCTGGAGGGGACTGGGTGGGGGTGCCTCCTGAGGCAAAGAGGGAGCTGGGCTACACGCCTGTGGTCCTGAGGGTGCTGGTGCCCCTCCCCAGGGTGAGGCCCTCGCGCTCCTGTGGCCCCTTCCGGACCTTGGACTCCATGTACGCGGCGGGCACCACCTGGGTGCGGCAGCTGGAGAGGGCGGGCCACGGGGCCTCGTGGCTGTCCTGGCTGCACCACTGCCTGGTGGAGAACACGTGCTTCCTCTTCCTGGTGTCGGCCCTGCTTCTGTGAGTTCCGGGCAGGTGGGGTGTCAGGGCAGAAGGCGGCTGGGATGGGCGTTGCCCCTAGGTCAGCCCGACAGCCCCTGCGCACTGGCCTGGCCATGGCCGCCTGCCTGACCAGCCGCCTCCCCCAGGGCCGTCATCTACCTCAACATCCAGGTGGTGAAGGGTCAGCGGAAGGTCATCTGCCTTCTCAAGGAGCAGATCCGCAACGTGAGTGCTTTCCCGCCACTCCTGGGGACACCCGGGGCGCCTTCCGGCAGCTCGGGCTCCCACACCAGCCTGTGCGTTCTGGCTGCAGACTGCTTGTGTCTACGGTGTGCGGGCCCTGCAGTTGGGCTTCCGTCCCTGTACGTGTTACATGGCGAGGAGGTGCTGGGTTGCCACGTCCGCAGCCATGCTTGGCCGTGCTTCTGCGGTGGCTGGCTGCTGGCACAAGCCTGACCCGGGCAGAAGCCGCTCCCGGCCTTTCCGCAGCGGTGATTCTGGAGGGGGCTGACCACACAGTTGAGTGTCTGGCGGGCAGTTGGCTGGCCGCAGCTCTCGGGCAGGGGCTTGGTGCTGTGTGCTGCCCCAGAGCCTGGAGTGGTGAGCGGGTGGGGGTGCCCGGTGGCGCTTGAAGATCCCGGTTCTCCTTATTTCTCTGGGATCTGAGGAGTGTTCCCTGGGTGGACCCGGGTCTGAGTCTATGGGGGGCAGGTCTGGGGTGGGTGGCCTTGCCAATGCCTCTCCCTGGCTTCCCTGTGCATGGGTGCTGGTGGTCAGGAGCTGCCAGGGAGGAGGAGTGGAGTGTGGGTGCTGCTCCCCGCAGACACGCTTGGCCGCATTCCCAGTGGAGCCAGGCTCCAGGTTCCCACCACCCTCTTGCTTTGGCTGGGCTTGCTGGTGACAGACTCGCTCTGGTGCCCTGGCTCAATGCTTCTCACACTTTTCATGTTGTCTGACGAGCCCTGGGCCAGTGTCCTCAGCCCGGAGGACCCTGAGTGTGCTGTTACGGGGCAGAGGCGGGGTGTTTCCTGCTGCTTGCTAACCTGGCGGTGGGAGACCCTCCCGCGTTGCCGGGGCCTAGTGGCATCTCAGGGTTGTCAAAAGGGCAGGAGGGCAAGTGACTGGGGGAGGGGATGCGCTACACTCCCTGCTGGCTGGGAGGTGGAGGGAGGGTACAGTGACCTCTAGAAAAGACCAGGAAGCGGGTGACCCCCAGGACCTCTGGAGCAGTGCAGCTCACTGACACCCTGGTTTTAGCCCTTCTGATCTCCTAAACTGGAAGCTTCGTACGTGATATTTTTTAAAGCAACTAAACTGCAGTGATTACAGCAGCCACAGGAAACCTAGGCTCCCTGGCGCGTATCGCCATGCCCTTTGTCACACGGTGGCACTGAGATCAGAAAGCAGGGGATTTGTCCAAGGCACAGTAGCATATGACAGGGCCAGCTGGAAGTTGAGTCATCACTCACACCTGGCTCTGGGGACCTCACGGCGCTCAAAATCACATTTCCTTTTTTGCCTTGGCCACGGGGAAGCTTAGGCCCACAGCCACACCCGCTTCCTGGCTCTTGGTCTTTATTTGGAGCCTCCTAAGCCTTAGTGTTATGGGCTGTTAAATACTGCTCGTACGCTCCTCCACGTGCAAGCGGGTGGCGGGAGTGGAGGGACCGGGGGACGCGCAGTGCGTCGTCACCTTTGGGTCCTGGCCTTCCTAGGAGGGGGAGGACAAGATCTTCCTGATCAACAGACTTCACTCTGTCTACGAGCGGAAGGAGAGGAGCAGGTGAGGGCCAGGCCGGGCTGAGGAGCGTGTGTGGGGGTCTGGGGCCAGGCGGGGGGACCCAGCCTCCTGGGACAGGAGGGGGAGGTGAAGGAGCCATGTGCCCTGGCCGCAGGGCCTCTGCCTTTCCTCGGGGGTCACGTGGTGCTAGCGTGAGTGGGCCTGCTCCCCACAGGAGGCCTGCGTCCAAGGGCCATGGAGGCAGGCTGGGCTTGCCGTGACCTCGGCCACAGGAGGGAGGTCTCACATTTTCTTACTGCCCCGTGGACAGGCATGTAGGCTCCTGACACACAAGCACATGCGTGCACGCCCACCACAACTCCTCCCGGCCACCAGGGCTCGCGGCAGCAGGCGGGGATGCTGGCGCCCTGTGTTCTAGCGTCCCAGATACAACTCATTCAGTCCCTCACCGAACACATGCTGGGCCCTAGCTAGCCTCGAGGACGCCAAGGTCAAGTCAGTGGCCTCTGCCCTCGGAGGTTGGCACCCCTGCCTGCCACGGCGGCTGCAGCTGCTGGCTACACTGCGGGAAGCTGCACCGACTGCAGCCCCTACTCATTTCCCTCTCTGGCAGGGCTGGAAGAGCCCAGGCAGCTACAGCCTCAGCCTACTTCTCAGACGCAGACCCCTGGCAGGATAGCGAGCACCTCCGGCACGCCCAGCCTCTCCCTCGAGCCACGGCCCGGCAGGCAGAGACGTGAACCCAAGGCGCTGCGGTACACCAGCGTGGTGTGCTGACTGAGCTGAGGAGGGGCCAGAGGGTGGGCCAGCGGGGGGCTCTGTTCCACCAAGGGGCCTGGCCCTCTCCTACCCTGCCCAGGACTTTCCTGGAGACCAATCCCAGGATCTTTGCACTGAGTTACATTTCCAGTCGACTTTCTAGGTTTTTGAGACAGGATATCGCTAAACCACTAAGTTGCCCAGGCTGGGCTTGAACTTTCAACCCTCCTGCCTCAGCCTCCCAAAGTTGGGATTACAGGCCTGTGGCACGGGATTCTTATTTATTCAGATTAAATGGGTTTTGCAAAATGGCTTGTCTTGTGGGGGGCTGTGTCTTCGGCCTGGGTCTACGACAGTACCCCCACCACGGGCATCCCAGCAAGCAGCGAGCAGCCTGACCTGGGCCCCACAGGGATCCTGTCCATGTGGGCCAGAGGGGCCATGCCAGGCTGTGGCTGGACACTGAGCCCCCCAGCACCTGATGCTGCGGGGACAGGGAAGGACGTGGGGGGACGTGTACACCTCAGGGAGGGGCGCTGCCCTAGGAGGGCGCTGACCCCTGGGCTCAGGGAGAAGGGGCACCTTCAGGCCTCCTGAAAAGGGAAGAAGGATCCAGGCGGGGAGACCGGCCAGGCCCTGTTATTCTGTCCCTAGCTGCCTCCCAGAGGGCCTCGTCCATCTGTGCCGCCCCTGCCCAGGACGGTCCCGAGGGTGCGGATGCTGTCAGTTACTGGGTGTCTGTCAGGCCTTGTGGAGCTGCTGCCGCCGGCAGGGCCCTCCCGGCCTGGCGTGGCGGAGCTGGCCAGGGCTGCGCAGGCCCCCTCCCCGCAAGTGGCTATGCGATGCTGGCGGCAGGTCGGGCGTTGTGTCCGGCACCGCGGCTGCTGGCAGATCTGGCAGGCAGTCCTTAAGGTGCGGGTGACACGGCGCCTCCAGTCCAGGCCCACTCTGTGCCTTCCTCTTGGGTGGGGATGCGAAGGGTCCACTGCCATCAGTTTCGGTTTGCTGAGCCCACGTCACCTGCCTCAACCACTCCATGCTGCCAGGGCCTGGCACTCTGGTCAGACACCCGGGGCTGCTGTGAAAGGATGTCGGAAGTGCTGCTGGCATGTGTCACCAGCTGAAGGCCACAGGAGCAAAAGCGAGGTTCCCTGGAGTTCTGCGAGACGGCCGCACCCACGCCCGGGCCTGCAGGTTCCGGTCCGGAGCAGCTCCTTCCTCTCTGTCTACTTCTGTTCCTGGGTATCCACCCGGCCTTAAGGCTTGCCTGCGGGTCTTCCGGTACAGACTGCAGCACTGGCCAGGCTGGGCCGCCCTGTGCCTGGATTTGCTCAAGGGCTTCAGGTGTGCTCCATGACCTCACTAGCGCCTCGCCTCGTCGGCCGTTATGGTGAGTGACACGGCTGCCTGCCGTGCGCCCGCGCGGGGCGGGGCGGTGTGGCCGCAGGCGGGCTCTCTGGCGCTGAACTCTCCTTCCAGCCCCTGCTTGTGAGGTTTTAAGAAAAAAAGAAGTTAAGACAGAACAAGATTTGTCTCAGCAGCAGCAGCAGCAGCAAAACCCCAAAAGCCAAAGGTAACTGCCAAAGGAGAAGAGGCCCTGCCCCTGTCCCGACTGTCCTAAATTCAGCACGGGAGGCCGAGGTGGCACTGCCCTCAAAGGGGATTTGAAACTGCTTCCGGCTTCACGCCGTCCGGGCTTGGCAGTAGTGCCCCACCAGGAGCAGTGGTGTGCAGAGCAGGAAACTGCAGGACTCTGTCATGACCCCATGTTGTTTTTTTCTTAGTGCTAGGGGGATTGAACACGAGGCCTTTGCTCTTAGCCCCTTGTTATTGAGACAAGAGTCTAGCTAAGTTGCTGAATTGCCCACGCTGGGCTTGAATTTGGGTTCTCCTGCCTCAGCCTCCCAGTGTGCTGAGACGACAGGCCTGTGCCACAGGGCCCGGCCTCTGCACTGGCATCCTGGGTTTCTTTCCTGCGAAGGATTGGCAAACACCCATCGTCCGTTTCCCATTGAACAGGGTCTGTTCCTTGGCGTATCTCTTCTTGCCGGTTACACCCACAGCAGGGCTGGCCTGATGCCTTTAGCATCTCCTCCAAACATGCCACTGGGGCCTGGGGAGGGCAGCACCGCCTGCAGTGCCGGGCGCTGTGCTCGGGCTTACGCTGGGTTACAACGCCGCGTGCTTGTTGCTGGTTCCCACTTTCGTTTCACGCTTCCTCTCGTTAATTTCTTCTCGGACCACAGTCGCTTTCTGCAGTGTTTTCCTTCCCCACTTCCGGAAGGGGCGCGTCGGAGCCACCAGGCCACGTGGCACGTGAGAATGGCCTCACTACGTGGCGGAAATGATGATGGAGGCAGGGCCTCTGCCCAAGAGTGAAAGGTCACCACAGGCGCCTTGGCTGTCAATACTGACGCGGGGGAAACGGGGCTCTGAGAAGACAATCCGGTGTCTTGGGTGCCAGCCCCTGGATACGACAAGGGTGCTGCTGCTTCACCCAGCCCCAACAGACCCACTGCGCTGGTGTCAGATGCTTGGCAGAAGTTGCCTGAGGCAACTGCATAAAAACAGAAAGTCAGGCCCCATGGTGCGGGCCTCCAATCCCTGTACTCTGGGAGGCTGAGACAGAAAGTCCGAACCTAGCCTGGGCAACTGGGCCAGGCCTTGTCTCCAAATAAAGAATACGGCTCAGAATGGATGCCCTAGTTTAATGACCTGTGCCATCAAAACCATCAACAAACCAAAAAACCCCAATGAACCAGCGAACACTGGGAAACACCGATGACCTTCACCATCCTCTTCTCCGGTTATTTCCGACGACACACAGGGTCCTAGGTGAGGGCAGGCGTCATCTTTCACATGTCCCTAATCAGATCTTGGCCCAGAGAACATGAGGTCAAAAGCACATGAGGTCAAGATGGGCTGTGGGTGGTGCAGATCTTGGAAGCCCTCGGTTGTACGGTTACTAGCAAGATTTAAATGTTACAGTAAAACTGTAAAATAAATGGTCAAGTTCTGAGACGCAGTACGTCAGCCAGCCGGGGCACTCCGACGACGCCACAGACGGGGACCTGGCCTGGGCCTACGGCAGGGTGGCTCTCCCAACTGCAGCCTGAGGAGGGATGCTAGTGGCTTGGAGAAATGATACGCACACTGATGTGAACAGCCAAGAAAAAACTGCCGTTTATTAAGATTCAACAAAGCGTTGTACTTTGAAAAGCAACTTTCGGTGCGTGTTCAACAGTCACATTCTATGAGGAAAAACATTAAGATCCACAAACTTTTAATCTCAGAGTTACAGACATCTTAAATTCAAAAGAAAAGGTCGAAAAGAAAAAGAAACCAACAAAAACTGAGAACATTCTTTACTTCCATCCCAAATTTTAAAACATCAGGAATTTTCCTACAACTCAGCGTGAGGCAGCGAGCGGTAAGCCACCTGCTGGGAGCACGCGCGCACCCACGCACACGCGCACGTATATTTGATACAAGTGCGCAGGCATGTGCACATCGCATACACAGGACGCACGTCGTGACGATGAGATGCAGTCGCCCAAGGAAGGGCTGCTCAGCTAAATACACTACGACGCTTGAGAAAAAAAAGTCTTGAACCCGGTTTGTGCATAGTTCGTGATCCTCCATAAAACCAGCTTGTGTGGATCTGCAATCGCGCAGGACTTTTCTTTCTTTCGTTTTGATAAAACCATTAAAAAGCTAATTAAAAAAATGTAATGCACAAGTTTCCTGATCAGGCAGGCAGGGAGCACAATGTTCATATATTTTTTTAAAACATACTTGAGGGTATGTTATTCCATTGTCTTTCTTCCTTGTAAAACAATCAAAACATTGATCATTTTTAAAACATAAAGCAATTTTTTAATATATAAAGCACTCTTCAAACATCTATTTCTTTTGAGTCCATTATTTGGTAAATATGTAACTGCTACACATTAGAGATTAGGTATTTTTCTTTTTGTGTTTTTTAAAATCTTTTTTCCTTTCTTTCTTTTTTTATTTATTTTTTATTTTTTAGTAACATCTTCAGTGCTAGGAGTTGGGTTTAAAAATACATGAAATGGTGTGGAGCTGCCCTCGGGAGCCCTGGCTTTCCTGAGAGCGCGCCCGGCATGTGCAAGACAGTGGCCACAGCTCCTCGTCACGGTGACGGAGGGCCGGGGACAGTCAACAGAGTCCGCGACGATGGCCGAAGGGGGACAGCAACGTCCGATCCCAGAGCTCTGAAGTAGCGCATCTGCATTCTGAAAATAGGTGTCTTTACGACATAAGTCTTTTTTTAATTCCTTTTTAAACTTTTTTTTTTAATTTTAAAGTATGAAGGAGAAAAAAAAGGTCTGTAAACAGGTAGGAGCCCAAAACATGGGCTCCTCCAAAAGCAGTCACAACCCATGTCCACGTGCTCGCTTCTGCCCAGTCCACTGGCAGAACCATCTATTCTTTACAAGTATCTATGGCCACAGTTCAGCAACAGTTTTTTTTTCTCTTTAACTTTATATCCCAAATGGAAAAATGGTGCAATACTCTGGTAATAATTTTCTTGCATTAGTCCACAATAAAAAGCTGCTAAAGGTAGATATACATATTATTTCTCCAGAGATATACACTGTAATTTTAAACACAAATTAATAGAGTCCTTGAGTAAACATTTACACGTGAATTGTCGCCGGCCCTGTCCCGTGAATTCTCTGTAATGTTTAGGATTAGCTAAAGGAAGGGCAGGGACACCTCAGTGCAAAGTTAGAAGCTAATAATAACAAACATTTGACCAATGAGCCGAAAAAAGCATATACTGAATAAAAGGGAAAACCCAGTTACATCCCTCATACACTCATGCACACAAGCACGCGCACACGCACACGCACACGCACACACATAGGCTACGAACGTAGAAATGTTTCCTAGAGCCTGTTTCTGTGCACGGATGCCAACCTGGAAGTGTAGAATTAGAAAGTGTTCACATTTCACTCTCGGCCTGCTGGATTCAAGTATTTGCATGTTTGATATGTCTTTTTTTTAACTTTTAAAAAATATTTTTTGGGATTAAAAAAAAATGACATGAAAAAGTAATGAAACAAGGGTAATGTGCATAGGCGGACCCAGGGGAACCGAGAGCGATGGCAGCCGGCGCCCGCCGCCTCTGGTCATGTGCATAATCGTCACAGGCTCACGTAGTAGGCTTCGCGTCTCCCTCCCGCCTCCTTCCTCCCACCACAGAATACCCCTTTCCAGCCCACCTCTGAAAAGTGCCCTTCATGATAGGACTATTCTAAGCAGCTTTTATACGGAAAAACTTAAAACGACAACACACCATACAAACGTAGGACGACACAAAATAAAAAGCTATGAGGAACATCCTGTCGTTAGCACGTGACACTGACCAAGCGCAGCCTGCACTGTTGCGGGAACAGTTCACAAGGGCCACGATGAAGGTTCGTCTTCGGAACTGGACAGAGGTACTCAAAAGGGCCGTGGGCTGCTTGCTGGGTGGGACCACTGCGCCTGGACCTGGCACCTGGAAGGCTGGCGCTCCTCCTGCTCCACAGGCCTGGCCCTAAATGGACTCCCCACTGAGCAGGTCTCCAGGCAGCAGCGTGTTCAATGGGGTGGGGCTGCCGATGAGCCTGCCATCGTCAGTGTTGGGTGGCCCCCACAGACTGCTCGAGTACTGGGGTCCCCCACCCCACAACAGCTCGCTGCTCCCCTTGCCGCCCAGGCACGGGGTTCCCCAGTGGGTGGCGTCACTGCGCACCAGGCCGTGGGTGTTGCTTGATGTGCCCAGCCGGGGCTGGCTGCTCCCTCCGCTGGACTGCCAGCTCGAGGTGGGCGGCAGAGCCTGGCCTTGGGCCAGAAACCGGTTCACTTCTTCTTCTCCTGCAAACTCAGCCAAGATGGTCGTGTTTCCCAGGACACACCTACAAAGTAAGAAGTCAAGAGAACAGGTCACTCTGTGTCCCCAGGCTAGGCCAAGGACTCATGCTCTAGGCCGCCTAGACCTAAACCAGACTGTGCCTGATCCCCTCCCTTTAGACGTCCAGTGGCCACACAGTTATGGCATTTGGGGCACACCACCAAAGTGGCAGTCTGCAGGTACCAGTGTAATTTGCACCCTGTGCTAAAACCAGGAAGGACAGAGTTCCATGCCCCACATCACACCTCCAGGGACGTCCTGAGAATGGGTTACTTTACTCTGCACTGAAGCCTCCTGGGACGAGGCCAAGTGTTGGCTGTGTGGCAAGCGTCTTCCTTTGGACTCTCCCGGGTCTGAGGATGTTTGCTTTCTGTCCCTGGGCCCGCCACGTGCTGTTTGTCCTAACAATGGATGTCATCACAGCAACTCAGCAGCTGCAGAGGCCAGCTTGTCATGAGAGACCCGGGATGAGCTGAATGTGCAAGTCCTGAGGGTAAATGCTAACCCCAGGGCTTCTGAGTGTGACTTGCATGGAGCTGGGGCTGAAGTGAACTGAGTCACAGGGTCTGGACCACCCAGAGGGGCGAACAAGTAAGGATCGGGAGGGAGGATGTCCACCTTTAAGTTTCCAAAGGAACCAGCCCTCCTGACACCTGATCCAGGTTTCTGGCCTCCAGACCCCGAGGGGACCAAGTTCTGCCATGTGGGGCCGTGCCTGGGCCTGGGCAATGCAGCCTTGGGCAATCATGTAACTGTCTGCCAACTCCAGGGCCCCTGCAGAAACCATACATGTGCAGAGACTTCTGTGCCTTGGCGGCCTCCTCCTTGGAGCTGTAGCGGACCACGGCGTTGCCCTGTGTCAGGTTCAGGTGGAATGTGACGAGGGGCCCGTGCTGCAGGCACAGCGTCCTCAGGGTGGACCCGTCGATCTGGGAAGGAAACACGTGACACCCCACAGTTCCCTCCAAGTTTGTCCTGGCTGAGGAGGCAGACAGCTTTCCCTGAAGGGGCGCAGGGACATCAACTTTAGGACATCGGGCTGGACATTTCCGTGGCTAGGCACGCACTGAGACGCAGATATGTCATGTAGCGCATGTGTTAAGCGTGAGAGGAAGGAGAAGGGTCTGCCCTGAGTCTGCGCTCCTCTCATGTCTCCCCGGGTCTGAGGTGTGCAGAAGGCCTAGGGCTGTGCAGGGGATGCGTCCACGTGGGGACAAGGGCTACTGGTAGCCAAGCGGTCAGAGTCAGCTGTCAGCTGGGCAGCTGTCTTCAAAGGTGCCATGGGTCAGCCTTAGAGGCACACAGCCACACTGGCTGAGGGGCCTGCTGAGCTGAACCCAGCTCCCGCGCACCCAGGTGCCCACCAAATGCTGCACGCCCAGGGCCACGTGGGCTCAGTGAGCCGGTGCTCATGGCGGCTTACTCATGCCTGGGGCTCTACCTGGGGAGTGAGGTTTCGAAGAACGAGCCAGCTGCTGGTCCTTCCTGAGGCGTCAGTGCTCCAAGCAGAACCTGTGGGCCAAGCCCAGGCGAGAACTCAGTCGACAGGAAAAACAACAGTTAGGTGACACCGCCCTTCACAAAGTCCTAATCTTGCCGGAAACACTCAGCTCGCTCTAAGCCTTTCTTTCTTTTTCTATCTTGCCTCTTTTTTTTTTTTTTTTTTTTTTTTTTTGCGACAGGGTCTCGCTCTGTAGTCCAGGCTGGTCCTGAACTTACTATGTAGCCTAAGCTGGTCTTAAGCTCACAGCAGCCTTCCTGCTTCAGCCTCTGGAGTGCTGGGGTTACTAACAGGCGAGTGCCACCATGCCTGGCTCCAGTGGTGCTGGCTGACGGGACTCTAGTCTCTGTCCCCACCTCAAAACTCCTTCCCTGGAAGGCACCTGTGCTCACCACTACACCAACACTGACGCACAGAAGCTTGTTTCTTAACCCTAACACATCTCCTCCAGCCAAGGCTCAGCATGGCATCAGGGGGCCTCCACAGCTGTGTGGCGAGTGGGCCAGTCACAGACTGTCTTTACTTTGGGCCTAAAAGCCCAGGTTCCAATGAGATCTTGTGGAGAAGTGCATCTGAAGAGGTGACACAGACTCCAGTGTGGGCTAGTGTGGACTGATGAGGGCGGGAGGCCCTGGCCAGTTAAGTGGTGCCTGAGAGGTCAAGCACTGAGACTGCTTCCGACTGCCAGGCCCTTGGCAGAGTTCTGAGAGCTGCACACCTGACACTGAACATGCTGGGACAATGTCCTCTTAGTCCAGGGTGGCCTCAGCACCCTCCTGGCACCCTAACAAAGGAGGTACAGGGACAGAATGATAAGCAGAGCCACTCAGGGTACCCTACAATCCCACCGGAGCAGCAGGAAAGGCACTTACCCGAGGAGTAGGAGCTGGTCCAGCCGAGGGGACTGGCACCCCAGGTGGAGGAAGGCTTGGGATTGGCTAGCCCTGGTGGGGGCCTGGTGGGTGCAGTAGTGTTTCTGGGCACCTTCCACAGCTCGTGAGATAGAGAGGCTTGCGTGTGGGGGGCAGGGCCAGAGGACCATGTCGACTTGATGTCTGACAGTCTCCCTACAGGACAGAGAAGCAGCATATGCATTTTCCAAGAGAAGCGCGTGCTGGGTTTGGGGAAAAACAGAGCACCCGTGACACAGCAGCCTGGGAGGAGGGGACACAGCAGAAGGTACCCCAAAATGAGGCTTTGGGGTGCTCTATTTCCTGTTTTTTCTCATTCTCTTTTTTGAGATGGGCGCCCTGGTTTATTGGCAAGGTTGGCTTTGAACTCCTAGTCTCCAGTGATTCTCTTGCCTTAGCCTCTCACGTACTGGGACCACAGGTATCTAATACCACATCAGGTCATTATCTCTTTTAATTTTTTGCTCAAAGATACAGTCTGCATGTTCACTATAGGTCTCTCTCTCTCTCTTTATTTTTTGAGGCTTATATGGTGACGGGGAATCGAACCCAGGGCCTTATGATTGCTAGGCAAGCACTTTAACCACAGTGCTTTTTCTCCAGCCCTACCAATATAGACCTACTTGCAGTATTTCTTCTTTAAAGATTTAACTGTGGGGTTAGAGGAACAGCAATGGTAAAAGCACTTGGCAGCAAGCACAAGTCTCTGAGTTCGATTCCTAGCACCATATAAGCCACGTGTAGTCACACACGCCTGTAATCCCAGTACTCAGGAGGCTGAGGATGGGGACTGCAGTGTTTAAGGCTAGCCTGGACTCCATGGTGAGTAGTGATGGGTAAGTGAAGGGTCTAGATAACACAGTGAGATCCTATCTCAAAATTTTTTAAAAACTGTGGTAAAAAACACAAAACTGAATCCTCACAGTACTTCTGTTGCTTTGTCAATCTGCTAGCACCACCACCAAGGACACAGCCCTGTGAGGTTCATGGGCAAGCCAGCCTGCCAGCGCAGTCTACTGTCACAGCATGCCTAATCGTGCAAAAATTCAGGAGCACAGCACCCCGCACGCTCTCTCTACTCCTGCTCTCCAGCAGAGCTCCAGACCTGACCACCCCACCTGCCACTGGAATCTCCCAGTTTCTAGAGATACTTTTGCCCACCACAAGCTGAAATGGGTACAGACGTGCCCTTCTGGCAGCTGGGGCACAGCCTGGCTGAGGCTGGCACAGGAGAGGCTGGGAGAAGACACCGGGACAGGTGGGCCAAACTACTTTAGCGCTCCTTGATGGGACTGAACATGGCTGCCCAGCTGTCTCGCCAGGTGCTTTCTAGGCAGCTTAACGGAGTCACAGGGCTCTCGGGCATACGGTGCAGGCCCAGCAATGGTCTGCAGCTCCACTGGGCCCGGGCCCCTTGGCTGGAGACCACACCGCCTCTTCCCAACATCTGAGAGTTGGACGGGCACAGCTATATTACACACCTCTGTGATCCTTTAAAACATACCAGCTCTTCGGCTCTGTCACATGCAGGAGTGACAAGCAGTGACAACGGGCCTCTACTTCTGGCTTGGGCCTCACCCTGTCCCTGCCCTCCCAATACGGGCTTCTTGCATCATTCTTTCATTCCCAACAGCAGGGATACCCACAACATCCCTGTCTAGAAGCAGATGTATCTGCCCAGGGCCATATGACACCAAGCAAGAAGGGGGTGTACCTACAAGGGCCTTGGTCCTGACTGTGTGCATGGCTCATGGAACTGGAGGACCCAGCACCTTACACAAAGGTCAGACTGAAAGCGGGAAAGCTGTGCTCAGGTTTCAGGCACAACACGGGCACAACGCAAGGGCCTCACGGGAAACCCTGCTTTCCTGTCACACAGTGAGGTGCTGAGGGCGAACCTCTTGGCTCGAGCCTGACCCCTATTATAGGTGTGCTAATCTCACAGACTGGCCCCAGGTAGCCCTCGCTGGATCCTGAAGTCTGACTGAGGATGCCAAAAGTCTGCACTGAGATTTATGCCAGGAAAAGTTCTGGAGACTGTGTTCAGTCATTTTACTAGATTTTTTATTAATTATTATTATTTTTTTAAAGAGAGGGTTTCAGGTAGACCAGGTAGCTCCGAGCTCCGGTTGGTCCTGTACTCATTATGTAGCCAAGGTTGGCCCTGAATACACAGTAATCCTCCTGCCTCAGCCTCCTGCGTGCTAGGACTACTGGTGCCACCAGGCCCAGGCTATGTAGTACTGGGGAACTGAACCCACGGTTTTATGCTGACACATGTTAGCTGCTGAGCTACCTCAGCGCTTACTAGATTTTTAAAAGAGAGAAACACAGATGGAGATGGGTAAGTGAAGGGTCAATTCCCTTTCAGTTTAAGAGATTTTAATCATTAAAAACCTAATTATTAAAATGTGACTTGGTATCACAATGCTTAAGAAATAACCAAATACGATACGTAGGTTGAGTATCTGACATCGGACACCAGAAGTCCAAAGACAATTTCCGCATGCCACACAGGTGCCCCTTGGGTCTTCAGATAAGGGAAGTCTCTAATCAGCAAAGCCCTGGCCCTGCTATGTTGTCTCAATCTCATGCCACGCCTGCCTCACAGCCCACACCGCCACCTGGTGACTCTAACGGTGGTGAGAGAGCTCACCCAGGCAGGCCCATCCTCACCTCCACTCTTGAGGAGGTAGCGGTTGACATCTTGGATGGTGGTGTTGATGGTGGGCCCAGTGGGGACACTGCCAGGAGTGACATCAGGGTCATTCTCAGGATCAATGTTCTGAAGTCCCTTCCACGGAACTCCAGGATGGAACTCTGTGGAAACCAAAGTGAGGCCGTGTGCTGGAGCACCTCTGTACTGCTTCAGGGCTGCTAAATATAGCTTTTTCCTATTTGTGGAAATTTCTACCACCTGATAATATAACTCAGAGGTACACTTTAGACTCTTTCATTAAAACAATCACTCCTTTGGAGCAAATGAGAACCAGGTACTACAGCCACCCCCGTAACCTAGTGCCCCTTCCCTGCCCTGGTCCCCTTCCTCTCCTTATGTTGAGCCAAGGAGGCTCCTGCATGTCTGACACTATCCACACTCAAAATATATTTGCCAGCAGAACCCCAGTGGTAACGCCAATGCTGTGAGCCTAGTGACTTCAGAACCTGGGGGCACGTCATGCCCCGCTATCTCACAAAGTCCCTGTGATCTTACCTGGGGGCCAGTTGATGCTGGAGCCATTTGAGATTTTCTCACTGTCAGATTTGGCACGTGACCAGCTATGGGGAACAGCTACAGGAGGACTGGCTGGTGACTCACTATTCTGGATTAAATCGTACCGGCCATAGGAGTCATCAATGGAGGACTTACCTGGAGGCCCAATGCTGAGACCTCCAGGGACAGCACCTACAGGACAAACGAGAAGAGCCGCCAAGTGAACACTCTGCTTGCTCGAGACAGTGGGCCTGCTGCGGAGCCTTCCCTGGGTCACGGCCTTGGCTCTTCCAGAGTTCTGTTAACTGCCAGGTTGGGACTGCCTAGAAATTTGCTACGAGCCAGGGACTGTTTCGGTTTCCAAAGTTCATCCTTGGAGGATGGAAACCCTTGAGAAACTGTTCTGGTGTGTTATGCTGAATGTATTTACATAATGTGTACTCACTGTGAGGGGAAGTGCCCACAATAACCCTTTCTGAGGAGGACCATGAGTTCCCATGCTGTCTGCTGCCCTCACTCTGGAAGGACAAACTGGTGTCAAAGCTCTAGGCGAGAATCCCAGGTGATGGGCTTGCCCCTGCCCAAGACAATGCCCAGTGTGTAGAGATGTCCTGTGGAGTTGAAAGTATTTCCTTTTTTCCTTTTAAATTGCCTTGTATCACGAGGGAATTCTATAACCTGTTAAATTTTCTTCGCTGCTTATACTACGCGAAAATTCAGAGCTACATTTAATGCATGATAGTCAGATGACTGTCTATGGTTTGGATTTCTTCTTTCTCCCTCCTTTTGAAACATCTGACTTTTGTGTTTTATCTCTTGCAGTGCTAGGGACTAGACCTAGAGTGTCACATGTGAGAACAAGTGTCCCAGCACTGAACTGCACTGTAGCACCTTTCACTTTTCTTACTTTTATTCTGACATAATGTCTGAAGTCGTCTAGGCCGGCCCTGAACTTCAGGCTCTTCTGCTTCAGCTTTCTGAGCAGCCGGGGCTACAAGCATGTATCACCATCTCTGTGGTGTATCATTTCACTGAAAAATTTTCTCTTTAGAAGACTAACATTTTGTTGATGAAAAGAGACAAAAGAGTGCACGGGCTATGGCTTCTATTTCTTGTTGCTGTGGGGTGTTTCTCAATCGCTTCTGGGTTTAGAAGTTTAAGGTTCAATGAGTTTGGTCCCAAGCTTGGTGCGGGGACATACAATTCTAATCCCAGCTACTTGAGAGTTGACACAGGAGGACTCAGAATTTGAGACCGGCCTGGGAAACTTAGCCATACCATGTTTCACAACAAAATAATGGGGCTGGAGGAATAGCTCCAGCTTGCCTAGCAAACACAAAGCCTTGACTTCAATTCTTCAGCACGACATAAACTGGGCGTGGTGAGACACACCTGTAATTCCAGCACTTGGGAGGCTGAGGCAGGAGGATTGCTGTTTGAGATAAGCTTGGGTGACACAATGAGTTCAGAACCAGCCTGAATTACAGAGTGAGACTCTGTCTCAAATAACAAAATAAAACAAGACAAATGAACCAACCAAACAAAACCTAACTGAGAATGCTTGCCTAGCATGAGGCCTTGGGTTCAATCCCCAGTACCAGAAAAAATAAGTTTGATCGCTGGCTAGTTGGAATCTTGTAACAGAACGTTTTGTTTTTTGGTGGTGGTGCTACTGGGGATTGATTTCAGGACCACTGCACTGAACTACATCCACAGTCCTTTAGAGATTTAATCTCTGACACAGGGCCTCAGTAAGTCACTACATTACTTAGGCTGGCCTTGAAGCTGCATTTCTCTTGCCTCAGTTTCCCAGACTGCTAGGATTACATGGTACGTCACCATGCCTGGCTTCAGGAACAAGGTATTATTTCAGCTTTTAGTCATGGATTTGTAGAAACACACAGCGGAAGTTGCTCTACAATGGGCTAATCAATTACTAAGCCAGGAGTAACCTGTGTGGACGTGAGGCCAGCACGTACCATGCTTGCTAGGATTCTGATCCATAGGGGACGCAGCGCTGGACAAGCTGTCCATCGAGTTGGGGTGTGTCCACTGAGGGAGGCGTGACTGGGACTGAGATGGGTCCTTCACTGATAGACCACTGGCCATGTCCATGCTGCCGACATTCACGTTTGGGTTCAGTCCAGCTGAAAACAGAAACACTGTCAGGACGAGCCACGCCTGCTCTTCTCTCTGTGACTTCATGCCAGTCTTCATTCAGGGCCAACCAGTTTAACTTTCAATGTCGGTGAAAAATATTTTTTTAAAAAGAGCGATTATTCCCGAATTAAGGTGAACATATAACATGCTCTGACTATGTGTGATACACTTTGCTGTTTCTGTGCTAAACATGGATGGCCCTGAGACTTCTCAGTCCGCAGAGTAACAGAGCAAGGCCAAACTGTGAGGGGAACCCTTGGACTTCAGAGTATCTACCAGGAGCTGGCTGACCAACAACACATTCTCAGCATCCCAATATACCCGCTGCAGAATCAGCTGGCCGGCACACTTGGGTCTACTTCAGCAGGTGCACTCTGCCGAAATCTGCTACAGGGAGTCCAACAGTGTGACAGAGTCGACCTTCTGGGAAACGCAGTGCTGTCGTCTGTCTGCCCCAGCCTGATGGGTGAGTGGGTGCTGCTGCGACGTGCCAAGGATGAGTGCCATGCTAGTGATGACGGGGACCATGGGAAAAGGCTGAAGGACAGGGTCCCTGGTGGTGACATCTGAGCGGATAAGGCAGGCTGCCTAGCTGGAAGGGAGTAACCAGCAGTTGGGCAACCCAGTACTGCAGCTCATTCTCTGATGGTGGCAGGCCCGGCCCATACCACATGTGTACTCTGCACATCCCGTCCTGTCCGTCTGTGTGTACTATGTGTTGGTACACAGCAAAAGGAACTCTGCCACTAGGAAAGGTGCCGAATGTTTTGGTTCTTAACTCTACATCAGGAGCTGCACATTTAAATGCCTCCCGAACAGCTCTGCCGTGTCCACACTCATAATCAAACACCTTTACCGCGGGGCCGCCCACTGTAGACTTTATTTCTATTTGAACAGATTTATCTGGTCAGGGCTTAGCTGGCACTGAGGTACCCCAAGTGCCACAAGCTGTCTCCACTAACAGCTCACCTGACCAGGCTCACAACACAGCAGGGTCCCTCTGTAAAAGGCTTCCCGTTTCTTCAGAAGCGCTTCTTCCGTATTCACTGAAATTTTACTTGTTTGTTAGAGGCTAAAGCCCGAATCTTACTCTTCAACTCTCTTTAGTCTCTCAGGGTGAAAGTGACTCTCCCTTCTCCCTGACCCAGAAAGTCATCCCGCACCAGCTATTCTATCTGATAGGCCTGTTCTTCCCCCACATGTCCAGTTTCAAGAGGTGAGGACCACAGCAGCTGGGAGAGGCTGCATGGGAGAACAGGCGGCAGGTGCAGGCTGCTGGCTTCAACCATGAGTGGCCGAGCTCCTCAGGTCTTTGGCTTGGGGCTGCTATGAAGAAATGCTCAGAGCCAGCAAGGTACGCGGTTTGACTGGCAGTGTTTTCTATCATGCTAGCTGTTTAATTCTAATGTGGTTCTAACCAGCGTGAATACTACAAAATCTTATCTATGTAATTTTTCATCCAACTCTGAAGAAGCACTGTTTTTCTGAGATAGGGTCTTGCTATGTAGCCCAAAACAGCCTGAAAGCCTCAAATTTCCTGCCTCAGCCTCCCAAGGCACTGTATGACCTCTTTCATTTATACTAAGAAAGAAATCTCCAGGAGTAAAGAGTACTGAACTTCCTTCTCCACATGGAGGCTATGAGGCCAGATGAATACTAGGACTTAGAGCATTTCCAGGTGACAAATGACACGGAGCTTGTTTCTAGAACAACCGTGCCTAAAACAGAACATGCGTAGGCCACTTGAGTAGCATTTTTTACAAAGCGGTGGCTGTGATAAATAGTGCATATATATCCATATGTACGCACACACACACACACACACACGTATTTATATTTCAGAGATTTACATAGTAACTCATATTTTTATTCCTTTTCTTTTTTTGAGACAAGGCCTCGCTCTGTAGGCGAGGTTGGTCCTGAAGTCAATGGTGTAGTCCAGGCTGGCCTTGGACTCATGACAAACTGCCTGCCTCAGCCTCCAGAGTACTGGGACTATAGGTGTGTGCCACCATGCCCAGCTTTATATGGTTCTGGGAAATCAAAGCCAGGGCCTTGCCTTGCAAGCAATTTAACTGCTGTGCCATTCCTCCAGCCTCAGTTAACTCTTTTTTTCTTTTTTTTTTGGTAAGAGCTTTATGTGCTACCCGGGAGGCTGAGGAAACCATCTTGTGCTGGAGGTCAGCCTAGGCAACTGGTGAGACGCGCTCAAATTTAAATGAACAAAAGGCTGGAGAGGTAGCTCAGCGTTGGAGTACTTAACTAGCTGGCATAGATAAAAAATATTTCCACTTTTAGACGGGAAATTCAAGCAAAGGAGAGTCAGGCAAACTGCACAGTTAGCAGTGGGCTGGTTGGGGGGCTCTGGGACTCAATCCTGGCAGTCTAATCTTCACTGCAAGACGTGGCTCCTTCTTCAACACAAGGGGCAGAAAGGGGATGGGCAGTGACGGAGGACCAAGACTGCCCACTATCCATGACCTCACAGTACAGCCAACTGCATTTGTTACTGTCAAGCAGCATGCCTTCAGACCCCTAGGACGTGTCAGTCTTTTCAGAGACAGAGTAGCACTCTAGAGAAAGGGGTTATGCGCTGCTGGCAAATTCGCTGTCACTCAACTGGCCTTGCATCTTCAGAGAGGTAACGCATGGCTACCGATGCCTTCTGTCCTGTGTTCATAGATTAACAGAATCAGCAGAGAAGCCAGATGGGCTTTCCGAGCTCCTGGTGACATTTTACCTCCAATGCCTTAAGTGGTACATCCTGGGGCAGAGGTCCCGTCACCCAAGAGCACAGGTCCCATGCCTGAGCATGCGCTGACAGGCTGGGTGTTCTGGGGACAGCGCTGCCTCTGAGCAGGGTCTGCTGAGTATACAGGCCCTACTGTGTGTGAGCACTCAGAAACTCTTCTCCACCGGTGAGGCCGAGGACAGAGGGCAGTGAAGATCAGCAGGGAAGAAGCAGCTTTCCAGAGGCAACAACGGGAACTGGGGGCATTTAGGAGCCTTCGCAAGTATGACTACAGAAAACTTCATACTTAGCTCCATGTGGTGGTGGTAACCTGCCTGTAATCACAAACTCTGGGAGGCTGAGACAGGAGAATCACAGGTTGGAGCCCAGCCTCGGCAGTTTAGCCAGATCCTGTCTCAAAAAAGTGACAAAAGGAGGCTGGGGCACATCTCAGCAATCAGAGCACTCGCCTAGCAAGCACAAGGCCTGGGCTGACTCCTCCTCAGTACTGCATAAAATGAGTGTGGCAGTGCATGCCCATAATCCCAGCACTGGGAGGCTGAGACAGGAGGACTGCCATGGTTTGAGGCCAGCCTGGACTATATGGTGTGAGTCCAGGACCAGTCCAGGGTGCAGAGTGCCTGCCCCCCGCCCAAAAAACAAAACAAAACAAAACAAAAAGAAAAGGGGCTGGATAAAGCCCAGTGCCTCATATACGCAGACTTTATATTCTGCGTGCTCATTCTACCGCGAGGCCCTAGCTCTGCGGGAGGCAGCTGGTGTGACTCCCTCAGGAACAGCCCTCCAGAGACCTGCTTTCTGACTGGTGCAGACTCCAGCTCTGACAGGCTCTCAGCCTTGTGCCCACGGCGGGGCAGTCCTGGTCATCACGGGAGGCCATCTACCTGGTGGGGCCTGAGCCCTGGGAGACTCACCGAGAGGGTAAGGAGCAAAGGTGTTGGGTGAAGACTGCTGTTCTTTGGTCTGCAGGTCAGGAAGGCCGGGAGCCGGGGGGTGAGAGGGGAAGCTGTCCACGGCCGACTTGCCTGCAGAGGGATGCAGAGACAGGTGCGGCGGCGGCGGCGGCGGCGGCTTCACGAGCAGGGCCTGGGCCAGCTGGCGCTGGTGCTGCTGGATCTGCTGCTGCAGATTAGTGATTGTGCGCGCAACCTGGCAGGCAGGCACACAGGTGTATGTCAGCCAGATGGAGAGGGCCGTATGTGGCTACAAGGTGTCTACAAGTTCAGATTTCCACTGGCTGGGCAACAGTCCCGCACCCCAAACCCAGCCGACCCCCGTTCGAAATGGAGAACTGGCTGGAGAAGAGCAACAATGGTCTAACGGTCCACCAATTAGCACCCCTTTGCCCAGGGAAAATTATAGCTAATGACCAAAATCAGGATGGTTGACACTCACTTGCTGCTCCTGTTGTCTCATGGGTCCGGAAACATTACGCTGGGCCTGTAACATCTGCTGCTGGATTTGTAAACGTTGGTATGCCTGTTGACAGAAAGACAAAAAGAATTGTTTATATGGTGCTACAGTCCTGGCCTTTCCTGTTGAGACAGAATCTAGCTAAATTGCTCAGGCAGGAGGCTAGAGGGAGAGCACAGTGGTTAGAGTGCTTGCTTAGCAAGTACAAGACCCCAAGTTTGATTTCCTGGCACCACAGAAGCTGGAGTGGTGGCACATGCCTCTTCACAAAGGTGTAGACACAGTGTTTCTACGATACTTCCTTCCTGCCAAGCCCCTGCTACTTACTGAAGAAAGCGACAGGATAGACAAGTGCCTCAAACATACCCCGGGGAGGCCTGAGGACTGGAGGGGTCTCTGCGGACGGTGTTGTCCGCCAGAGCTCCCTACAATACCGCCCCCAACTCTTTGTTCTCTTCATGACCCTGGTTCATTTTCTAGGCAGCAAGGCTGCCAGAAAAGACTTCTAAACAAATATGGCATGCATATAATTAAAAATGAAATGGTATTTTAATATCTTTAATGTAAATATGTATTTAAGGGATATGATCTGATATTTTATGGTAAAAGACATTGTAAGCATCTGTAAATTAAAAATTCAACATGTATTACATAATTTTTTTTAGAGATACGATCCTGACCTATAGTTCAGGTTGGGCCTGAACTCACTATTTAGCCCAGGCTGGACTTGAACTCAAAGCAATCTTCCTGCCTCAGCCTCCTGAGTGTTGTCATTACTGGCATGCACCACCACCCCCTCCTTAGGTGGTGCTGGGGAATTGAACCTTGGGTCTTGCATTTGCTAGGCAACTGCTCTAACCACTGTGCTGTTTTCCAGCCCAAATTATAAAACTTTCAAGAGTCACTGAATCTTATTAGTCATTCTGTCATTCTTAAGTTGGGGAATGATCAGGTTCTAATGCCCTAAGGTACCTACTACAGAAAAACAAGAGACCTTCCTCCACGTTTTTTTGTTTTGTTTTGTTTTGGTTTTTTTTTTTGCAGTACTAGGGAGTGAACCCCAGGCCTGTCACACTGAGCTACATCGCAAGCCTATTTTATTTTATTTTTTTAATTGTGAGACACGGTCTCACTAAGTCACTCAGTTGCCCAGGCTGGGCTTGAGCTTGTGATCCTCCTGTCTCAGCCTCCCAGTGTACTGTGATGACTGGCCTGGGCCATCACGCCTGGCTCCCCTATTTATCGAGAATGCTATTCTGTATGCCATCCGTGGACACAGTACGGGAAGAATCACTCAAGTGACTTTTGTGTTCTGTGGTTTAGATGAGAAGAAGCTGGCTGAACAGTAAAAGGAAAACATCGGCCTAATTCTGGGGCTGGGGGTTTGCGATCACAAAGGGGCTGCTTTTACAAAGCTTAGTAGAAACACCCACAGGTGGAGGGTTTCCTAACTCCTGAGCAGTACTGTGTCAGCTGCTCATGTGGCTGGAACATGGGCAGGCTGTCTACTCACCAGCTGCAGCTGGTAGAGCTGGTTCAACATCGTCATATGCTGAGGATTAATTGGCGAGGTTAATAGTGCAGGGTTGAGACCAATGTTTTTTGCTGCGAACTGCAAAAGCTGTGCTTGAACCTGTTAACATAAAACACACCATCAGCTACCATATCTCTGTTAAAACATTTCCTTCCCAGTGTAGCTCTTTAGAGATTCAAACTGATTAACTGACAATTGTAAAACCGTAATTGTCTCAAGGTTCAACTTCAAAGACTGTTAGAATATTTGTGAATATTTTGACAATAGTGGTTACACGCTGAGAGGGAAGGACGGAAGACTGAGGGTCTTTAAAGAGGTTTCCTCCTTGAGTCCCACCCTAGAGTTGTTCCTACAAGCGACTGGCTCTGAGGTGGGGAAGGCTAAGCAGGCAGGGCCAGGCCTCTCACCTGTTTCTGTGGGAGCTGTCACCTTGAGAGGCTCAGCAAATGCACATGAACTGGCTCAGGAGGCTGTCACCACTGTCGTGGGGCAGACATCCCTCTCACTGGGCACCATTGTCTGTAGCCTCACTGCAGATCCGACCCTTAATGTCCACCTGCTGCCCACTCAGGATACTCTTATTCTATAGGACTCACAGCTCTCAAGGGCCCTGCAGGGCTACTTCAATGTTTCCATAATGTGAGATGTACACTGGTTCAAGCCACAACGGATGGTAGTGACTTCCAGTGAGTCCTTGGCTGTGCCCTGCTGTCTTCTGTGTGCCAACACTGTCTTCCTGCACACTATGGTCTGAGTGTTTGTGTCCCCCAGATTCCTGTGTGGAAACCTCATCTTCATTCAGTGCAGTGGTGTCAAGGGTAGGACCTCTGGGAAGTGACTGGGTTCCCTTACTGGACGCCTAAGGACCCTACCTGCCTGCCCCTTTCACTGTGTGAGACTGCAGAGCCCACCTCGATGAGAAATGAGTCCTCAGTGGATATCCAGGCCCCTGGGACCCTGATCTGGGATATCCCAGCTTCTGGGACCATGAGCAGGGAGCTCATGCTTTTTCTCAATTAACATGTCCAAGGTATTTTACTACAGCAACCCAAAGGAACTATGGCACTACATTTCAACAATTAACGTGAAATGTAAATTAAATTTTATAAACAGAAAATGGATAGACTGGCACGTTCTCTCTTGGAATAGCTGGGAAATGAAACTCCTTAGAAATCTCAAATATCTTCCTGTTAACAGAGGTCTCCTTGGGAATATAGTAGTTTTCTCATCAGCTAGAAAAATGTGTCTAAGACACCTTTGCTCTTCCACATAGAGTGTAAGTCTCCCTCCACTCCAGAATGAGCTCCACGCTGAGCAGAGCTGAGTTAGCCCAGGCTCAAAAGTGGCATCACTATATAGTGACCACTGCTGACGGTCTTTACAAAGATAAGGGCTATCTCACTGTAATGAGTCCCAAGCCAACAATTATAGAATGATCTAAACGTGAACATATCAACATGAAAATTGATGTCGGGCCTCAGAGCCACACAAAACAACTACTGGATTGTTGGAAGAGTCAGGATGCACTTTTGCAACACACGGCACTAATTCACTCTTGGAAATTAACTAGTTATCTGCATCTACGTTGTTGCTACACCATTGAGAG
This sequence comes from Ctenodactylus gundi, assembly GCA_004027205.1. Taxonomy (NCBI): domain Eukaryota; kingdom Metazoa; phylum Chordata; class Mammalia; order Rodentia; family Ctenodactylidae; genus Ctenodactylus; species Ctenodactylus gundi. The sequence continues at coordinate 174,217 of PVKB01001550.1, read as the reverse complement.
TTGACAGTTCTAGCTAGATTCTAAAAAAAAAAAATCGAGTGATTTGGTTGAGTTTTGGAGATTTTACAAGTTGAAGATGGAAGAGCAAACTGCATTTTTGGCCATGTTTTACTTCTATAAAAGGAAGAACGCAAGTCAAGCTTGTGAAAAGCTGCACACAGTTTATAGTGATGGGGCGCTCTCTAGGAGTGACAGTGCCAACAGTGGTCAATGAATCTGTGCTCGTCATTTTTATCTCAATGATGCTCCTCAGTCAGCGAGGCCCACTGGGGTTGATGATGATAAAATAAAGGCATTGATGGAGTGAAACCCTCATTACATGACACGATAGACTATACCAAACACTGAGCATCCATTATGGAAGCATTCACAACCACCTGAAGAAGCTGAGGAAAACGATCCTTTTTTGAAGCAACTAATAGCCAGTGATGGGAAGTGGACTGATTACAACAATGTGATGCACAGTTCCAACATGATGTTTTGCCTCAAATGAACGCAGTTATTCACCAGAGGAAGGTATGGTTTCCGTGTGATGGGATTTTAAGGGTGTCATGTTTTTCAAGTTCCTATCGAGGAATCAAACAATCTGAATGTGTACTGTTGGCAATTGGCCAGTTTCAACAAATCCATCATCCAGAAAAGTCCATAACTCATTAATCGTAAAGGAGTTGTGTTCTATCACAACAATGCTGAGTCGAGACCACACCACACACAAGTTTGATCGTCCACCAAAAATTACTGGAGTGTGGATGAAATGTGCTGCCACACCCACTTACCGTGCTGGCCTGACCTTGAGCTGTCAGACTTACACTTGTTTTGCTCTCTTCAAAACTCCTTGTGTACTACCATGTCCAATGCAGATGAAGTTTCACATCAGCACCTTGTTCAGTTTTTTGCCGATAAAGACAGGTCTTCTATACGCTGGAGGAATGTTAAAGCGCTTGCCTACCATGCGCTAAGTACCTGAGTTTGATTCCCCAGCACCACATAAGCCGGGCATGGTGATGTACACCTGCAATCCTAGCACTTGGGAGACTGAGGCAGGAGGACTGTCCTGAGTCCAGGGCTAGCCTGGGCTCCACGGAGTTCAGCCTGGTCTACAGAGTGAGACACTGTCTTAAAAGAAAATAAAAAGGACAGGTCCTTCTATGAATGAGGAATTATAAAGCTCACTGAAAGACAGCAAAAGGTTATGGAACAAAACAGGCAATATGTAATTGATCTTTGTTTTCTATATAACTAAACGACCTTTGAAAAACGCAGATAACTCAAGCACATTATATGTATATACTACTTTTTTTCTGAGACAAGGTCTACTGGCATGTGCCCACCATGCCAGGATCATATGGTACTGGGGAGTTGAACCCAGTGACCTGCGCATGCTAGGCAAGCTCTCTATTGCTGACCTACACTCCAGCCGCCATATGTATGTACACTTGCATGTGATCGTACTTGGCTCCCACAGCCTGACTCAGTCCTGGGTGGCCCTGGGCAGTTTCTGATATCCCCACCAGCAGTGCAGTCTGTACCCTTCCTCTCCCAGCAGCCAGGACTCCTGCTGGGTAGCTGGAGTTACTAGAGTAATTCTCTCAAGCCAGAGCAGGGTGGGACTCTGCCAACAGCAGTGTGTGGGCCGGCCCTCTCTCTCAGAGTCTCTCTGACCTTCATTCTTCGCTGGGCTGGGGTGGCTGGGGCTGTATGAGGAACAGGCTTGTGGACATCTCCTGGGAAAGAACCGTCATTTACTACTTGACGTATTACAGGATTTCATGGGTTGAAAAGAAGTCTTCTTCTTTCACAAGGACTCATTCAGCCCTCACTTGAAAGCAGCAACTGCCGTGTGGCGCAGTCCCCACCCCGCACCCTCTGTGCCTGCAGCAGGGACGTCAGGCTGACCTGAGGGGATAGAAACTGAGGCACTTGAGCGCGGAGGCTGGGCTGGGAGGAGTTCGGAGGCTGCGCTGGCGGCGGCTGCATGGTCCTGGCTTGTGCTGCTCCGCTATTGCCAAACATACCCAGATTGCCACTCGGGATCTGTAGGAAGATGGAATGAGTGGTTAGGAAGGCGACTGAGGAGGTGAGCGTGGTGGTGCGCATTAGGTTTTTCCTAACCACCGTGACCACTGCCACAGTCAATCTTGCCCCCAGCATGCTCTGGATGAAGGAAGGTAATGCTGGTTACAAAGAGTAGACAGTCAGCCCAGAGCTACACAACAATACGTTTTCGTGTCCCTAGACAGGGCTGTTAACTCAAAGAAACCATGACAGCAGAGCATTTGAGGCACCAGCCACAGGCAATTCTGGAAGGCTGCCGGTGCTAAGTGACAGAGGAGGAGGAGGGATATAAGGAACTCATTCAGATTCTTTTTGTTTCTTGAAACAGTTTTGCTCTGTTCAAGCTGGGCTAGAATTTATAATCGTCCTGCCTCAGACTCCCGAACAGCTGGGATTACAGGTAAGTATCTTGGTGCCCAGGAAAAGCAAAAATTTCAAACAGGAAACAGAGCTATTATTTCAACAAGCCCAGAACTGATTTGATCAGCAAAAGCAGGTAGTGAACTTAACCCTGTGCTGACGATAATGAATAGATTTGGGTATGTCTTGTGCTTTGTGTCATGGGCCACCTAGCAAACGGGGCGGCAGTGAGACATACTGCCCTCTCTTGGGAGGGGTGCCTGCAGGGTACCCCATGACCACTGGGCCCCCGCTGTTCAGATGGCAGAGTATCTACGGTGCAAACTTCTCATCATACCCCACCAGGCCAGCAACGGGCCAGGACTGGCTCAAGATGAGCTGGGAGCTGCTGCAAGGCACTGCTGGTCATCCCATGGGACCAGGGCACAGGACTTCTAGGTTCCCCTCACCAGCATCTCCTTCAGAGATGTACAAAGACACATGTGGACCAGACCCAAAGAAACAGCCTGCAATGCCGCTTAGGGCTGCTCATGTGACCATGTAGCCACATCTCACACACAGGGACTCTCTTGTTCCAACGTGCCAGCAGGACTCTCTACGAGAGATTCAGGAGGAGAGTGTGGTGTCTCCTCTCCACTGAGGACCACCCAGCCTCCTGCCAGCACTTCACCTGGCAGAAAAGTAGTACCAAGGGACAGCAAGAAGTTCAGATCAACTTTAGTGAAGTATGAAAGGCACTTTGGAGCATCTGATGCTACCCAGCTAAACTCAAGAACTGTTACTCAATCCTTGACTCCAGTGACTCACCGGAAGGAAAAACCCTTGAAGTATCCCCACTACCATTAGGTAGACGGTGACATTTAGAGACAGTGTACACACCCTGAGCTTGCTAAGAGGCGGTGGACACAGCACGCAGTCTGCTTTCCCAGCGGCCTTACCTGTCTAGAAGAGTTCAAGTTTTGCATGCCCAGCCCTGAGGCAATCCCACCCAGGGCCTGACTGGGGAGTGCACTGTTGGAAAGGGGGAGCTTCAGGCTTGGGGAAGGCAAAAACGGTGAAGTCGTGGGCTCCTCCACGAGGCCGCCATCCTGATTGGAGAAAGAAAGGTTGAGCTGTGCAGTGTCCCCGCAGACACAGCGCCGCCACAGTTTCCCAAGGGACAGAGAGAGATATGGATGGGTAAAGAATTAAAATATCAAAAGAGTGTGGATAACAAGGGAATGGTGAACATGGCAAAAGGAAGAGGGGGAAAAGAAAAAGAAAAATAAGATTAAGATATTGTTCTCATTAAAAAAAAAACATGTTACAAACACATGAATCAGTTTCTAGTACTCTCAGATACTACCATCCCTGCCCTAGGCAAGGGGCAGACGCCAGGGCTAAGTCTTACTGGGAGAACCCTTTGCAACCATTTCCAAAAAAAACCTGTTTCTCTCTGAGAGGTTACCACCAAGGCTACAGGTGTATATGAGGATGATTTCTGACATTTACCTACTTTTAATCTACACACTCAGTAATTTCACAGGGTTTAATCTCATGAAAAGGTAGGTAAGTATAAAAACAGACAATCCTATTAATTTTTTTCTTAGCATTCCGAAGGTCGTATCATACTACGTGCCATGATCTTTCCAAATTTATCTAACATTACAACCAGTCTGTGATAGTCCTCCTGGTTTTTTTTTTTTGTTTTTTTTTTTTTGAGAGGATTTCACTCTGTAGCCCAGGCTGGTCTAAACTCACTATGGAGCCCAGGCTGGCCTTGGACTCAGGGCAATCCTCCTGCCTCAGCCTCCCAAGTGCTGGGATTACAGGCATGTGCCACCACGCCCAGCTTATTTGGTGCTGGGGAATTGAACTTGGGTAATTAGCACTTGACTTAGTGCTTGCTAAGTAAGCGCTTTAACCGCTGAGCCATTCCTCCAGTCCCCCATTCCTTTTTAAAATTTTGAGACAGGGTCTTGCTAAGTTGGCCAGGCTGGCCTCAAAACTTGTGATACCCCTACACCAGCCTCAGAGTACATGGAAGTACAGGTGTGGCCCATGATCACACAGAGCCCAGCTTTTGAAGCAGGCTGTACCGTTGGGGGAGTGAGACCAGAGGAACTGTCCCAACTAGGGCTGCTAAGGCTTCCCATGGGAGCTTTTCTGTTTTAGTTTTTTTTTTTTTTTAAAGTTTGTCTTTTTTGCTTCAATGTTATTTTCAGGATTCAACATTCTGTCTCAAGTAATGCAACACTCATCCCTCTGTAGCCCAGTCACGCTGCTGGATGGAGGACATCACCCCACACTAGAAGGACTGAGCTATGGACTGTACTTAAACGTTAAGGAGGCTCTGCATAGGTACTGTGGTGGGCACTGATGCAGCTGATCAGAGATGCTTAGCCAGCCATGCATAGGTGCCTACACCCACCATTTTCCTGTTTTCTGAGGTTAAACATGTAACACATTATTTTTTTTTCATGTAACACATTATTTCCAACTAGATCTATGTATTTAACATCAGATAGACAAATAGAAACCTGATGACCCTGTCTACAAAAAAAACAAAAACAAAAACAGATAATCTGCTAAGTTCGATTCACATAATAAAAATGAAAACCAGCTATCAATTCCAGCATTTTTCATTCCTAGTAACATTACAAGAGTTAAACATTCATATACATATGTTAGGGGAAAAAACAGATAAATAAATGTGACAGACTAGTACAGTTTTTTAATCTGATTTGCACCAAGGAAACAGTTAAAATGAAGACATTTCTTGCCCAAAACAAACCACAGAACTGCCTAAATCCATACCTTGTCAAGAAAGGTGGGGCGGTCCATGGAAGACTCTTTGGAGATTGGTGGGCGGCAGCCAAGGGGCTTGGTGACCATCCCATTATAGTCGGTCACTCCCAGTCCACGCTTGTCCATGTCCACCTTCTTTTCCAGCAGAGCACCTGGGGCATAGCAAGAGCAACATGGAAAACAAGTGAGGTCACTGGAGCTGCACAGGATGGGCCTGGTGACAGCCTCAGGGAGGGGGAGGAGCCTCACCCCAGAAGATAGTATGGAGGCAAGCACAGCGTGCTTCCTGGTCCTATACCACTTGCTCGCCTGGCCCCGCTACCTTGGCTGAGGACTCTACACCATGGACACACTGGCTCCCCTCCCTCTGAGGAGCTGCCTCTTTCTGAGATGGACCCTGTCGGCCTCCAGGTCTTCATGTGCTCACTTTCTCCCTCCGCCAATCCCGTCCCCACAGTCTAACCTGAGCAGCTCTGATCCCACCTTAATCATTGCTTTTCAGGTACTAAGCTCCCATACCAGACGGAGTCTGTCCTCAGGGGTCTTTTGGCCCAGTGACTAGTACTTGTTTAGGTCACTTTAATTCTGCCCTGGTTCACAGTCTAAGAAGTTGGAAGCTCCCTGCTCCAGCTTGTGCTGGTGTCTGACCCCCATCTCGGCTCCATCATGTGACTGTATTGCCTATCCGTGATTCACAGTCTATGCCTGAAAATCTGCCTACTCACAGAAGTGTATTTGTAAACCCAACATTAGTATCACAGTATTTTTTTGGTGGCCTTTTGTGGACATGTGCAGACTGGTATAAGATTAGAGTTGCCTGATACTCCATGTCCAGCTAAGCGTCTAAGGGGACACTCTGTTTTCTCATTTTGGACCTTACAAGATGAAGTGGTCTTTTCATGGGCCACTTAGTGCCATGTTTTTTTTCAAATTTTTTTGTTCTTTGTTGATTTTGGAGATTAAAACTGTCCCCTGTGTGATGCTGGAGGCTGTCTAGGAGTCTTAAGGGCAGGAAGGCTGAATTGTAGTGCTGTGGGTTGTGAGTCCAATGTTAGCTTCTCAGGACAGTTTTGGTCAGAGAGGAGGCAAAGTCACTCAGGAAGAGCTAAGTGACACCCACAGCTCTCTGGAAGAAATATGGCAGAGACACCAAAGTGGCTGTATTGTCGATTCCTAGTGTAAAAACCCAGTGAGAGCACTGTTAAGAGACTGAAGGCAACAAAATTTGTGGTCATCCTATCCAGGGTCAGGAAGATGTTCAACCTTCCCTGTCTCATGTTTTATTATATAGAGAAATACGCCCAATAGCTATTTATGGGAAATGTGAAATGAGGCATCCTGAAACAGACACACACAAAACCAATCTACAAATGTATCCATGGAAGCTTCCCCTGGGGCACAGGCGCTGCCATCTGCGTCCATCCACTTGGAGTTCGCAGTAGCTCCACAGAACACAACTAGCAAGAATGCTGAGAACAGATGCTAGTTCACAAACACTGCAAACGGTAACTACCACACGTAACGCTGTTCACACAGAAGTGTCAGAGCCTGTCGCCCGGCACAGACGCTTTCAGCTACGCTGCTGCTCCTGAGCGAGGCCTGAGGAGCGCGTTCAGCTGGGACCCACAGAGGTTTGACATGTGGTCTCAGCACACTTTCTAGGTGTCTTGATTACCTCCTCAGTACAGGTGAACACCCTCTATCAATTTGTTCAAGTACTGGAAATAAATGAAAAAAGCAATTATCTCTCGTATACAGCACTGGCCATTGGACAACAGGGGCCTGGTGCCCAAGAGGCTGGCTGTGTGGTACAAACCCAAGCACTAGCTCACGACACTAGCAGGTGGCTCCTGGAGAGCAAGAGGTGGTAGAGGCATGGGGAAAGGGTGCACTCGACAGCCCGTCACTTACTCATGGCCTGGTCAAGGTTCATGTTGTTGCTCTTCAAGGCCTCTTCAGCTGGCTCTCTCTGCAGAGAAAGCAGACTTCCTGTTAGCGGGTGAACGGCACCACTGCTCAACAGGTCCGTCCCCCCAACTGGAGAGGCTCGCCATGAGCTCTGGTATCTGACATGCATTTCTCCACTGTGAAGGTTAGAGACAATGTCTTTCAAAAAGAAAATGCCTACAATTAAAAACAATTGCAGTGGTTTTTAAGAACTTGTATTTAACATCTTCAGAACGTCACGGCAGGGGTCCAGGAGAGCTTATATGCACTCTTCTGATCGCTTCTGTGCAGCACAGAGCATCGCAAACTCAGCATGGCCATAGTCCAGGCCAGGACAGACACATGTGCAAGCCCTGGTCTACCACCTCTCTCTAGTGCCACCAACAGTGTCAAAGTCACCGTCGGAGGCATCATGTAGAATTTGTGTTCTACTAGGCTCTATTATATAAACTTCCCCAAGAAACATAAAATGACAGCAAGCAGGCTCCTGCTGGTAAGCATCAACCTGATGGGAGCAGAGGAACCTCTGAGTGAGCCTGCTGCTACGTTTCCTGAACCCCGCTGGGGGTGGTGGCGCCACAGAGCAGCCTGCTGCCCGGTGGGAGGTACTGGAGGCCATTCTGGACCCATTCTTCTAGGGACATCTACAGAGATGAGGATATTCATCAGCTGACCCTAGGACCTGAACACAATGACATTTTCTGTGCAAAGACTATCCTGTACTCCAAATTCTTCCTGTACATTACCAGAAATTCAGGGACTCAACAGTTAGTTAGGATGCTTTTTTTGAATAGATGCTTCAGTATTTTGTATGAAGTTTTCTTTTGTGATCTTTGTCAACCTACTACAGAAACAAATGAAGTAAACCTAAAGGAGTCACAGTCTTTATTACAGGACAAGGCTCTCCTGCTTTCTTGACAGAAGCTGAGTGACTCTTTGATATAGTTCAAAGCAGTGAACCTTAACCCAAACTGCCTGGTCTAAAGAGGATTTAAGAATTAATTATTCCAATAACCCCATCCCTTTAAGTGTCTTCTCTCCTTATGATAAACAAGAAACACTGAAGCTGTGTCCTGTAAATCCCAGCAGTCTGGAAAGCTGAGGCAGAAGGATCACCAAGTCTGAGCCTACCTGGGCAACTTAGCAACCTAGGGAGACCCTGTGTCAAAATAAATAAAAATGAGCTGGGGGTGTAGCTCAGTGTAAGGCCTTGGGTCTGATCTTCAGTAACACACACACACACACACACACACACACACACACACACACACACACACACACACACACACACGATCTCTCTGTCTCTCTCTCTCTGGGAAGAAATGATATGGGGAATGTGGGGAGTAGTGATAAGAAGCGTTCACCGGGAAGCCCATGTCTGTGAGCTGTTTGATCAGCCGACCCATGATCCAGGCTTCGTCCTGCTTGCCGGATGTCTTCATGCCCTGGAACCAAGCATGGGTGGGGAAAGGATACAAATTACATGTGAAAGCAGAATGCTGAAACTCATGGTGACTTACAAGGCACACGTTCTTCTGCATGAGTGCTGAGCTGCGCTAGAGGTACTTTATGGCTGCTTCTATGGGAAACTGCAGGTCCACGTGGACGGAGGTTACAGGGGGCAGAATTGTATCTTTCTCCCAGAGAGGAAGTTGGTGCATTACGGATGTGTACTACTTTCATTATCAAATAGTCAAGAGAAAAGCTCCATTGAATTTGGCACAATGTGAAGCTTATTTAAAATTAAAATTTTTTGCCCCTTTACAAGCTTGACTTATAACGCTTAACTTTATAAGCAATGGCTCAATATAGGAATTCCTGACAAAAAAAGAAAAGGTAACAGAAAACAAACAAACCTGTTAATTTCACTCACTGCTCATGTTACAGCCATCAGGTGAGAGAAGTAGCAAAGGGGAAGGGAGGGGGAGAAGCCAGCTGTGAAGACCAGGGCAGTCGCAGAGGCCCAGGCAAGCAGGACGGCCCACCTCCACACAACTCCCCTCCAGCACTGCAGCAGCCAGGCCTCTCCTGACCCACTAACACGACAGAGCTAGTGGCAGAGCAGTGGGGACCACCTGAAGGCTCAATCCTCGGCAGACCGAGGTACCAGAACTGTCCGAGCCCAGCCTAGGCAGCACGGCAGGACCCCATCTCAAAATGAAAAGCTGAAAACCCACTCTCTAAGAATACACGTCATACCGCTTGTGCAAACAGGCCCGTCATGACGACACAGTGGAGCACATGGTGCTGTGACAACCAGCACGCTCTGTCCCAAGGGAGCAGCCTACAGGGCATCACTTGTTACTATGCTGCCCGAGCCAGATTAGCCAAGGTCACACTGTTGTAATTTGCTAGTTTGGCGTTTCTGGTTCCACTGAGATTGAAATACTTGCTAGTTCAATTGTGAAAACACTTCCTTTTGCTGTCTATAATCAACTGCACTCCCTACGTACTGACAGTCTGACCTGAGTTTCTGGGCTCTGCTTACCATTTACTGAAAAATTTTTAACCAGCAACATATTCACATGGTCTGAAAGGGCAAATGTGGACACAACCGTGCTCCTCCCCATGCGACCTGGTCCGCTTGGCTCCGGCTGAGAGCAAGTTGCCCCCAGCAGGTCCACACCTTTCCTCCACAGAAGCAGAGGCTGCAGTGCCGACCACGGCCTGGCTGAGGCCGGCGGCACATGGCGCATGCTCTGCTTCCCGCCTGTCCATTTGGCAAAAGTGCTGACCTTTCATATCACTATGCATATAGGATTTTCTTTAAAAAATGCTCAGCTTCCGATGTGGCTTAATATAACAGGCTACTCTGCCAATGCGTGTTAATTTGCATTTTCTTACTAAAAAAATGCTGCAGTAGAAAACTCCAAATGCTGTTGTTTCTGCCCGTGAGTGGAAAGGTGTGTCCTCGTGCTGATGCCTGGGTTACTCTGCCAGACAGTGCCACCCTGTTCTCCTTTCCGGGTGTGCTAACTTACCTTCCTGCCAGGGACAAGGGAGTGCTGACCTTCTCACAGCTTTGAGAACAGAACATACTTATTATTTATTTTTAGGTGCTAAGGACTGAATGCAGGGCCACTAAACCACTGCATTGAACTCTGCACATTATGTTCATTAAACTCATGGACTTCTGCTGGCTTGAGAGGTTAAAAATATGGCAGTTCTCCGTATTGTTTTAAATCAAATTCTCCTTCTTCTCTATTTTTTCCCCTTTTGGTGGTACCGGAAAGTGAACCCAGGGCCTTCACACTGAGAGCTACATCCCCAGCCTATTTTACTTTTGATTTTGAGACAGGATCTCAGTAAGTTGCTAAGTTGTCTAAGCTGGCCTCGAACTTGCTATCTTCCTGCCTCAGCCTCTTGGGCTGTGCTGCATCACTGGGACAAAGTAAGAGTTGTATCTATTGATATTTACTCAATCTCAAGTTAAAACTGAGAAATTTAACAATTGCTAACTCAAAAATAACAATATCAACCTATTACACGTTAACATAAGTAATATTTTACATAAAATAGTCATATTTTCCAACACTTTTTTTTTGAGAAGACTGACACTGTTTTGCTTTTCTAAAAACCTACACGGAGCTGGAGGAATAGTTCAGCAGTCAAAGTTCTTGCCTAGCAAGCTCAAGTCCCTGAGTTCAATTCCCTAATATCACATAAGCTGGGCATGGTGGTACATGCCTGTAATCCCAGCACATGGGAAGATGAGGCAGGAGGATTGTCACGTGTTTGCCTGGCATACATAGGACCAGGCTGAACTCACAGCAAAATCCTGTCTCAAAAACAAACAAAAAAATCTTTACAATGTATGGCATTAAAAGATCGCTGATTTCTAAGGTGTGTCTCCACATACACCAGGAGAGAACAATGTCTTTGGGCAGCTCTCGCTGCTCTATTTAGACCCCAAGTGTTTTATTTCATTCCATTCAAAATGAAAGCTGCTTCCTGGAGTGCAATCACTGGGAGACTATGGAACCTTTAAGAGGATGGGACTACAGGGATGTGTTCAGGGCACAGAAGGTGCCTTCTGAGGCCGTTATGGGACCCCAGTCTTTTCCTCTTCTCTCATACTGTTAGCCAAAGTAAACTTTTCTTCTTGGTAAGTTGATTTACCTCAGGTATTTGTTAGTGTGACAGAAAGATAACAACATCCTCCTCTGAGGAAGGGCTATTCTGGGGCAGCCAGTCTTAGTACTACACAAATAGTTGTGATTTTGCCCACTTGTGTATGGATGTCCCTGTGGCACTGCAGAGCACCCCGCGAACCTCAACTCTGGTTTCCCAGCATGCACTGAAGACACCAATGGGAAGTCACCGGTTCCAGATGCCCTCCCCCGGGGCACCAGGCTTACCTTCTGAAGTCCTTTCTTGGGGGCGTTGCCCCAGGAGCCACAGGAGGAGGCGCTCTCCTGGGAAGCAGCATTATTCCACATGTCCCCATCCTCATCCTCCCACTGGCCAGCGCCCAGGTTCACTTCGTCCCCACCACTGCCCCAGCCTTCTTGCATAGATTTGGAAGCTAGAAAGAGAGCAAACAGGAGCTCAGCTCACCTGCCACCCCTAGGTCACATAGCTTCACACACATATGGTTTAAAGGAGGCCGGGAAAAGGGGGTGAGGCATAATCTACCTCATTACTGTCTGACCCTCCTCAGATACAAGAAGTCATTTACCCTCTTAGACATGTACAGTGCATGAATACATGTGTATCTTTTCCCTTCAAACTCCAGACGTTTACGGTCTATGCTGTCCCAAACTTCCCCAGCCAATTACGGACCAATGTGAAACCCAGACATTCTAAAGCTAAATCCTGTGGAGCTACGAGAGAAGTGGCGATGCCGGCACGGTACGAAAAGGCGGCTCAAAAGTGGGTCCTGAGAGACTGCAGTCTCTGGGCGGCTCTTAGTCACAACTGGACTTACATCTGTGGGCCTATGTCACATGGGTGAGTGCTTCTCACATGTGACCTATGTGGGAGCCAGAAGGGACTGTGCAATGGAAGAAGATCTAGGCTCGCCACCTGTCCTTCTCACAGGCTCCCAGCAGACGTCCACAGGCTACCTGACAGGCCTGGGCAGAGGAAGCTCACATTGCCTTACAAATTCTTACTGTTCCCTTCTTTTGCAAAATATGGAATGATTCTGGTGTTAAACCTACTCCAAATTTTTACTTCTTAAAAGAACTAGAAGACTAGAACCAAAGACTAAATGACAGCAGACAGGTGAGGCCTTGAAGGTGATGATGATACAACATTTCCAAGGTAGACAGGCACTTCCTTGGGTCTCAGGGACACACTCTGAGCAGAACACACTGCTTCAAAATGGTCAGCCTAAGCATCCAGGAGTACTTTCAGATAATGGCAGTGAAAAACACAATTCTTCTTCAAGGTTTTATTTTTCAGTGTGGAGGATGGAACTGGGCCACACCTACACTAGGTAAGCACCGTAACAGTGAGCTACATCCTAGTTCATTTTTTCTAATTGTTTTAACAAGTACGATTTTGTTTATAAGAAAGAAACCAAGGCAAGCAATGAGAAGACTGCTGTGAATATATCTTCAGCGTTTATCCATCGTGCTTGGCAAGATGGATTTAAACTGGCAGGTAGGGAACCCTGCTGAAGAAGCTCATGAGCATTACTGCAGGCTGAGTGTCCCTTGTGGAAATGTATGCAGCCAGAAATGTCTCTGAGGTTTTTTTTGGACTTTGTATTATTTATATAAACTTAACTGAAATATGCTGGGGATGAGATTCAAGTTTAAAACCTGAAAGCAAAAAGAAATTTTTTTTGGGGGTGGTGGGGGTTAGGACAGGGATGGAACCCAGGGCTTTGTGCATGTTGGACATGAAATCTATCACTGAGCTAAACACTCAAAACTGTATATTTTATTTTATCTTATTTTATTTTTTCTTTTGAGACAGGGTCACCCTCTGTAGCCCAGGCTGGTCCTGAACTCATTATGGAGCCCAGGTTGACCTTGGACTCATGGCAATCCTCCTGTTTCAGTCTCCTGAGTGCTGGGATTACAGGTGTGTGCCACCACGCCCGGCTTATGTGGTGCTGGGGAATCTAACCTGGGTATTTAACACTTGCTAGGCAAACACTTTAACTGATGAGCCATTCCTCCAGCCCCAGCACTGCATATTTTAATTTTCAATTTGATATACGGTCTCACTAAACTACCCAGGCTGGCCTTGAACTTGTAACCCTCCTGCTTTAGCCTCCAGAGTAGCTAGAACTACAGGTGTGCATTACCGTTTTCAGCTTCTTCTCCCCTTCCCCTCTCTCTTCCTCCTTCTTGCCCCAGGACTGGGGAATAAACTCAGAACCTTCACAATGAACTACATACCTCACCAGCCCCGTTTCCTTTTAAATTTAATTGAAAGAAAAAAACTAATTTTAAGACTGGATCTTACTGAGTCACTATGTTGCCCAGGCTGTGCTAGAACTGTCAGTACTCTCGCCTCAGCCTTACAGTGCACTGGAATCACAGGCCACAAATTTTTAGTACTCCCACATCCTGACTGCGATCTGACTCATGAGGTCAAGTGCAGAATTTTTAATTTGTGTCATACTGGTGCTCAAAATTTTGGATTTTCTCAACCTATAGTAATACCAAACATGTATGCCTGATTGCTCTAATTCTTATATTTATTTTTAAAAGGAGGGTATAGACTCCTATTAAAAGCCATTTGGTGTTTCTGTATCAGACACAGCAAATATTTCCTGATAGTATTGCTCTGAATAAGTCTTAAATTATAAATTTAATAAGAAAAAGGGTCCCAAAAATTTAATTTTGAAAATTCAGTGACGGCCAGGGATATAGCTCAATTGTAGAGTGTGTGCTTAGCTTGCTTAAGGTCCAAGTCCAATCCTCAACAACATCATGCATACATACAAGTATACATACATGTGAGATGGCTAAAAAAGAGTCCTAAAGTTCAAAGAAAAGTATCCCCTAAATAACATACTCTGACCTCTTTCTTTTCTATCTTTTTTTTTTTTTTGTAATGGAGATCCAACCCATGACCTTTGCACCAAGCTTTCCTAGCCCATTTTTTAGTTCTGATTGTGAGACACAGTCTCACCAAGTTATTAAGCTGCCCAAACTGGGCTCAGACTTGCAATTCTCTTGCTTCAGCCTCTCGGGGTGCTGGGCTCACAGGTCTGGGCCACAGCCTGATGAGGACCACTTCTAAATGGCCAACCAGGATGTGAAGAATGCTTGGCTCACCTGGTTTGCACAGGGCTGGGGTGGCTGTGGGAGCACTGGCTCTTCCAAAGGTCACTGCTGGCTCGGCAGGGTGGTCTCCCCATCCGCTGCCACTGCTGGGAGGCTTCCCCCATGCCGCAGTGCCATTGTCGACCAGGGTGGAAGGCGAGGATGGCTCTCCCCACGCATTCTCAGCCTTTGTGTGGACATTAGGCATTTCTCCCCAGCCCGATGAAACTGCAAAAGTACAAGGGACAGAGGAAATGACAGAAGTCAACAGAGGAAAAAAGTTAACACGTGGGTCAGTTTTCAAAATCCAGTCATTCTGCACCAGTTGGCTCACTCAACACTACTGTCAGTTGCCCTGATAACTGTTGGTGGTGGACATTTCCACAGAGGTAAGTTTTCTCAGAGACAGAGGCCAGCATTTCAGTAGTAAGCAGACAAAAAAACATGACTGGACATGCAAAAGAAGGCTTCTGGTATAAAATGTAAACAGTTAATGTAAGTTTTAAATTATGGATATTACAATCTCAATTATGAAGTCTATTACTTTTCTTACTAACAATGGCATGAATCAATTCCCTTGGTGCACTCCATCCTAATAAAATGCAGCAATATTGATTAATGACAAAAGGACATGCCATCTATGAATCATTTCAAATTACAAGCCAAGTCTATGTTGATCAGAGATTATGTAAATTGTTACCAATAACAGAGGAGATGTCCCTAATCAGTTACTCCCAACAAATGTTATTACCTATAATTACACAGAAAAAAATGGATATTGGGGAAAGTAGCATTACATATCAAAGGGACAAAATTAAATCAGGAAAATTAACACAGGTGATAAAAATTATGGATGCAGTGGGGAACTAAAAAGTGTAGGAGACACAGTGGCCAACTTGCTGTGAAAATACTAACTTGCTACAGGTAACTGGATAGTGAATTCACCTAGAATTTGTCAAACTGACATGCCTCATTGAAAGGCAACAATGCACATTATTTATAGACTGTTTAAGTCAAAATTGAGGATAAATGTGAAGACTTAGTTAATCATAGCTAATTATAGGAAGTTTTGAATTTCTGTTAAAAGCATAAAAAACTTAGTGTTTTTTTTTTTCAAGTAGAAAGCAAGAGACTGAGGAGTGGGAGCAATGGCACTGGGGTAAAAGCACCTCCCTTGCAAGCTCAAGGCCCTGAGTTCAATTCCCAGCACCACATAAAGCTGGGCATGGTGATGGACACCTGTAATCCCAGCACTCGGGAGGCTGAGGCCGCTGGCCTGGTCACATAGTGAGTTTGGGATCAGCTTGGACTATACAGAGACCCCCCAATCCAAAGAAACAAAACAAACAAAAAAAGGTACCCTTCTGATTCACCCTGTGCATAGGAAGAGTTGAAGAATTCAAATAAGCCATCATCAGAACCAACATACAGGGGCTGGTGGTGTAGCTCAGCAGTTAAAGTGCTTGCCTAGCAAGCACAAGGCCCTGGTTTCCATTCCCCAGTACTGTATAAACTGGGTGGGGTGACACATGCCTGTAATCCTAGGCACTTGGAAGGCTGAGGAAAGAAGACTGCTGTGAGCATGAGGCCAGCCAGGCTACACAGTGAATTTAGGAGCAGCCTGGATTACAGAGTGAGGCCCTGTCACAATAAATAAGTAAATAAACAAACAAACAAATAGAAAATTAAGACAATCTCCTAGGAGTGGTGTACAGCTTCCTGGTAGATCACAAGCACAAGGCCTTAGGATCAATCCCCAGCATCACTAAAATAAAAAAATAAGATAATCCTTCAAATATTATAATTTCTGGTAAAATAATTCTGTATTGTGGGGTTCTTCTATCATTCTCTCTAATTTCTTCACTTGGAAAGACAAAAGAGTCAGGAATATAAAATAACAAAATGCCACTAGAATATGTAGTTTTTAAGTATTCATTTTTTATACCTCTTTGGTGCTGGGAACTGAACCCAGGGCCTCAATGACTGCTAGGAAAGTGCTCAGTTACATCCCCAGCCCTTCTCGGAGACAGGGCCGTGCTAAGCCACCCAGGTTGGCTTTGAACTTGGCAATCTTCCGACCTCAGCCTCCAAGCGGCTGGGACTACCTAGGGCTGCACCACAGGGCTCTGCCTGACTACTCGTTATCTTTCTCTCCGAGGCATGAAAACCAAGAGCCTAAGTGGTGCACACAGGGAAATTGGAGCAGATAGAGGGCAGGACAGCGGCCCTCCCGAGCAGAAAGGCCTTTCTCAAAAGCCACCCTGCTAAGTCAGCAGACAGTATCCTATCTCCTGGGAAAGCCATCACCGGTTCTAGCCTGTTGGGTAGACTCAGGTTACAGTTCCTTAAGGGTGACCTGTGGTCCTTTCAGGAAAGAAATGGTTAAAAAGTAGCCAGTCATAATTGCAAAAAAAGGGCCACAATGAAACTGATTAGGCATTTATTGAGTGCTATTTGCTCAGAATTCTTAGGGGCTCAGGCATTCTCAGGCACACATTTTCCTCAGTAAACTCAGTGGAGATGTACTTCATGGCGGGCGGGCACAGGCAGAGGCTTAGGTGCTCTCAAGCTTCAGGGTCACGCAGCAAAGCTGAAACCAGAGGTGTGTGCCTGCACACAGTCATCAGACAGGAACAACTCCTCTACTTCTCCCAGTGCCTGGTCTTGGGGGCATGTGACATTTCTGTTCCACGTCAGGTGTATTTAAGGGGATGCTATTGAGTAACTGGGGTCCTGGCCCAGCAGCTTCTCTTAAAAGAGCTCCTGGAGCTGCCCTTACCAGGTCATCCCCAGGACACACATGAAGAACAGAAAGCCATCTTGGTCATCTTTGTGTTGGTGTATCAGCACACATTTCAAATGGGCTTCTCTTTCTCATTAGTACAAGGGAGGCTGTACTGTATATGTTCAACTAAGCCAGTTATTACTTTGGGCTGGAGGGACCTAACAGCTGGAGGCTTCGTGTGTGTGGTTCATGAGTTCCGTACGACAGGTGGCAACTGCTAAGTGTCCCTCCTCACTCCCACTTCTGGAGCAGGACCCTCAATAACCCAACCTTGTTGAACTCTCACCCCACTAACCAAGTCCTCACAACAAGGGAGAGCCGAGCCATCCAGCTCCCCATCACAGCAACGAAGAGAGTACTCAGGCCATTCCTCTACTGCATGATGTGACAGAATTACCTCTAGATGCAAGGTCACTGCTAGCTACTTCTGGTCTGTGGCAGCAAATAGGTGAGCTGTAAGAGTGGCTTCTTGGGGATGGGGTGTAGCTCACCAGTTAGAGCACTTGCTGAGAAAGCTCAATGCTGTCTCCGGTCAAGATGGCAGCTGAATAACAGCACTGCACAATGTCTCCTCATCAACTCACTTAAAAAGTCAAGAAGTTAGAAAAAGCATGTTTGGTGTACCTAGAAAAGAGAGAAGCATCCCCCAGAACTGAAAGGCAACCAACCAGCGGGAGGCCAGAAACTCCGAAGGATCATCAAAACCAGAGGGGAAAAAAAAATCCCCGCGGTTCAGAAAGCTGCCGTAAGCCGGCTGCAAACAGCTCCCAGAGGAAAGCTTGTGGGGACCTGAACATCTGACAGAACGGAGCTGGGAGAGGACGGAGCACACAAGGGGAGAAGAGGCTGTGGGTGGGTCAGAAGCAGCCGACTTGGCGCGGCCCCGAGCTATCGGCACCCACAGACCACAAACAAGGTCCGGAGGCCAGAACCTCAGCCCGAGGCAAGCATGGATCTGGATAAGAGGGAATTATTGGCAGTGGGCGGCCCCAGCCTCAGAAGCACCAACCCGCAGGTGTGTGTACTACAATAGCAGCGTGCGCTCCCCCTAGAAAAGGGCCCGGGATCCCAGATCGGAAATGGGGCTCAACAGCCATTGCAGGCAGTGACGTCAGCAGGAGCCATTCTCTTTCCTGCACACCAGTCAGAGGTAGCAGAATTATGGGGAAAAGTGGTACCAAATCTTATACAAAAAGATCTGACTCCCCAGGGGAGGGTGCAAAGGGTGCTGCAATTGCAGAACCCAAAGAACCCAAGGAAGAGATGGGCAAGAAGGATGGTGACTTATGGGCCCAGATAGTCAATGAATTAAAGCAAGAATTAAACCAGGAAGCAAAGCAGGAAATAAAACAGACAGCGCAAGAGCTACAAGAACACTTAGCTAAGCAAAAAGCAAGCCTTGAAAAGAAATTAGAGGAGACCAAAGAAGAAATGGGGAAGTGCAGTTACAAATCTCCTATAAAAAGACCTGAAACCCCAGGAGATGAAGTCAGGGTAAATAAAGATCAATATGGCAAAAATGAGCAACTTCTGGGCCCAGAAATTCAGTGAATTAAAGCAGAAATTAAAGCAGGAAATAAAACAGACAGCAGAAGAGCTACACCCATACATAGATAAGCAAAAAGCAAGCCTTCAAAAGCACCTAGAGGAGACCAGAGAAGAAATATACCAGGAGATAATGAAGACAAAAGAAGAAATTAGAGAAATACACAACAGAGATATAGAAAAATTGAACGCAGATATTCAGGAAATGAAAAACACACAGGTAATAATAAGCAACCACTTTAAACAACTTCAGAATAGTATGTCAGACCTAGAAAATAAAGTGACTAAGCTGCAACATACAGGCCATGAAGAATACAAAGTAAAGAAAGAAAGTGAATCATTGCAATGGCTGATAGATGATTCAAGGAGAAATAACCTCAGAATTATGGGAATCGAGGAGAAGACTGAGGACAAAACAAAAGGCTTAAAGGACATGTTTAACGAAATAATGGAAGAAAATTTCCCAAATCTAAGAAATGAACATGGAACTATTGCAGGCATACAGAACACCAAACAGCTTTGATCAGAAGTGATCATCACGACACATCATAATTAAAACTCTAGAAACCCAACACAAAGAGAAAATACTAAAAGCGGTAAAAGAAAAACAGAAGGTGACCTACAAAGATAAACCCATCAGGATAACGGCAGATTTTTCAACCCAAACTCTAAAAGCAAGGAAATCATGGAGCAATGTCATCAAAGCACTAAAAAAACATAAATACCAAGACTGCTATATCCAGCAAAATTATCTTTTAATTTAAAGGGAGAACTTAAAACTTTCCATGACAGAGACAGCTTAAAGGAATTTGCAGCCACTGAGCCAGTCTTGCAGAAAATACTTAAAGGAAACTTGGACAGTGAAAGGGAGACCAGTGACACCAATGACCCCAGAGAAAAAGTGAAAACAGCTAGAGGAGAATGAGCTGAGAAAAATGTAGGTTAGTAATCAGTGAAATACGAGTAAATAAGATATGAAAGTTAGGAAATTCTGAAATAACTAGATTTGCCTTCATGTCTGTCGCTTTAAGTATATTTATATGGTATAGATTTAAGTTCATTTAATGTAGCAATGTGATACAGTTTTAACTTTGTTTTGTTGCAACAATTCACTTATTAGGTCACTAATGAAAGTTTATCCTAAGGAAACTGACTTATGTAAAGATAATCTTGTAAATGTACAAATATGCACCTTCCAGTATTTAGCTAAGGAAACTGAATTTTACTTACTTATTTTTCTCTTCTTTCCCAAATTAACTAGTCTTTCGAACTACATGCTTATAATTATTTTCTAGTGTGAACTGGTGGGTAAGGCCAGGTTTAACAATAACAACAAAGATGTAGGAAAATATGGGAAAAAAAAAAACCTTTTTGGTGAATATCCCAATGAAGGGATTGGTTGGATTCAGGGAGGAGATGTCAAGATTTGACTACTATGAACCCATTAGAGGAATAGGAAGCTGGGATAGAGTGGTGACTTGAGTGAAATGACTTAGGTGCGGTAGATTAATATGTTAAACACTATATGGTTTCTCAGACTTGGAAAACCCAGAACACAGACATTCTCTGGAACCATATGAAGTGATAGCCGAAGCCGGGGGAAGGGACAGGGAGGCGTGGGAGGGTAGAAGATGGGAAGGGATTGTGAAGTCGATGTGATACATAGGTGTATGAAACACCCAAATTCATTGTAAATACTATGTATTACATTTGTATATTAATAAAAATAGTGGGGAAAAAAAAAGAAAGCTCAAGGCCCCGAGTTCAATTCTCCAGAATCACATAGAACTGGGAATGGTGATGCACATCTGTAATCCCAGAACATGGGAGACTAAGGCAGGAGGATTGCCTTGAATTTGAGGCCAGCCTGGACTCCATAGTGAGTTCAGGATTGGTTTGTACCACAGAGACAGACACTGTCTCAAAAAAACAAAAAATAAAAAGTGGCAACGGGTCTTGCTTTCACTTTTACACCGAAGAATGATAAACTTTTTTAGGTCAGGGTGTCTTGAAGCAAGGACAGTATTTTCTAGTATGTACTATGTGACTTAAAGAGAAAACAACTACGGCTCACCTACTGTTAGTGATGGGAGACATGCCTCTTCCATAACTAACAGGATCTCTTTCTATATCGCATATATTTGAGTCAGAAAACTGAGTTTCAGACTAGCTATGTGTAGATGGCCGAAATGTGACATCAAACTGGCCCCTGGCTTGGGAATTCCACAATGGGCACATGCCATCCATAGGGTTGCTGCCAGGCACTGGACATGCACGATGCTCTGGCCTAAGTCATGAGTTTTCAGTATTTCCCTAGTTTTCTTCCTTCCTTCCCTCCCTCGCTGGCGGGGATCCAGCCTGGGGCCTTGTGCCTACCAGACAACACTAAACCACTAGGCCCCACCACCAGGCCTCCGTCTGGGATTCTGATTGGCCTCTGGAACTAATATTTTACTCTCATCTGGTGCTGGAAGGTAGTTAATAAGCCATGGTGTTGCTGGTCTCGCTTGGACTTTCACATGTGCCTAAACTAACTACAGTGGTTTCCCTCTGCCACACCAATCCCGTCAAATCATGCACATGCTCTGGTGATATCTGATATAGTTCAGAGGTAAAAGAAGCCATCTCTTAAGGTTCTCCCCAATCGCACTGCTGATCCACAGTCAACTGTGAGTATTTACTATGTACTAAATAGGCGAATTAATATTTGCTCTTCTCCTGTGTATCTACAAGTCGATTTCTAAGTGTCCAGGATATTTAAGTCTAAGTGCACTAGACAGTTGGGCTGCTAGGTACTTTTAAGATCTGCTTCCAACCCTGTAGAAATGTAAATGGATGTGTTTGCACTTTCTTGCTCTTGACCACTTCTTTCCCAGTAGTCAAAACAACAGCCTGGTTCTGCAATGATCTATCAAAAGGGAAACACTGCCAGCAAGGGCACTGGTTCCCACCCTGCAGGGTGTCATGGGTGCGCTGTCTGTCTGCAGGCCGAGGCGCAGGCTACCCAGCTCCTTCCTTACTTCACAGGCGCTATGGAGAGCAGTCTCAACTGCTGATCCATCCGCAAAGTGCGACGCTGGCAAAGGAGCGTTGTGTGTGATCACAGATGGCAGGACATGCTTGCCCCAAGAACCCAGGCTTGCCTGGCACGGCGAACGCTACTGTTTAAGAATTTGGGCCTGTTGCTGGTTTTCCAGTTACCAAAAGAAACTGGATTTGATCTGTCTCTGTCCTGGCTTAGGTTGTGTTTGTCTGTCCGACTCCAGCTCCTGGCAGGCAGTCTCTGGTCTAAATCACCCCATACTATCTTTTCCACTGGTACCAAGCAGGAACTTAAAATATATGCCTTAATTTGATTTCACAAGTTTTCTTTCAACTGAAACCAAGACCTGACTTTTATAAGGCCCTTCACATCTTATAAAAATTGTTCTAATTCAGTCAGAAACACAGGAAATAGCAGACCACCTGTGTACACACTTAGAATTTACCTCACCTGCCGCACTGGCTTGCCACAGGGCTTTAACACTACCAGGGGGTGGGCCTTGTTCCAGAACAATTAAACTAAACTATGGGACTGGCTGGTGCCCTTTCCTCCACCCTGGTCCCTCCCCCATGCTGCAAGGTAACTCTGCAAAGAGCCAGGGCTGAGAATCGCTGGTTTATCTGATAAAAGAATGAGGACAAGCAAGTGTAGAGCATACAAGCAAATGGAACGAACGGCCCCATCTTCTCCTGCGGGATGCGTTTCTCCTCTCCTCTCGCTTTCGATGTCCACACTGGGTGTTGGCACTGTCATGTACGGGGTTAAGTGTGTGGCACCTAGACAAGGACAAGTGTGGACGATCTAGATAATATGTGGGTACAAAAACAAGGCTGTTACTCAAAAACTTGCGACCAGCTTGGGTGACTATGATCAAATCCTTGAAGGCTTGATCACCGGGCAAAGCCGACACACATGCTCACAAAGACGCGAAGCAACCAGAGGCGCTCAGGAGATGGGCTCCACTAAGAAAAGGACCCGACATGACGCCTACACAAAGATGTACACTACCCAACAGTTGTAGGTCTGAGGAGGAGACCAGACAGAGGGTACAGCTCACATAAACACAGCCTTAAGTTAGACTCTCCTCTGGGAACGTGAACACAACAAGGGAAGTGCCCAGCCCTCCTCATACCCTCCCCACTGCTAGAGGAACCTGCCAGAGTCACGCTCCCTGGATAGTATTTAACACAACACTATAAGGCCAAGGGAGACTTATGTCAGTTTTGCCATCTGCTATCAAATCACTATGCCTGTGGAATGAGCAAAAACCACTCTTACTCAGAAAGTGGCACAAGGCACCTTCCATACCTGGCCCAAGCAGTGGCGAGCGGTTGAGAGGCGCAGCAGCCTGGTGCGGGGGTGGCGACTCCCCGCGATGCGCAGAGCTGCTTGTGGTGGGGGTGGGGGTGGGGGTGGCGCTGGTCGTGGTGCTGCTCTGGACCACTGGATTGTTCCTGTCCCACATGTTTACAGTTTTGTTGGTGTAGCTGCTTGGATCTCCCCAAGCTGAGGTACCGTCGTCGATCTCCATTTTGCGCCGGATGGACGGTGGTGAGGGCTCCTCCCAGCCAGTCGCCTCACTGTCCTTCAGCTTGACTGGCACTGGCCCGCCGATCCACCCGGTCCCTGTCTGTTTGACAGAAGCAGCTCCTCCCCAGTTACTCACATTGTTGTCTTGGGGCTTGTTGGCCCAGTTCTGTTGGGGACCAGGTTTGAGAGACTCCCCCCAGTTTGTACCTGGATTTGCTTTTGCATTTGTGCCATTGCCCCAACCACTGGTCCCAGATCTCGAGCCATCGTTCCAACCGGACCCTGACCGGTTACTGTCAGCACCCCATCCAGATCCGCTGGTTCTCCCATCCCCCAGGTGTCCGAGAACAGCCGATGGATCTGCCCAGTCTCCCCCTCCTGTACTCCAGGCTGGGTTTGACCTTTGTCCCTCTCCCCAGTTTTGGGATTTGGGTTTCTGAGGCTCACCCCAGGTGGGTGACTTGTCCTCCTGATTTACGGTCCCACTCCAAGCATGGCCACTCTTGGCAGCAGCAGCATTATTAACAGCAGTAGAGCTTATCGAGTCCCCCCAAACCCCTGGGCCACTTGGCGCTTTGTGGCTGCTGTCTCCCCAACCTGTGTTTGCGGGCACAGCGGCAGGGGGTGAGCTGACCCACCCCGATACTGAAGAGGTATTTGTACTGTTCATGATGGACCCATCGTTCTTCCCCCCTGAGTTTGAAGGCTGAGCAGCTGCACACCCCCAGGCCTCTGTCCCATTGTCATTTTTTCTTTCAGACCTAGGGGACTCTTCAAATTCCCAGGCAGTGTTTTGCTTTACAGGAGTCTGTCCCCAACCAGTATTAGACAGAACTCTTGGGTCAAGATCGTTCCTGGGCAGCTGGATGTGCCCTTGGTCTAGTACCCCTTTATCGCGCCTCCGGCCCTCCCCCAAGCCCTCCCGCCCGGCTCCTCCTTCACCGGGACTGCCAGACCCTTCGCTACTTCCTTCACTTGCTGTGGTTCCGGAAGACGCGGCTTTGGCCCAAGAGTTCCGATGTTCACTGCCGGGCTGCAGGGCAGAGGTCTGGCCAGTGACACTGGGGCAGTCCCATCCTGATGACCCTTTCCCACTGATGTCACTGTTGGAATGCTGGTTTGGGGGCTTTCCCCACTCCCCGTTCACACCGTTGGAGGAGCTTCGGCTGGAGTGGCCCCAAGCTCCTGAATGGATGTTACCAACACCACTGCTGCCGCTGCCGCTGCCACTGCCCCTGCCCCAGGAGAGTACCCCGGGGCCTGGAGGAGGCCCTGCGTCCCAGGCGCTCCCTCCATTCCCTTCCTTCTGCACAGCACTGCTGGATCCATTCTGTTTAGCACTTAATGCTGAGTTCACAGTGTCTCCATTCCCCTGACTGAACCCAGAATTGCTATTTCCTGTGGCAGGGTTACTGGGGGACAATCCCCACACAGAACTGTTTATTCCTTCACCAGCACCCCCACTGCTTTGAGAAACTGCGGATCCGTTAGCACCAGGAAGGCCTTGCAGGTGGGGCGGGACGATGGCCCCCATGCCGACAGCCATGCCCCAGTTGGGCAGTCCATTCGTCTGCACGGCGCTGACAGGGCTTGGTGAGGAGCTCATGGGGTCAGTGTTATTTGGTCCATCAGTGTTAAGGTTCTGAGGTTGCACGCTGAAAGACACACTCTGAGAAGTGGACGTTTGTGGTTCTGTGCTCTCCTGTGGCAGCAAGTTTCCCCATGCACCCAGAGTGCCCACTGGGTTCCCATTCTGGCTGCCCATGTTCTGACCAATGGCACTGACTGGACTGCAAATACTGGAAGGGTTGCCGGTCACCACAGTTCCCTCATGTCCGAGGACAGGCCAGGCAGCTGGGTTGGCATTAGGATTAAGGTTCAGATTAACGCCGGCATTGGAGTTGGCAGCGGCCCAGCAATTCTGACTTCTCCCATCTCCAATCATGTTGTCCGGTTTTCCATCCCCACCCCCAACCGAGCAGTGAGCCAGGCCAGAGCCAGCGATGGTGCCGGAGCTGGAGCCGGAGGCTATGCCCCACACCCTGGCTGTGCTTCCGCTCCCGTTCACGCTCCCTGCCCCAAGCACACTCTGACTGGAAGGGCTTTGGACCAGCGCACCGTGGGTGCCATTACTGCCATTCGCCTTCTTGCTATGGCTCGGGAAGCTGCCCTGGGCACTCCCTGTAGCCATGCTACTGTTCTCGGAGCCACAGGGGGAGGCAGAGTCAGTGTCTAGAGGACATTCTGAGGCAGGCTCCGTCTCTGTTCCTGTGATGGAAGGCCACGCCTCCTGGTCAGTCCTGTCTAGGATCACTTCATCCCAGCTGCTGTTGGCTTCACTCCTGTAAGGGGGCTGCTGTCCCCAGAGGGGATTTTCATAATGATCTGCCAATCCACTGTGCCCGAGATCTGAAAAAGATGAGACAAATTTCAAAGTTAGATTCTCCTTCCCCTTGTTAATGAACAGCTGTTTACCAGTCTTCGGGGGAAGCTCTTTAGTTCAAGTTTTCAATTCTGAACAAATGCTAGAATAACAAGGAAAAAGTTGTGTCTTCTTAGGAGCACCCACGGGGGGGAAAAGAACAGAAATGCTATTAATTCTCACCCCTACGCCACACTCTGAGACACGAGGGAAGGGGTGCACAGGCAGGCGCAATCTCTGAGAGGAGGGTGGCAGAACCTGCCTAGCATGCAAGGGTGTGCTAGGGTGCAGCTCTGTGATGGCCCTCAAGAAGGCCGTCCACAGGACGGGTCTTGGGAACCAAGAGGACTAATCCGTTGCCGAGGGCACATTTGATGGCAGGAGTGGGAGCCAATGCCAAAGGGCACTGGGCCTGGGGTGAGGAGTGGACCACAGAGCACAGGCCCACAGACTGTGACCACAGCCGCGGGGCCACCTGTGGTCTCCAGCCCCTGCCCTGTTAGCTCCTTGCCTCTCTGCTTCCCAGCTGCCGTCAACTGAGCAGCTTTCCTCTGCCCTACCCTTCCTCCACGTTGTTTCTGCTGCGTCTAAGGACAGGGAACAGTGCAGCCAGCTGGCTGTGGACCAATGCTGAAAGCCAAAATGAACCTGACCTCCTTTACATGGTCAGTGACAGGAAGCTGACTAGCAGCTCTGGAACTTGTGACTACGTAACTCTTATACATACGTGGACTGTATTCACATGGATTTCTGAGTATAGCTTGGGTTCTCTTCACAGCTCCTAATCAGAGCTAGAGTGCCACACAGGGGCCACACAAACCTCTTTCAGAACACGAGGAATGCCTTGCAGACTCTCATAAGGACTGGCAAGGGAAGGGGAGCGAGGCCGGAAGAGAGAAGACACTCAGAGAATGCTCATTTCTGTTGTTCAAGATACTAAGTGTTACATTTATTACTTTATCTAGTATTATCTGCAGTTTGGTTTACCACTGTTTCCTGGGCACGAACTTAGTAAGTCCTTAGCCCAGCTGGTATCTTTATTTCCTTCTATTTTAGTCCAGAAATCCTCAAAAGAAATTTATATGAGATTTTTCAAGAGTATTTATCCCATTTATAAAATTTCTTATGATCCTTTTAAAGAACCAACCATTTTCTGTCAGTTTTATCTCTTATGAGTTCCCAATTATTTCCAATACTGCATTAAAATATATATGTCAATAAATTTTCCAGCAGGTTTTACTCAAAACCCTTATCACTCAAAAATAACGTTTAAAAACTCATATGCAACAAAGAAACTCATCTTAGAAATCCTTATGTATCATAGGTTATATAAGAGACAGGTTGCAAAATATATTTCCTCACTTAGAATCTTTTAATCCTT
Source organism: Ctenodactylus gundi (assembly GCA_004027205.1). Taxonomy (NCBI): domain Eukaryota; kingdom Metazoa; phylum Chordata; class Mammalia; order Rodentia; family Ctenodactylidae; genus Ctenodactylus; species Ctenodactylus gundi. The sequence continues at coordinate 147,136 of PVKB01001550.1, read as the reverse complement.
ATGTTCTCTTCGAATTTAACAAGAAAAGTCTTATTTGCAGACAGTTAAAACATAGACAGACTTTCCGAAGAAGTTCATTTTTAGAGTCTGATGGAGCTATGTATGTAAGGAAGAATATGAAGAATGACTGGTCACGCCAAAGCTGTGACTAACCTTAAGAAACGAGATCTCAGCGGGGCCCTCAGGTGCAGGCCTGTCATCCCAGCACTAGGAGGCTGAGCAACAGGACTGCAAGTCAGGCCCAGCCTGGACAACTTAGTGAGACCCTGTCTCAAAAAAATCAGAAGTAGAAAATGGGCTGGGATCATGAGCTCATTGTGAAAGCTGAGCTTGATCCTCCGTGCCACCCCTCCAAAAAGACAAACCAAAAATCCCCTCTGTGGTGACCTGAGAGTAAGGTAATAAATGTAGAGGTGGTTCCAACTAGGTTTTCAAAGTCTTCTCTGTGGCTGTATTATGGCACTTCTCCCACTGGTTCTGCAAACTGTCCAGAGAAAAGGAGTTCTAGTATTTAAGACACAAAGGAAGACCAGGCTGACGGAGATCATGGTGGCTGCTGGCAAATCCTGTCCCAGCTCCTCCCACTGGCTGTCCTGCATCCCACAGGGACGGATTTTGCTAAGACAGTCACTTGTCCCTGATGAGGACACTCACTGCACCTCACACCCACACACCCAGCCTACCACACTGGGACGCACGGATTCATCATGCTCACCCCTCAACATCACACTGTCCAAGGGCTGTCCCTTCATTATTAAGACTGTGCTTGACAACCTAGTATGTTGTGTTTATTTTGCTGAATGCTGAGACTTAAACACTGTGGTCCTATTCAGACTGTGAGCTGTGTTCTGACTCTGTGAGAAACTTCATTTATATTCAGTGAAATGAAATTATGTCCTGAGTAAATAAATGTTCCTGTAAGAGTTATTTATTTAGCTTTAGAAACTCTATCCTAACAATACTTATCTTTTTATATTCTGCAGTACACCGAGATAACCGGAGAGTGGCTGTGAGACTGAAAGGGCCTGCTCGGAGGACCTGTACTGAGTTGCTGCCAAGGACGTTCAGTCAGGGTGGCCCTGAGTCGTGGGATGGGGAGGAGGGCAGCTGGTGAGCACGGGAGCACCAGCTGTGGGGTGCCGCTGACCACTCGCTGGCCAAGAGAAAAAGAAAAGGAGACTCCTTTCTGACACACCACCAACAAAAAATAACCTAAATGAAATAAAGACCTATCTGTGAAAAACAAACCTTTTTAACACTCACTAAGGAAATATGAGAAACAATTACCGCGTCCTTTGAGAGCAAATCTTTCTGCAGAAGACAAAAAATGCATGCCATAAAAGGTTAACTAAATTGACTACATTAGTACTAAAAGTATCAGTACGACAAAAGATACCATATATCCAAAACTAAAAAACAAGCCATGGGCAGGGAGTGATGGATAAAAGACGATGGCCAGAGAAACTCTTAAAAATCAACAGATAGGCCGGGAGTGATGGTGCACGCCTGTAATCCCAGCACTCAGGAGGCTGAGGCAGGAGGACTGCTGTGAGTCCAAGGCCAGCCTGGGCTCCAGTGAGTTCGGGATCGGCCCGGGCCCCAGAGTGAGACCCTGTCTCAAAAAAAATCAACAGAGAAAAAACAACTCAACCAAAAATCGAGAGAAGAGACAGCCTGAACAGCCACCAGTATCTGAAACAATGAATGGCCTGTTATTAGCCAAGAACTGCACTTTAAAACAAGCAACATTCTGTCACATTCTAGAGGGAAATGCACACTGTAATCTGGGGACTTGGCGGTGGCACTGAAAGGGGGCGGGGAGCTATAACCCCAAAGCAAATATGGCAAATGACTGTATTAGACTTCTACTGTGAACAAAATTATGTGAATTTCTGTATGCCTATATCTAAAACATCTCAAAAGAGTTAAAATTAAAAGCATGAATGTGACACAAACAAGACGCCACACTGGCATGGGCGGAATGTTGAAAGGTCCGAAGGCTGCTGTGAGTGACAGAAAAGCCAGTCTGACCCCGCGTTCTCGCGGCCCAGGCAGCACCTCTGTGGCTTTATACCACCGCACTGGCCGCCTACTAGGCAGCCCGTGTTTCCCAGGAGACAAAATCACAAATGCCTAAACTAAAATCTGAGTTCTTGCTAAAATCAGTTGAACAACCCAAAGTCACTTTCCAACTCTAAAAAGATGAAGCTGAGTTATTTAAATTCTCTTATGATTTCCAGAGCTTACTTACATGTTGACATGAGAATCACATACACACAAAACCAAGCTGTGTTATTTGATGTGGTCAGTATCAACTACCACGATGAAAGCAAAAATGTTCTGTAATGTGATACATACACGCCACGAGCTGCGTGCGGCGCGGGCCTGTACCCGCACAGTCAGAGCCCTGTGGGAGGCTGAGGCAGGAGAGCAGCCAGAGCAAGCTCATACTGGACCACCTGGCGACTTAGGGAGAGCCTTTCTCTAAATAAAAAATAAAGAAGGTCTCAAAATAAAAAAACAAAAAAAGCTGGGGACGCAGCTTCGTATGAAGGCCCCCGGTTCCATCCCCAGCACCGCCCACATCTCTCTCAGCATCTACCATTCAGACTGACATTGTAACCTGCAGTGAGCACAGAATTCAATGGTCTCGGGGTCTTCACGGTGCACAACACCCACCGTCACCAGCCTCCAAAGCTTTCCTGTTACCTCAAACCCAAACACACCCAGGAAACAAGACCTTCCTTTTACTTTTCTAGCCTGTAGTAAACATTATTCTCTCTGTGAAACTGATTATTTCAAATGCCTCCTGGAAGTGAAATCATACAATATTTCCCCTTTTGGATTTGTAATTTTGCTGCAATACATACGCACACAAAATACTCAAGTTCAACGTAAATATTATGCACCTCACATATACATATCAATAAAATGGAGGAAAATATTTGCCTTTTTTGTGACTGGCTGATTTTTCACTTAGCGTAATGTTTTAAAGATTCATCCACGTTGAAGATTAACATGCTTGTTTTTATGGCTGAAGAGTATTCCATTATATGAATAAGCCCCATTTTGTTTCTGTATTTATACTGGCTGCTTCCATTTCCAGGCAACTTTGAGAGCAACGCCAGTGTGAGCTCCTGTCCTGCTGTGGGTCTCCTGGGTGTGCGCCTGATCAGAGGGGGATGCTGCGGGGATGATGAGGAGCCGTCACTCAGCTCTCCGCAGCAGCTGCGTGCACATTCCCAGCAGCCATGAACAGGGCCCTAGCCTCCCTCATCCCTGCCAACACTAGCTTTTTGTTTCTGTGACAAGAACGACCTACTAGGTGATAGGGTATCTCCTAGTATTTTAACTGGTATTTCCCTAAATAGTAGTGATGCCGAACATTTTTTAAGTGGAAAATTGAGATTTTTTTCTAATTAATTTCTAAAATTCTGTTTAAAATGAAAAGTCAGAGACATTAGGTAAAGATATACAGGCAGAAGACCCAACGAGTTTTCTATAACTGGTTTAAAGTAAGCCAACATATACTATCTTCCTGCCCATGTGATTCTGCTTTGGAATTTTCTATGACTTTTTTTTCTAGGAGTGTTTATAATCAAAATATAAAACTGTAAATAATAACTATGAATACCAAAAAAGACAAACATATTGAGTTTTTCATATCATGACAGGATAAAATGCAGAGGCAATTTTGTTTCTCCCAGAAGATAAGCATATCTATGCCTTTACATTCTGAACTGTCCCAGGGGGAAAAATGATCAATTTTCTGTGAGGGAGTAGGAGAGCAGAGTAAGCAAAGAATTTGATGTGGTAATTAAGTATGAAAGGGGTACAAAGAAAAAAAGATGATAAGCTAGTTGGAAAACATGGAACCCACCAATAAACACTGGATGGTCCTCTTTATGGGGCTGGCATGGGGGCTTGAGACAAGGTCCCTCACAGTAGCCTTGGGCTTTCTCTGATGCCTAAACTGGCCTCAGGCTGGGCTTGCAGGCAAGCATCACTTTCCCCACCCTGCCACCCCATGTTTCTGTGGATACTCCTGCGACTTGAAGTTTTATAAGAGCAAATGAGGACCAAAAGCTAAATGGAGCAAAACTCTCATTAGGTTTCTAGTTAATCAGACAGGAATGTGTGGACAGGATTTACTCAGGAGCAAGCTCGATGCCTGATTGCTCCTAATGCTGACAGACAGCAAATGTGTCCAGCCTTTAGCACTGCAAGTGTCTTAACTGATGAAATTACAAGACAATAAATCACCCATTACAAAAAAATACTACTCAGTGCTCTCAGCAGCTGACACTTCTGTTCGTTCCGCTTACTGAGAATACAAATTCCTTTCCACCTGATTTTCAGGACGAGGTAAGGGTTACACCTGCTTTTAGCTCTTGAGAGCCCCCACTTCCAGCTGCATTCCTGGGGAGAACTCTGCACTCTGGGGTCTATGGCTGGAGAGACTCCCACATCTCATCCCTTAACTGTTGCAGTATAAGGACACTGAGCACAGGACACAGCCAAAGGTCCCTGCAATGACAGTGAACGTGTTCACAGGAGTAAGGCGCTGCCTGGCGTTCTCCTTCAAGTAATGGTGAGATCCCAAGGGCTTCCCCTCTGGGCTAAGACCAAGGAGGAAACAGGAAGCTGCTTAACTGGGCTAGCAGAGTAGTGGCTGAGGGGAGTGGGTGGTGGCTACAGCCCAGCCCTGCAGAGGACCAGCACAATGGGCTGCTCTTCCTTGGGATGCCATTTTACCGAGGCGAATATCAGCCAGGAGCCAGGAACATGGGTGGCCCACAGGCTAGAATGCTGTGATACAGCGGCTGTGGCTCGCTGGGGGTTTAAGCTCTCTCTGGTGCTCTAGGTGGGGTGGCCTTAGGAAATACCTGTGGAAGGTGCTCCCTTCTAGGAGAGGTACCTACAGAGTGGCCTCTGAGGCTACCTTGAGCTCCAACATGTTGGGGCCAGGTGATGGCTCCTGCAGAGCTGCCAAGTGCCGGGACCACCCGACACCCAGGGCAGGGCTACCGGATGCCCTTTCTACTCCAGAGGCTGCAGGATCTTAAAGCTCTATACTAAACCAGTCTTCTTTCCTCTACATTCTCTCAACCGTCACGAGCATTTTCCTGTCAGGACCCAGCGACAACTAACTGGCACCATAGCCACTCTTATTTTTTTGACAGCCAGCCCAAAGAATAACAGCATACTGCCTACTGCTGCACACCAACCAATAAACTGCTGTCCCGTGCAAGGCTTTTGTCTCACCCTCTTCCATTCTCTCCTAAGCCCCCAGGCAGCCACTCCACCGGTCCTGGCTCACCATCCTGAATGATCACCACACCCAAATCGGTATGTGTTCAACCTCTCCATTACCCTCCTGCCTCTATCTAAAAAAGACCTAACTAGCAGACATGGCGGCATATTAATCAAAACCTGTTTATAAACGTACAAGTCAGTTAACAAAACAATACACCAACCTGCCTAATGACAGAAGGAAAGAGGTTGTTTTTTTTTTTTTTTTTAAGATAAAAGCTCTCAAGTGGTTCAAGCTGGAGTCATTCTTGCAAAAACACTGCTGACTATAACACAAATAGGGGCTGGAGTAACAGCACAGTGGTTAGAATGCTTGCCTCGCAAGCACAAGGCCCTGGGTTTGATTCCCCAGCACCACTTAAGCTGGGTGTGGTGTTGCATGGCTCTAACTCCAGCACTCGTCACGTCAGCAGCTGGGAAGCTGAGGCAGGACTGTTGTGTGCTTGAGGCCAGCCTCGGCTCCATGGTGAGCCCAGGACTAGCCTACACTATGGAGTAAGGCTGTCTCAAAAATAAACCAACAAACAACACCACAACATACTGAGTGGCATTCTCCGGAACCTTAGTGTAAGTCACTGCTCAAGTACCTCCCAACAGCACTAAGGGGACGAGGGTAAGCTTCTCGCTCACAGACCAAGGAGCCCTAACCTCAACAATGTGTAGATTCCAAACTCTACTGTCCTCTGGGTGAATTTGGGATGAGGCCAATGTTAATTTGCCAGCAATGGTTTTTATTCACAGAGAGCCTGGACCAGGGCCGGAAAGGGCCTGGCCAACCTACCTGGCAGCCCTTCTACCAATGGGGATGACAAACCGGTTCTGCAACAGCCAGAGCTGGTGCTGCCCTCTCCCCTCTGCCTCTTGAGCTGCCTTGGGCAGGGGCTCTTGACATTTCCTGCCTCTGACACCCTGCTGCTCTGGGCATGCATGTCCAAGTGCCCATTTTCCACATGGGGAGCCACTCAATGGCATATCTAAAGTATAATCAACTGTTGGTGAAGCAACTAGCTTGATACCGGAAAGCTGACTTTGGCGGACCATCCTGCAATGTCTGTTTCTGCCTTAAACCTGATGATCGATCGTCCCTGTAACAAGAGCATTACTGAATCTTAAAACTATCCAGGACTTATTTCTGCACACCAGGGTTGGAAGCCTAAGTAAATATGAGACGCCTTGGTCACATCCCATCTTGCAAAAGGAGTTAAGCATGAATTTAACGAAGCCGTTAAACTGAGAATGCCCCCCATTTGGCCAGCCAACACGACATCAACAGAACAGACATAGCCAACAGAGCCAGACTGATCTACTGATAGGCTTTGTGTTAGTCGTAAAGAAAAGTAAGACTGAATACATCAGATTTGTTTACTGAAATGCAACAGAAGCCTCCCTTGAATAGCAAGGACAGTAACAACGGCCTCCTCAGGGAAGAGGCTGGCAGATGGCCAGGCACTCAGTGGTGAGGAAACTAGGAGGCCCATCAACCTTCTTAGGCTTATACATGGTAATCTAAAAAAAGCTATGATCAATTTGCCATGGTGGCACAGGCCTACAATCCCAGCTCTCTGGAACGCTGAGACAGGAAGATCACAAGTTTGAGTCCACTCTGGAAAACTTAGAGAGATTCTGTCTCAAAATGTACTAAGAAAGGCTGGGATGTAGTTCAGTGTGAAGGCCCTGGGTTCAACCCTTATTACCTTATTATCCCCCTAGCCAATAAATACACACACACACACACACACACACACACACACACACACACAGAATGCTATTAAGAAGATGATTTAAACCCCATCAGTTCTTTCTGGAGATACTTAATTTCTTTTAAACTTTCTTAAGAATACCAAAACTTAAGGAGGAAAAAGAATGTATATACTGATCCACTTGGGAAAAAAATGGAAATTAAAGTGCTATCCTCAAGTAGTTTTCCATTTCCCTTTTCCTTCCACTGGAAGTGATTGGAGTACTATTAAATTCCTCAGGATCAGTCACTCCGTGCCCCTGCTTGGCTGACTCAAGCTAAGTTCTTCCATCCAAATGTGACCTAACAGTCAGAGGAATGTGCTTTCATGAATGAAACTAGTTTTTATTTTAACACAGAAGTGACTATGCAACCTGCTTACATACACTAAATACAATGGAAGTCTATGTCAGTAACAATGAAAGTCTATTTTACTACCAACAAACAAACAAACACCCAAATGCTCACAGTACATTAAGGCCTGTGCTAGGCATGAAACAAACAACTCACCTTCAGAATCTGACCAGAGTGAGGCCACTTGAGTAGAGAGACGAGGGGTGGGTGGTGATGGAGTGAAAGTGAGTGGGTCAAGGACCCATGGGAACGGTGGCTTGCAAGGTAAATCAGTCTGACCATACGCACACTGCAGCTCACCTCTAATGTCCATGCTGACCTCACAAAAACACAAGGCATCAAATGAGGCCTACTATGAACATCATACAAGTTCTTTGCAAAGTGAGTCAGAAGCACAGGGAAGGGGCCTTAGAGATCAGGAGCCAGGAAAGACCCAGACCTCCCCTTTTAGAAGACAAACAAAGCCTACTTCTGAGTTTTTCCTACTCTGAGCATGCTAAAAAACATTAAGTTTGGACCCTTTCATCATTTTTCATCATGGTTAATGTCGAGGATGTTGAGGGTGAGACTAATGAATTCATTAAAAGACAGGGTGCCACAGTTCACTAGAAGTGCCAGGCTGTGGTGCACAGGGGTGAAAGGTGGACCTGCACTGAGTGACAAAGGCAGCAGGCATAGGAAAGCTTCTGGGGTGTCAATGGAGAGAAGGAAATGGAAGGACAATTGGGGGGGGGCGGTTCAGTCAGGGTGGGGTATGGGGAGTGGGGCACAGGGAAGAGGGAAAGAGCGAGCAGAGAAAGTCACGATGGTAGAAAACCACATCTGGGCATTAGGAATAGGCAGGATTCTGAGGGACCTAGGAATCAAGAACAGCACTGGGAAAATCCTTCTGACCGTGATACCAGAGGCTGTGAGGAAGGAGAGAAATGGGAAGGCTTCTCTTCAGCTGCCAAGAATTAGCTTTTTATTTTATATCCATAATATAGAGCACTTTTGACGTATCTTTATCTGGAAGACAGAACATGTATACAACGAGAGTGAGAGAGAGAGAGAATGTGTGTGTACGCAAGGGCCTAAAAATTAAAATTAGGGGCCTCACACACAGTAAGCAAACATGCCAGGACTGAGTTATATCTCAGCCTGAAAAACAGCACATGTTTGCATTTATTCATCATTTACTGACTGACGGGACTGGGATTGAACTCAGGACCTCTGCACTAAGTGATATCCCCAGCTTCCTCCCCTTTTTTCCCTTGAGTCAAGATCTTCCTAAGTCACTAACTGCTCTGGTTGGGCTTGAACTTGTGATTCTCCTGCCTTAGACTCACCAGAGTGCTGGGATTACAGGCATGTGCCATCATGACCAGCTGAGAAACAATTAATAAAAGGTATTGTTTTGTTTCTTTTTAAATTTAATTCACTCAACTTTTAAATTTTACATATATACATAAATTCCAAATTCTACAGCATATTAAGGGTTTGGGGAATCAATGGCCATTCATGCCCCCTCCCCCATTTTCCAGTTATTCATGTTCTTTCTTTCTTTCTTTTTTTTTGGTGGTACTGGGGATCAAGCCTAGGACCTTAACACTGAAATACCTCTTCAGCCCACTTTTTATTTTTAAATTTTGAGACATGGTCTCACTTACTTAGCTAAGTTGTCCACCTTGACTTGAATTTGCAATCTTCCTGCCTCTGCCTCAGAGTGCTGGGATGACAGCACTTCCTACTGAGAAGAATACTGTTTTTATACCATAATTTCAGAAAATTAATTCCTTGATTACTTTCTATTTACCTAAGCAACTCTCAGTACTATCCTGCACCGACAGCATCTCACAAGGATGCTGATGACCACTGTCAACCAAGAGCGCCACGCAACAGGTGTCCAGAGAATGAAGACTGCTGTGTTTCCTGTTCAGTTTTTCAAAACTGGTATGTTAAACTAGCACCCAAGACTGTCTGGATCTGACCACGGACTGTCTGACAGGATGATCCTGACACCGCACACCAGTGGGGGACTAACAGTGGGCTTGGCAATGCAGGGCTTGCGGCTGGCCCCACAGGACTCTATCCTCAACTCAGTGAACACATTTTTTTCTTTTTCGGTCTTGCTTTTGGGTGACAACATGGACCTGCATCTTCTCTATAAGCTATGTAACAGATAAAAGTTAGGGCTATTTGAAGAGACAGGCAAAGTTGTTTAATGGCATTAGTTCCAAACAAACTGTAGTCACAATTTTGAAAAATGCTTCTGCAAATATTAGCACTTAAGGTGACGTTGGGATTATTCCCTGTAGGAAAGGCACTACGCAAAATAAAACAAATGCTAGAGACTGTGGCATGTTTCTCTTAAATTTGAATCTCTGAAGCCTCCTGGCATCTCAAGTCACAGAGAGATCTCACAACCACCAGTCAGGACGGTCTATTCTGGATCCAGCACAACTAGCAGGTAAATTATTTGAAACAAAAAAGAAAACACAGAAACACGGCAGTTGAGCACACACACTTTGTTCTCTATCAAAAACTCCCTAAAACTGTAGTAAAAACAACTCTCCAAAGTAGAAATTCGTAAAGTCAATGAGACTGGAAAGACATGGACACAGGCTGTCTCCATTCTGGCACTGGTGGAAACGCACTGGTGGGGGTTTTCTGGGGAGCCAAAAGCAAGCTCCATCAGCTGGAGGAGGGGCAGCCGCCAGCTACGGGCAGAAAGAAGCCATCGGGTGTGGGCAAGGTGAGGAAGGGAAGGAAGCGCACAGACAGGCCCACCATCCAGCACTGGGGTCTCGCACCTTGGCCTTTCACAGGGACGGGTGTGCAAAGGAGCAGCCTGGCCCGCGGAGGGAAGAGGCTCTAAGGCCCCTTGTTGAAGTGCCCCCAGGCTGGGGCCACAGGACTGGTACCACACTTTTAGCTGCCAGTGAGAGCGAAACCACAGTAATCGCTAATGTCATCAGCGGACACATGCACAATGCCATAGAATAGGGAAAACACATGCTCTGAAGCTCACCTGACACGAATCAGTCTGTTCTATTACATGTATGTGGTGACTATGAACCAAAACATATACGTTTTTACTTCTTAGCAGCAGAACTGTCAGGTTAAAAAAGTCTCAGGCTTGGGATGTGGCTCAGTGTTAGAATGCGTGCTTTGGTGTATGAGACTATGGGTTCCAGGCCAGCATTGGTTTTTACCTGGCTGCAGCTTGCTGGGATGCTGCTGCTGTGCCCCGGCTCCAGGGAGGGGTGGAGGGCTGGCCCCAGCAGGCCCAGCACCCTGCGCTGGGCTTACGCTGGTCAAAGTCCCTGTAGGCAGTGGCTGGCCTCTCTTTAACAGTTGCTTCTGTTCTTGCTGGCGGAAGCGTGGAGGCACCTCGCGAGGCAGGTAACGGGACGCAGCGGGCTGCTGGCCACTGGCAGATGCGCGTTTGCCATTGCTGCTGCTGCTGGAGAGAGTGCTGGTGGAAGTACTGGTACTGGTACCGGCAGGCTGGGGCTGGCTTGAACAGATCTTAGTAGGTTCTGGCACTTAAAAAAAAAAAAAAACCAAGAAGAAAAAGAATGTAAGGCTTTAGTAACATTCCTTAAAATCTAACCTAAATCTAGAAAAACACAACAACAATAACAAATCCTGAAGGAAAAAATGGCTACGCAGTGCTTTGGGAATGGAATGGGACTGAAGTTAGGGCTGCACGTGTAAGACCCCGTTTTCCTACAAATGGTCTGCGACTTGGAGACTGTGGGTCCTGAGGGCCTCATCGGAAAGCTAGGATGATGGAGTCAGAGTACCCAACGGTGTTCCTGCGGCTTGTACCAGGTCATGTGAGCCCAGCCAGCACTCCCTCACCCTGGCTTTCTGGTGAGGTAGGCCAGAGGAGGAGGAGGAGAAACGGCCATTGCACATTAGGTGAGTCCCGAGGTGCTACTGCGTCTGGGCCACTGGGAAGAACCACTGCCCTGTTCATTATTCATACAGATAAGACCCTCAGGTGTCCACGAATTCGTGCTTTTTGTTTTATCTCTGATGATAATGAATAAAATAACTGTGCATTCTAGGCTATCTGAACACATTATTTCAGGTCAGCACCTACGGTGAGGCACCTGCAGGTGAGATAGCTGAAATGAGGGCACAGGTGGAGATAGCTGAAATGACACCAGTACCAATAAGCCCACTTCAAGCAAAAGGCAGCACATAGTGACCGTGTGCGCTGCAGTCAACACTCAGCCCCATCTTCCCTGCGAAGGTGGCATATCACTAGCTAGGACGTTTACAGTTACCTGGATCTTCTTAGGGGGTTTCTTTCTTTATTTGTAAATGTCCTTGGTTTTATAGTTAAGTACAGAAAAACTCATGTCCAAATGAGTTTATACATAGTTGTCGGTACATCTTTTATGTACTAGTAATATCATAAAATATTTTAAGTCAACATTAGGGAGGGGTCCACAAACTGCTTGTTAACTCTCTCAACATGGACTACATAACCCACCCAGTGACCACGCCCTGGCTGCATGTCAGTTTCTTCAAGGTCTTTGCTGGTCTTTCTGTCACCTGTGCGTGGCAAGCCCTCAATCCTAGAAGCTAATGTCCACTCTCTACACACCCTGACACAGCTTGCTGTGTCTCTCAAGATAACCATGGCTGCACTCGCCTCAATGTATGATCTTGCCCTCAGCACCTCCCATTGATCCTGTATGTTCCTGGTCAACAATTCTTTCAAAGACCTTCCACTTTCAAGAATCCAACACTGTCACCTCCCTTCCCTGGTTTCTCCCCATCCCTAAAGATAAACTCGACTTCAATCTGCAGAAAAACTAAGAGCCTAGGAAGCAAAACTTCAAGCATCTGCTACTAAATACACGTGAATATCATGTTATTTATTGTCCCATAGGTGTTTTATTTTTTTAAATTTTAATTTAATTTAATTTTTTTTTTTTTGGAGACAGGGCCTTGCTCTGTAGCCCAGGCTGGTCCTGAAATCACTATGGAAGTTAGGCTGGCTTTGGACTCAGGACAATCCTCCTGTCTCAACCTCCCAAGCACCGGGATTACAGGCATGCACCATCACATCCAGCTTATGTGGTGCTGGAGAATCAAACTCAGGTACTTAGCTCTTGGTAGGCAAGCACTTTAACTGCTGAACCATTCCTCCGGCCCCCACATGTCTTTTAACACCACCTAAAGCTGATACTGCCTTTCATCAATTCTGAGATTCACATTTCCTCCCATGCTAACATCATTTATGCTGGGATGTTTTACAAAGAGCAGCATTTTCTCATTCCTGTGCTATGTGGGCTACCTATATGTCTCACAGTCAGTGGTGCCACAGAGGTGAGGCAAAGATGGTGCCCTCCAAGCTCTGGATACCATCTTAGGGCTTTATGTGCACTCGTCTTCAGCCCTCAACTACTTCCAGAGTACACACAGACCCAATGCTAAGATTGGATCTCAGATTAATTCTGTGTTTTGTAAGTATTTACATACATTTTCAGTTGGCACTTTAATATGATGAGGACATTGCTAAGTATACAGAAGAGAACTGGTCATGCACGTAGGGGGAGAGGAAGGCCAACTTCCCACCATTACCTGGCCCAGGGCCCTGCCATTACAGCTGTCTTTCACCAGCACTGAAACATGCTTAAAGCTAATTTATTCACCAACAGCCCCAGTTGCTATTCTCCCTGGTTCCTGACTCTCCTCCAGTTGCCTTTCAATCTCTCTTCTCTGCTTTGGCTAACCTCCTGGACAGTCTGAGAACGCTGCCTCTTCCTGTCTCACTCACAGCTCACTCTTCATGGCACCATGTCACATTCTGATCCTTATCTTCTGATTCATCATCCCCCCCCCCCACCCCCACCCCGGGTTTGCCAGTGAGAGCCGCTCTCATCTTTGCTGCTGTAGTCCTCCACTCCACCATCCTGTTTAGTTCCCATAGGCTTCCTTTCCTGGGCTTTTATACTTGACACACACCTCTTGGGGCTTCTAATCTAATCCCACGATTTCATTTACCAATCCTATGACCACGCTCTGGATCCCAGATGGCTAGCGATACACCTGCACATGAACGTCTTATAGGTACTTAGAAATCAACACATTCCCGATATTCAATAGCTTTCTTGCTTTGTCCTTCTGAGAATGTTTTTATCTCTCCCAGAGATTTATCACAAAATTCCACAGGAGAGAAAGAAAGGGAGAATACAGAGAACTTTTAGCAAGTTGTATAAAATCCCTCAAACTCCTGCAGTGAAAATCTAGCTTCTCCTCAATAAACAACTGGAACTTCTACCTGCTTGTTTTCCAAGAGATCAGAAGACCAGCCTAAGGAGATAATCTGACAGCACAGAATTTATAACCACAGTCACTGTGCCAGGAGAGCACAGCAGATTACTGGACCAGAGGGCACATCTCTGACCACTGGCCCAGTGTGCTTTGTCTACATTGCTGCTATCTTTAAATAAAAAAGCAAAAGAGGGGCTGGAGGAATGGCTCAGTGGTTAAAGTGCTTGCCTAACACGTGCTAAGTCAAGAGCTAAGGACCTGAGTTGGATTCCCTATCACCACATAAGCTGGGCATGGTGGCACACACTTCTAATCCCAGTACTCAGGAGGCTGAGACAGGAGGATTGCTATGAGTCAAGGCCAGCCTGGGCTCCAGAGTGAGATCAGGACCAGCCTGGGCCAAAGAGGAAGACCTTGTCTCAAAAAAAAAAAAAAAAAAAAAAATATATATATATATATATATATAAAACCAAGACAAGTTGGGGGTTATCACACACATCAAAGAGATAACTCATGTTATAGTAATAAAAAGGTAAACAAAATAAGTACATGCTATCAATCTGTCCCCTTTTTCAGTTAAAACCACCAAATTCTAAGATATCGGTACTTGGAACATTCAGTTTTCCTATGCCATCTGCCTGTTGCAGCACACACGTTACACAGATGACGCTTCCTTTTTAGAATTTAAATATTCTAAGCCAGTCTTCCTTTACACCCTTCAAGTAACTGCTCTGGGTAAACAAAGCATGGCTGGCAGGTGAACGGAGAGTTTTTACTTTTTTTTAATCCTGAGACAGCATCTTACTCTATTTTCCACGCTGATTCTCAGCTCACTATGTAGCCCAGGTTGGCCTCCGATACACAGCAATCCTCCTGCCTCAGCCTTCTGAGAGCTAGGATTACAGGAATGCATCAGCCCACCCAGGTTATATGGTACTGTAGAATCAAATCCAGGGCCTTGCACTGGCTAGGCTTTAACCCTGAGCTACACCCCAGCCCTATTTCTGAACATTTTTAAAGGGCAGGGAAATAAAACCAAAGAAACTAATGTGTCAGAAACAGAGGATGGCCTGAAAAGTCTAAAATATTTACTATTTGGCCCTTTTTAGGAAAAGCTTGCTGGCCACTGGTGTAGACAGTAGAAACCACATACATCATTAGACACAAATATCATGGGGGGGGGAGGTCCCAACAGTAATTTGCTTCAACATAACATCTTGCATAGGTGGTGTTTTGTTTCAAATGATGGTATGTGTAAGTTGTTATACGATCAGCGCCATGTGTCCTCTGTGATTGTGAAGGTCTCCTTCAAAGTTAGAGTAAAAAGTGAAGGCAAAACGCTTTAAAATACAGAAGCCCACAAAGTCTGGAGGTGCCGGGTCCTGTCGTAGAAAGCAGACTGCTCTACTCCATTGTGTGCTGAGATCCACATACAGAACCAACTCACGAGTCCTGCTGGAGTGACTGTCCCCTCCACGCTGGCCCCGTGACCACCAACACACTCCAAGGCTTCACTCTTGTTTCCTGCCCTGGGATGACTCCCAGCAGGGGGTAATTGCCCTCCCAGTCTAGAGCCTCCACTCTGCAGCTTGGTGAAGCCTCTACCCAGCCCGGGCACTTCCTGTCCCTCCCTGAGGCCAGCCCCGGGGCACAGTGCTGCATGGAAGAAACTTCCCTTCAAACTGAACAGACCCAAAGTGGGACAAGAATTGCTATAGCTGAGCCATGGCTGCACAGATTCCGTAGGATACTGTTTCTTCTGAATTAAGCAACAATTAACTGAGACAATAAAAAATTACAAGATGCACAGAATATTCAAAGCACATGAACTGGCTGGGAGTCTCAAACAAGTTCATAGAGGAAAAACTGCCACGACGTGGCCATGTGCTAGCCATAAACCCAGCAAGGTGGCCATTAACCACACATGGCTACAGAGAGCAACTGATGTATGCCATAAATATAAAATACATACAAGGTCTAAAAACTTAGGACCTTAGAAAGCAAAAAGAAAAAAAAATAAGTATCTAATATTTCACTATTGTTTTACTACTGTTCTAATTAATATTTTACAATTGTTCTCATGAAAACAATACATTGAGTTAAAAACACATTATTAAAAGTAACTTCGCCCTCTGATATGAGAGACCCAGACCACAACTATCTCATGGAACTTTAAATGAAAAACAAAGTGAAAGAGGGGGACTGGGGTGGGGGGGAAGGGACGGAAGGGAGGGGCGGGGGAGGGGCAAAAGGAGAGCGGGAAAGCCCTTGTCACTTTGACAAGAAATGTATGTGCACAAAATGCTCAACTCCACTGTAAACCTTGAATTCTGCACTTGTACATATCAATAAAATGGGGGAAAAAATAAAAGTAACTTCGCCTGTCACTCTTTGAATGCTATCAGATCTCCTTACTTGGACTGTATCACCATCATCATCATTTGAGACTGGTCCTTCTATGCTGCCCAGGCTGGCCTTGAACTCCTGGGCTCCAGTGGTCCTCCAGACTCGGCTTTCTGAGGAACTGGGATCACAGGTGGGTGGCACTGTGCCAGGCTGAATGGAAACTCTTCACTATTTTCTTTCTTTTATGGAACTGGGATTTGAACAGAGGGCCGCATGCTTGCTGACCATCACTCTACCACCGAGCCGTGCTCTGCTGTGCCACATTTACGGCACAGCACTGGCTCAGAAACGGCACTGTCTTGAAAGACAAGAAAGTCGAAGCCAGCTCTTCAGAAGTTGGTTGTGCATAAACAATTCTGTTTTCCGAAGGGCTGGAATGATCTCTGAGACTGAGAAGCCAGCGGCTGGGACAGATGGCAAGATATTCTGGTGGGAATTTCCCTCACACCTCTGCATTCTCTAACGCAGCCTCACTCAGCAGACTGTCTCGCAAACGGTGAAGTGCCCCTGAGCATTTGCTAAGTGAGCAGAAAGACCACAGCCTCTGGGGAACGCTGTGTGAGCACGCTGCACTGGGTCAGCTACTTGCTTATTCTTCAGTGTTGCTTCCAACAGCCTGAGCACCGGTGCTCGGGCTGGTGGCACAGGAGGCACCCTGGAGGCTCTGCTCAGGGAATGAAAGCCTTGTTCAGCAGAGCAATGAGGTAGATGGGCCCAAGAATTCTGACGGAGGGCAGCTATACCTACGGTCTCTGTTATATACATATAATGTAGTGATAAACCTGCTCTGATTTAAGCTTTACTTTTTGGATCTTTCAAACTAGCAGCCACCTAATATATTCTCAAATGAGAAGTGGAGGACCTCAAAATTTGGAAATATTCTTACAATACAGATCCATTAAATGGACAATGTGGCCAGACCTATGCTCTTTAGACCCAAATTTCTAAATCTGCCCTAGCTTAAGAAATAGGCACTGAGATGATCTTGACAGCATTTTGCCTCAGAGATGGGATCTGGCCAGCCCCGAGAAGAAAGGTTCAACGCTCATATGTGGTTTGCCTGTCAGCATTTTCACCCAGCCTAAGAACACAGCAGAGCTTATTTCAGCTTGATTTTAAAAATTGTATTGCCAAGCCAGGTGTGGTGGCACAAGCCTGTAATCCCAGCCCTTGGGAGGCTGAGACAGAATTGCCATGAATTTGAGGCCAGCCTGGATTACACGGTGAGTTCAGGACCAGCCTGGACTACAAAGTGAGACCCTGTTCAAAAAACAAAAACAACAAATAAAATTGTATTGCCAACAAATGAACTATTTGTTTAGAAAAAAATTAAGAAACCAACTACTTCATAATTATGTTGCTAATACAAAATTTTTTTTGAAAGATGAAACTCTGGTTACTCTTCTTTGCCTGATAGTTTTTAGTTACTTTTATAAATGAAGGTGACACCTGCTGGTAAAAGGTAGATATTATGCTTTATGTAAGAAAGTAAGAGTGTTCTAAGGCAACTTTCAGGTAACAATTTTCTGCTTTCAGCTACAATTTTCAGGTAGCATTGTCATTAGAATTTATTAAAAATCCCTATTATCGCTTTTCTAAAAAAGCAGGTGGACGGGGAGCTCACGATCCCTTCTAGGGTGCGGCTGATTGCACTTGGCGTCTCCTTTCACAAGTGTACATATCCCACCCTCCGACTACGAGAGACCAAAGTAAAAGGCTCTTGCCCGCTGGCCCCCTCCTTAACTGCAGCTCTGCTCTTGAAGGGCTGCGAGCTCTCAAGCTCTCAAGCTTTGGTCACAGCCCCCTCACTTGTGTGTCCCTAGTCATGTCCTATGGCCGGAGCCTCACGAGTTGCTTCAACCCCATCACCTGCAGTATGGAAGAGCCCCAACTTTTCTTCCTTCTACTCTGCTGTCCCACGCCTTCATGTTCACCCCGGAGACCAGGATGGCCTCTACTGCCTACTGTTCTAGCCGAAGAGTCAGTCACTGCAGCTAAGAATCCTTCTTATTAACTTAACACGACTGCCATGACTTCTTCACTGTAACTGTGTAAAACTTCCCCATAGTCTTCAAAATCCTGACATTCCAGCTCCCTCCCAAACCTATGCCCCTGACTTCAGGTTTACTGAGGCAGAAAATTTGCATTTACTCAGCAAACTCCACTTTTTTCCCAGTAGCAGGGCTGGGCTAGGCTGGGCTGCAGGGAGCGTGGAAGCTGCCTGCAGACTGGGTTTCCCCAACTAGAGGCCATGGATGGTATGTGTGTATATATGGTTAAGAAGTATGGGTATGGGTGCATACATGCATAATCCTGGATTGGTGGTAGTTTTGGGAAGGGCCTGGGCTTTGGGGGATGTCCTCAGTCTTCCCCCAGGTAGCACTCCTCAGAGGACTCTTTAGGGAGTAACTTCTGGAAGTCTATCCAAGGCTGTGGCCTTCCTCAGCCTTCTCTATGATTTAATAAGCTTCCAAGTCTCTGGCTTAAGCCCATTTCTATTTAAAATAGCCAGAGTGGCATTTACACTCTTCAGCCAAAACCTGGTTGGGGACTCAAGACTCTTTTTTTTCCCTCAGGCAATACACGTAAGTTCCTCATCCACCTTGACATCAGTGTGCTGCACCGGCTAGACAGGCACCATGTTTCCTTACACGGCAGCTACTGCAGGGCACCGACTGATGCCCTCAGAATCTTCCAAGCTGCTTCCATTCGACTGAAGTGCACTGGGGAGCAGGCATGCATTGAGCTACAAATGTATTTTAAAAGGCAGTGTTTGCAGGTGTATTTTAATCCACACATATCAAGACATTTTACTTATAAAATTTGGACTTACCCTGAAATTAGTGTATACCAAATCTAATATAAGGCACCATTAAATCAAAGATAGGTTGTAAAACTGATAGTGTGATGTCACGATATATGTATTTTTGGTTTCTACTCAGGGCTCCTGACTCCTGGTTCCCACAGCTCTTGTCATGTCCTAAGTGTGTAGAATAGCAAGTGTATCCTGCCAAAACGGCTGGCCTTTGTGCTGGGTCCCTGAAGCGGTGCAGGACAGCTGTAGCGATGAAGGGGGAACCTAGTCTTCTGCTACTACACTGGGGTGCTTTTAGCAGCCCTTCTCCTACTGCTGCTTTTCCTCTCGTAAAGGGCCATGGAGGCTAAAAAAAGACGCTCCACTCTGGGCCTGCCTTGCTTTGTGGAGTGGATCATAAGGAAACTTTGCCCTACCTTGCCTGGCAACAGGTGCTAAGCCCCCATTTCCACAAAAGTATTGCCCATCCCCAGAAGGGAGGGATGCTGCAGAGAGGCCTTAATGGGCTCCCCACCCAGAGGTGTGAACCCACAGCCTTTGAGTCCACCCCATCCCTAAACGCTGTCAATATTCTGTGCAATGGTGGCTGCCTCAAGGCCTAGGTGGACAAGGATAAGGAACTTTTGGACAGTTGACAGACAAGTGGAGGTCTGTGGTATGGTGAACGAGCACGCACCCACCTGCAGGAGGGAGCACGCCCACATTGTGCCCAGGATCCTTCCATATCTGGCTCTGTGTAATTCAACTGGTTGTTTGTGCCTTTCATATATTCTTTACCAGCAGCCAGTGAACGTCTGTCTTTGAGCTCAGTAAGATGCTCTAGCAAAGAAACTGAGCCAAAAGAGAGGATCACAGGAGGCTCAACAGGTAGCCAGCCAGTCAGTCAGATATTCCCAAGGCCCCAGACTGTAACTGGACTGAGGTGGGATAATGCTGGAGACCGAGCCCTCAACATACAGGATCTGACAGTCTCAGAACAGGATGGGATCGAGGGACCCAGGAGCCACCTGTGTAATCAACATGTAGAAGAATAAACTGTGTTTATTTTCTTTCTATATAGATGGTATATTACAAATCTTTAAGAAACAATTTTTGTATGATACAGCACAGAAATGTCTTTCATGCAAATACTATACAATGACAAGAAAACTATTAATCATGGGTTAACTGTGATCATTCCAGAACATATTCTCTAAGATCCAGTTTTTAAGACATTTTACTTCAAGTTTACTCAAAGATATATGATTAATATTTTCAACTGTGACTAAGAGAACAACCCTTTTAGGCTAGAAGACTCAGATTCCAGGGTGTGGTCATTATGATTTTTCCTGCAACCTGTACAGCAACACACACAGTGGTGAGAAGCTGCCTGGAACAGCAAGGTGCAAGCAGGAGCCAGCTCCAAGCGAGGCGGCCCGTCTGCCGTGCCCCAGCCGTACTGGGGGTACAAAGAGGCCACTTTCTATTTGTTCAGCTGTGTGTCGCTGTGGCAACACCTGAAGCACAACTCAAAGGGAGCACATACTCATTAACTATAACTGTGTTGCTAATGAGAGATGGTGCTTAGAGGTATTTTCTAACATAGTATGGTTACTGTCACAGGCATTAATTTAAACACTATTCCCAGTATTTCATACTAGGTAATAATGTTAAGAGAAAGCAAAATTAATAATGGCTACTAATAGTAAGAGTCATTTACTGAAAGGTACTTTGTTTTGGTCCTTAGATTCTTCTACTGTAAAAAAATTTACGCTACAGGCAAGTAATTCCAAATTCTATTTAAGTGACAGTAGGCTGATTTATTAGGTCAAAGGGGTAAATGTCGATAACAACACATGTTCAAGCTTAAACACTGATGGAGCACTAATATGCACTGGCTTTTCCGAAGCCGTCTGGATCGCTAACATCAAGTGAACTATCCCCCAAGAGAAGAGGGCAGACAGACAGAACATGGAGGGGAAGGAAAGCCTGCTGAAACCCCCTGGCCCATCCC
Organism: Ctenodactylus gundi; assembly: GCA_004027205.1. Taxonomy (NCBI): domain Eukaryota; kingdom Metazoa; phylum Chordata; class Mammalia; order Rodentia; family Ctenodactylidae; genus Ctenodactylus; species Ctenodactylus gundi. Next base: position 126,241 of record PVKB01001550.1, on the reverse strand, counting down.
TCCCTACCCGTTATCCTAAAACAGGACAAGGTCTTAAGACAGGCAACAAATCTCAAATTTAATATATATATATATATATATATATTATATATATATATATATATAGAGAGAGAGAGAGAGAGAGAAAGAGAGAGAGAGAGAGAGAGAGAGAGAGAGAGAGAGAAGCAGTGACTGCTGGGCAAGATGGTGGCCGAGTAAGTGGAAGCCTTGTCAGATGGTTCTTCACAGGCTCATTCAAAAAGTCGAGATATGGTTAAAAACTACCTGCTCAACTTCGGAGAGGGAGCAGAGCTGCAGGAATTGAAAGGAGACTATGTGAATGTTGGAAACTGTGAAAGATGCATCACACAGGTTGAAGAACTACCAGCCTGGGAAGTCACCCCAGGTTGTCTGGAAAGGCCTGAGGGCAACCAGCAGTCAGCAGCCGGCAGCCGGCAGTCCAGACCGAGGTGAGCCTGCAGACAGGAGCCAAGGGAACTGAGCCGATAGAATTAAGCCTGTGGGCAGTCCAAACTGCAAATGCACTGTGAGCTTCCCCTTGAAAAGGCCTCCCTGAAGCTTGGCAAACTAGCTCAGGAGAAACAGCACACAGTGGCCAGACTACGAAGTGACACAGGTAGGAGCCATCTGAAAAGATCCCGAGTCCAAAATGATTGGGGTAAAAGAAGCCACAAACAGACCACAGACAGGCCACACATCAGACATTTTGTGGATACTCTTAACTACTGCCTAGGAAGGAACTGGCAAAAGACACAGTTGCAGAGAGGGGAGAAAGGCTGCCAACTTCCTGAACAGTTCCGGTAGCTGTGGGAGCACCTCATGGGGTAGAGAGCCCCACCTTCATGGGAGGGCAACCAGGAGAGATGAGAGAGCTTTGCTGAGGGGATGGCGTGTGAACAAGACTCAGAGACCCTTGGACTATTAGGTCCCTCTTACTACATACACCTAACACATAACTCCATGGACTTTCTGCTCTCCCCACAACATGCTCAAATACAGTCAAAGAAAGCACTTGGCGAGGTCATTAAATTATAGTACTCTGAAAAAAGAAATCAAAGATAATTTTAGAAAATGGAAAGACATCCCCAGTTTTTGGATAGGTAGAACCAACACTGACAACCCTAAGCAACAAACAAAGGGCAGAAGGCAACACAGTATGGGGCCATCAAATTATATTACAAAGCAACAGTGATTAAAAAAAACCCACATAGTAAGGGCACAAACACAGACAGGTGGATCAGCGGAACAGAACTGAGGATGCAGAGACAATCCAAGTACCCTCATCCATCTGATCCTCAATGGGGTGTGTGTGTGTGTGTGGGGGGGTGTGGCCCTAAAGAGAGCCTCTTTGTGCTGGGAAAACTGTCCAGCGCACTTGTAGAAGAATGAAATTACACTCCTATCTTTCCCATGTACCAAAATCAAATCAAAATGGATCAAAGACCTAGATACTAAAGTGGAAACAGTGAACTTGTTGGAAGGAAAAATATGCAAAACCTTTGAAGACATAGATGTAGGCAAGCACTTTCTCCATGAAACACCCAAGCTGGGTGTGGTGGTGTGCACCTGTTACCTGTTCAGCCAGCACTCAGGGAAGGCTGAGGCAGGAGGACTGCTGTGAGTTTGAGGCCAGCTTGGGCTAAAACAGCGAGTTCAGGATCAACCTGAACTACAGAGGGAAACCCTGTCTCAAAATAAACAGAAAAATAAATACCCAAAGCACGTGAGATAACACCACATATTAACAAATGCGATTATAGCAAATTAAAAGGCTTCTAAACAGCAAAGGAAACAATCAACCGAGGGAAAAAGAGAACCTATGAAACAGGAAAGAATTTTGCTCCTCAGAGGACTACTATCTACAATATACAAAGAGCTGAAAAAATTAGACCCCCCCCCCATCAAAAACGGGCAATTGAAATGAATAGTCAGTTCTCACAAGAAGTTCAAACGGCTAGTAAATACATAAAAAAGTTCAGCATCTTTAGCCATAAAAGAAACGCAAACCAAAACATCACTGACGCTCCCTCTCACTCCAGTAAGAATGGCTAGTATCAAGAGCTCAAAAAACCAATGAATACTGGCGAGGTTGTGGTGAAAATGTGACTCCCCTACATTGTTGGTGAAGACTGTAAGGGGTACGTACAACCATATGGAAAACAATGTGGAGATTTCTTTAAAAACTTAAAATAGGATCCCATTTGATGCAGCGATACCTCTTCTGGGTATGTTCCTAAAAGAGTTAACATCATTGTACAAGGGTAATTACATGCATACCTATGTTTGCAGGAGCACAACTGATAATAGCTAAACCTTGGAAGCAGCTGATAGGTCCATCAATAGAGGAACAGGTAAAGAAAGATATGGTATATTTACACAATGGAGTTCCACTCTGCCAAAAAGAAAGATGAATTTGAATATCTGTAGGAACACAGATGCACCTTGAGACCATTATACTTAGTGAAAGGAATCAGGTACAAAAGGTTAAATATCATATGGTTTCTCTAATATGAGACAAACCATTAAAAAAAGTAACAGAAATAACAGACAGTTTTGTGGAGAGGGAAAGAGGATGTGGGAGAGTGAGGGCGTGGGAAGGAGAGATGCACGTAAAAATGATCAAGTGCAATACATAAATTTTAAAAAATGTGAAAAAACCCAGGTTTTGGTGCAATCAGAGCTCTAATATGTTTTCCTGGAACATGACTATTACCTTCTATAAGGCTGTATGTGTCTTTTTTTTTTTTTTAAAAAACAAACTAACAGGCTGAAACAGCAATATTCCCTGGGCTAAAATATTAAGTATAGCAGATTTTTTTGTTTGTTAAAAAGCGCAGTGTCCTACAAACCACCAGAAGAGGGAACCCGAGTTAAACCATGGCAATCAGTAGCCAGAGAAGCTGGTGAGGGAGGGAACTGGCCAGACTTCAAGTTGGCTCTGGAAAGCCTCAAGCCTCCAATGTCCACCCAGCCACACTTTCACCCCGCACGTGCTGTCTCCAGGGCACCTCACTACTGTGCCAGCCTTTTGTCTGCACGAACCTCCCTGCCTGAAAGCCGTGCAGGAGTGCGTGCGTGCGCATACCCCCACCTCTCCTCTCATCCTGGCTACCCTGTGGATGTCAATTCAGCACTGACAGCCATGCCTTCTGCAGTCTCCAGCTTACCCCAGATTCCCTGGACCTGTCACTCTTTCCTGCGCAGTGGCCATCGCAGTTAGCAACAGGACATGCAACGCTGGGATTTGTATTTGTATCCCCCCCTGCACGACTCTGAGGATCTACGTGAGTGGGAAGCCTACCTATTTTTTAATTATTTCCTCTCTGTGGCAACCAGCAAATAGTTGGTGCTCAGTAAGCACCTGCTGGACGGAAGGACTGGCGCCTCCAGGTTCTAGTTCTGCCTACACTGTTACTCCCTGTAACCCTCCCGTTCCAAACCCCGCCGTCCTCTCCTCACCCAGAGACTGAGCTGTCCTCTGACCTATATACCTGCTGCCTCTGTGCCATCCCGCCATGTTCAGTAGTCTTTTCCCAAACAACATCTCAGCATGTCACTCACTTAGGACTTCACCAGGGCTCACTGTGGTGCAGACAGAATGTGAAGTCTTTAGCGAGGTTCCAAGTACTCTGCCCGCCAGCCTCCTGTCAGCGTCCTCCTCGTCCCTGGCTTCTGCTTCTCACTGCCACAGAATGGGCCGAAGAGTGCTCAGTTCTCACAGTATGACACGAGGGTGTGTGGGATGGACGCCAGAATGCATCCCTCTTTGCCTTTGTCCTCACAGCACACTCACGACACAACTGGACCAAGAGCTCTGCTTCAGTACGGGCTTAGCTCACCCTTACCGGTATTTTCCTTGCCCAATTTCTTCATTTTTTTTTAAAAGTATATACAAATATCTGGTGAAAACGATGACCAAATTCAAACCCTTTAGGTTGAAGATGTGAGATAGTAACTCACTGTACCTAGAAACTATTACACTCAGGCATATGTCTAGTTCTTCCTACTAATGTGTCTCTTGGAGAACAGGAAACTTACCTTTGCTGTCTACTAGGTATTTGTGAACTGTTAATTAATGAACAAAACAGCTAACTCCAGAAGTAAAATGTGGCTAACATAATTCCGTCAAATTTCATCAAGAACTTATGTCCCCGCTTTTTAGTAATATGTTTTTATCCTTTTAAACTGGCTCTGTATTTCAAAGCACCTCACATCTATTTTCCCTTTAGGGCTTCACAGTCAAATTGAATAATTCCTTTAAACACAGAGCAACATGGCTAAAATAAGATAAATTTAATATTTAAAAACCTAAAAGATGCTATCCCTTAAAGAAAGATTCCTCATATAATAAAACTCTTAGGAACTTCTTTCAGCTTTATCTGAAAAAAATCCTAAGTGCCTAAGTTTCTCCTAAAATGAAGAACTCTACTGGTAACAGATATACAACATCTGTGTCTCTCGTCCTGTTATGTCATAGTTGAAAAACATGCAATTGACAACCAGGAGGCGAAGGCTCCAATTCTGCCACTGACAGCTGTCAGGCCTTGTACAATTGCTTAACCTCTTTGGATCTCATTTTCTTATCCAACATACAAATTAGATAATCTTTAAGGATCCTTCACGCACTAAGATTTTATTAATTTCAGAGGCAAATAAAATGCCCTATCTTATGACGTACGTAGTGTGGAGCACACTGAGCACACTTTTAGTTACTGCCTTTAAGAGGAACTCACACACTCAGAATAACATTTGTTTTAGTCACGTGGATATGAGTTTAAGCACTTGTAAATTCTAAGATTCTGGTTCATTTTATTATACCGCGTGACTCCAGAAAACACCAATGGCTTACAAACACTACCTGCTAACTAGTGCACTGAGACCCCTGAGAGATGGAGCAAACTGCACCTGCGTGGCTTTAGCTAAACACAGGTGCGTCTAGTTAGCAAAGTGCAGGATGAGTCGTCATGCCTGCGTCTCTACCCGACGCGCTTCACAAATCTCCATTCTCAAGGTGCCTTAGTTTCACTTACAAGCCAAGAATGCCCCTAACAGCACAGCACAGTGTATTCAATGAGACTTCAAAACTCTAACATTCCTTGGAAGGCTACTGAAAAATACAGTTTTCAAAGATTTATACCAGCAAAAGCCTATAAGGTTTTTTGGAAGTTAACAAACTGAATGCATGGCAAAGTTGAATACCAGACTGCAAAACATGAACTTTTGAAAAAATGGCTTAAGCCACTGAATTAACTTCACATTTGTAAGTGTTGAATTATCATTGTTAATCTTTTTTTTTTTAAAGTTCAGTCCATGAAAACAACAACAAAAACCAACATGGAAAGCCTGAGATCACAAAGCTCTCACATCCATATAAAGCTAGTACTATCTGTTTCCAAATTAAGGGCAAAGGCCAAAATAAAAGAGATTACTGGTTATGGAGGTATCAAAGTGCCCGCCACCTGGACACCAGTTACCAGACCGGGAGCCAGTTCCATTCCACAGCAGGGTGGGTCCCGCTCTGCCCAGGTAGGAGAGCACGCAGGGCTCCGCAGCAGCAACGCCTGGCATCGTTCAGATGCCTCAGAGAACAGCTTTGTTAACAACGTGGAGAGAGGGGTCTTCCAACAGCTCAGTGCAGCTCTTACGGGGCTGGGGTTAGAAGGGGGTTGGGGGAAGTTGAAAAGTCCATATGAATATCTTTTTATGTTTATGAACTCATAGTAAAATGTATTCAGGAATGACTAACAAAATGTTAACAGGTAAATATTTTGGGATTTCAGATGAACTTTAATTTTTTTAAGATAATGCTCAAATTATTTTTGATTTTCTGTCTTTCGTTTTTTTCTTTTGAGATAGGGTCTCGCTTTATAGTCCAGGCTGGTCCTGAACTCACTATCTAGCCCAGTCTGACCTTGAACTTCATGGCAAACAATCCTCCTGCCTCTGCCTCCTGAAGACTGGGATTATAGGCATGTGCTACCACATCTGGTTAATGTGGTGCTAGGAATTGAACTCAGGGCTTTGTGCTGTCTAGGCAAGTGCTCTAACCAATGTGCCATTCCTCCAGCTCCAAGGAGCAGTATTTTAGAGACGATAAAGACCCACAGAGTTTGGAGTCAGCACTACCAACACTCAGCAGCCCAGTAGCAGGAGACAACAGCTCTGTGTACAGTGGCAGGACAATGTGACTCACAGCCACCTTGTAATAATAAGCAATCAGTTCCTACTTGAGAAGAAAATCACTACAATGATAGCAAATACAGAATATAGCTGGGATTGTGCCAGACTGCGATAACTTCATAAAATGTTTTAAAAAGAGAAAGAAAACGAATGATTTCAAAAAACAATTCTATATTTTAAAATAACAACTTTAAGAAAACATTATTTCTTATTCAAGATGATAAATTCAAATATAACTCTGTAGAAACCCTTTTGGACCCTTCTAAAAGTGTTGTGTAAATTAACAGTGCTTGTATCAGTAGGAGAGAAAAAAATGTTTTTTCCCTTGTTCCTTTTAATATTCATTTGACACTACATTCATTTGTGCGTATGCGGTACTGAGGATTCAACCCAGGGCCTTCGTACTTAGGTATATCCCCCACCTAATTTATTTTTATTTTGAGACAAGGACTCACTAAATTACTAAGCTGCTAAGTTGCCCAGGCTGAGCTCAAACTTGCAATCTTCCTGTCTCAGCTTCCCAGAGTACCAAGTTCATTCTTTTAATCTTTGTATTTAATTTGAGCCAGGGTCTTGCTTTGTAGTCCTGGCTGGCCTTGAACTCACAAAAATCCTCCTGTGTCAGCCTGAGTGTTGGGATTACAGGCATACACCACCACACCTGGCTTATGTGGTGCTGGGGAATCAAACTCAGGGCTTGTGCTTGCTAGACAAGTGCTCTGACAGCTGTACTATTTCTCCAGCCCCGTAAGTTTATTCTTAATGTGGTTCTAGGACGAGACTTTAAGGTCGATGTACTAGGGCTGAAAGCCCTGGGCTCCTTCAGCCTTCCCTCAACTGTCAAGCCAAGGGCAGACCACTCAGTTCCTCAGAGGATCACCTATAAAGGAATCCCAGTTCAAGGGCCACAACCTGAGAGCACACTCACACAACCTTCACAGTGCAGGGGTCTGAGAGTTTACCCCTGGGAATGTGATGGTCCAACGGAGAAAAAAACTTTAAAACACCGAGTGGAGCTGTAGCAACTCTTCACTAAGCACCATGTGGGCACAAGACCAGTTTCCTGCATGATCTCATTCTGTCTCTACAACAGCTTCAGGAGACAGAGACAATTTGTTACCTTCCTCGTTATAAATATAATATGCGTAAGGTTTAAAAAGGGAAGTAACTTGCCCCAAACAGGACAGGCAGGGGACAGGAAGGCTGGACCTGGGCCTCCTCCTGCCACTACACGCCAGGGATGCCTGAGCTACGGGGAGAACTGCATGCATTTCCACAGACACCTGTGACAACAACAGCAAGCAAGCTCTGAACTTGGAGGACACAAAAGAAACTTCTAATTTATCAGTAAGAAAGAATACAGAAAGATTCCGCCTTTAAAGAATAATTGGCAATAAGTGCTTGAAGCTTTCCAGAAATTAGGATTCTGCATTCTTTGATGCTCTTACTGCAACCGAACCAATCTTATCCATTCAATCATCATTTAGTGGAAATCAAGCCAACAGAAAATTAAAAAGCATTGTTGAGAGAGCTAATCTAACATTCTTCAGGCATTTTTAAATTAACCAAATGCCAATGAGATGCAGATGTAAAGCCAGTGATCAATGAAGAATTTCACAATGAATAAGGAGACAGATACAAAGTCATGCTTCTGTTCTTTTCAAGCAATAATTAAAAAGCCACTCTCATCATAAAAAGTTTGGTACTGTCATAAAATGTACTGCAAATATAAATAAACTTACCTTTGGTTTTTTGATCAGCAGCCTAGAAAAAAAAATCAGAAAATCTTTAGGAATAATAAAGTGTAGAATGTATACATCTATTAAAGTTTACAAGCAGACTTTTAATGTCAAAAAAATTTTAAACAAATTTTTGTCCAGTTGATTTATTACAATCTATTACTGGGAAAAGCACATTATTTGTCCACATGCTATGGGTTACCAGCCAGTATTAATCTAAAGGCAAAAAAATTCTATATGAATGCTCATTTGAGCTCTATATCTTAATATACTCTAAAAGATACACAGTCTGTAACCCAAGATATGTTACCGTGATTTTGCAGTACTGGAGACTGAACGCAGGACAGTGCTTTCCATTCCCCAGTTCTTTTTGCTTTGTTTTACATTTTGAGACAAGATCTTGCTAAGTTTGTGAGGCTGGCCTTGAACTTGCTATCACCCTGCATCAGCCTCCTGAGGAGCTGGGATCACAGGTGTGTGCCATAGGCTCAGCTTAAACTGGTATTTTAGATGCACAGAATTCAAGCATGACTACAAGCTTACGGTAGAACTCCTTTTTAAAAAAGTTTACTAATAGAATTTGTAAAAGAACATTTGCCAAGACTGCAAAAACTATTTCTGGGAATTTCACAGTTTTTTTCCTTATTTTTTAGACATTGTGTTCCAAATGGTCCACTTTAAACAGAATGGCATGGACATCCTCTATCCCACCAGCGAACATCAATCTTCTGGAAACACAGCTGCCATGCTGCTAGTTCTTTAGAAAAAGACATCTTGCAGCTGTCACCCGTATTTATTTCATAGGCACATCTTCCCTGATTTGCTAATTATGGATTTAGTGTGCTGATGTAAAAGAGTAATAGAATGAACCTTGGTCATGGTGATGGCCATGAGAATGCAAATGAGATACCTAATGACAATGGAGCTAGTAACTCTAGCCAAACCTTTTTCTGAGCACCTTCCTTCTTTTTCTTTTCTTCCTGCTTTTTCTTTTTCTTTTCTTCCATCAAACGTTTCTCTTCTTTTGTTTCTTGTTCCTTCTCCCTATTAAACATAAATAAACGTGGTATTAGCATAACAAAAAACAAATGACAAAGAATTAGCTATGGAAAGTCTTCAGCTAGGCAGGGTTCTCAGAGAGTAGAAAAGGCTGCAGTGAGAGGATGTCAGAAGAGGCCCAGGCCTGGGGCGGTGCGTCTCTCTCCTACCATGGCAAGCGTCTCTCTCCTACCATGGCAAGCCGCCCTGCCACCTTTAGTGGCGCAGTTATCTTTCTCAGCCTGCTTCTGCTGGGTGCTAACCTGCTGTTAGGCATCATGTTGGGAACAATGCACAACGTTCAGTAAAACATGATTCCTTCCGTCCAGGCCCAGAGCAGCACTTCTCCAAGTGTTGTCTCAGAGACCACCATCACCAGGACCATTGTGGGGGCAGATTCCTAGATTCCACCATGGTCCAACAAATAACACTTCTGGAGGTGACTCACAGGAATGCTATAATTATGTACATGTTTGACAAACTAGTATTTTTTAAAAAAGAGCCCTCTATAGTATGGTGAACTACTGTAAGGACACACTGGTATATAGCACAATTCTGTCTGGCAGTGGTCACAGCTGCCTTGGAATTGAGCTGCAAGATTGAGAGGTATGGGGCTGGCATGAGGTACTGTGTCACGGTCAACTTACTGCCTGGCAGCTCCAAACTCACCCCCTAACATGTGCTGGCTGACAAGTGACAAGTGGTCCTTTAGGTCCTCTGAAGGACACAGCAGCAAGAATACCCTCCTACAGCAAGACTGTTGCAATGGGGGTCCAGCAAATGGATGAAGGGCCACTGGCGATGGCTCCTGCGTGAGCCCGGCTAGGCAGCCCCTCAGCAAGCTTGCAGCTCTGCACAGCCACGTTCACACAGCCCTCTTGCGGACACTGCACTGTGTTCCAAGCCCCTTGCGTTTGTCCACCCTCCATTCATCTCTGGTAATCTCCCAATCACATGGCCTTTCTGGGCAGGATACCATTGCTTGCTGTACCAGTCAGCGCCTCCAGTTCCTGCGTGTGCCAATCAACTGGCTGCAGGCTATAGGGAGGTGGCTGGTGCTCCTGCTAAGACACGGGGCTCAGGTGTGCTTCCTGCTGCCTAGCATCATGGGGCATCCAGTGGCCTGCCATTCTGTCCTCTTCCCTGAGTACGCATCCTGCCTTGGGAAGGCCCTTCCTTCAGTCTCCTTGGGTACCACCTGCAGCCTAGGCTCCATACTCCTTTTTCTACATAACCTTTTCTTTCCTTCCTTGCACTGCTAGGCCTCTGCACTAAGTCACACCCCCACCCTCTTCTCTTTTTCTCTCTCTTCCTTTTCTTCTGAGACAGGTCCTTAGTAAGTTGCCCAAGAGGACTTGAACTTTCCATCTTCCTGTTTCAGCCTCTCCAGTCCTGGGGTTCCAAGTGTATAACACTACGAATGGTTCTGCATAACATTTTCTAGAGGTACCCTTTTATCCTAACTTATTCCTTATATTAAAACTTCCCAGCTTACATTATGGTTGTCTCTACATCTCAACTGGATCCAGGCTAGTACATGTGGGAAGAAGGCTTTAACTGACTTAGCAGGAGAAATCCCAAAACCCAAAGTGTCGGCCAAGCATCACCATCCATCCAGAATGTCGCCTTCAATTTAACCTTGGAGGAGCTTTCTTCCTCCCCCCAAGACACTAGGGGCAGAAACCAGGGCCTTGCATATGTTAGGCAAATGCTCTATTACTGAGTTGTCCTCCTAACCCCTTTTTGAGGAGATAGAGTCTCACAAAGTTGCCCAAGCTGCCCTTGAACTTGGGACCTTCTCTCTTCAGTCTCTCAAGCAGTTGGGGTTACAGATGTGCACACTATGCCCAGCTGGAGTTAGTTTTACTTTATAAATGTATCTTATATACAACTACATGCACAAGGAATTTGCTCCTGTGTCAGTTTTAACTATTACCATAATAAACTTAAACTGAAAGGGCAGGGAGGCGTCTCTGAGAGTACTCTTCTACCAGAATCAGGTGGGCAGTTTCAGGCCCTCCCTCCATGCCACTCCACCAGGGCCAAGGCTGCAGTCAGAGGAAATCTTAGGGAGCGGAACTCAGATCAGCGGTACTTAAAGCTTCCAATGCCTTCACTGTCAGCCAAGGTGGAAAAATGTTGCTTTTAGAGGAGGTCTGTAGGTTCATGAAGTCTGAAAAACAATCATCGTTTCCTAGATGATGCTTTCCAATAATGTTTTCCTGGTAAAAAGTGCAGGGATACTAAGAAATCTGCATTTATGATGACATTCTCCTGCCACAGAGCTGCGGCTTCTCACCAGGCCAACTGTGGCTGCCCCCGCCCTGCTGAACACCCTCTCAAATTCACAGATTAAATTTACTAAATAGGCAAGTATAGGCTATGTTTTAAAAGATATTCAATAAAAGACATAAAACTGACTTCTGCTCACTTCTATTCATCTGAGATTAAATTAATTAGAGCCAGCTCTTCCCTAGTAATACAGTTAAGATTGTACAGTAACAGTAACAAGTGGTGGCGTAAATAATGAGCCCACACAGCTATGTGCATCTTCTGCTTCCCTGCCTGCGCTCACATTTATGCGACACAGTATAATTCAGATACTGGCTCTTTAATAAAGCTTTATCTAATTTCCTCTAGCTAGAAGAAACTGTTTCTACCTGGAACAGTGTGCAGCTTCTACCCGTTATTGTTAATAATTTTTTAAAAAATATAATCACATTTTCACTTTGCAAAGAAATACAGGGGCTGCAAGAATAGCACAGCAGTTAGAGCTCTTGCCTAGTAAGCACAGGGCCCTGAGTTCGATTCCCCAGCACCACATATGCTGCGTGTGGTGGTGACCCAGCACTGGGGAGAGGCTGAGGCAGGATTGCTGTGAGTTTGAGGCCAGCCCTGGGCTACACAGTGAGTTCAGGACCAGCCTGGAATACAGAGTGAGAGCCTTTCTAGGAAGCAAAACAAAGCAACAAAAAAAACAGCTCACGGGAAAAATATATATGGTACAAACGGTGGGTAACAGGAAAAAGAACTTCTTTTCCGGTGTCCATAGGCATCCTCAGAGGAGACACATGCTAACTGCTTCTTGGGTATCTTTGAGAAAATGCTTCCTCTAGAGCTGGGCACAGCAATGTACCCCTATAATCCCAACTACTTGGGAAGCTGAGTTGGGAGGGCTGGGACATCTAACACAGCCTGGGCAACACAGTAAGACCCAATCTTCAAACAAAACAAAAGTTCTTTTTATATGACTATCTACCTATCTCATTTATTTATTTGCTTGTTTATTTATTGAGACAAGGTAGTCCAGGCTGGCCTTCAACTAGCAATCCTCCTGGCACAGCCTCCTGAGTGCTGGTATCTACTTTTCTTCTTTTAAAAATAACAAATGGGAGGGTGGTACTACTCACTCTTTCCACATTTTTTTGACTTAATGATTCAATCCGATGTGTATAAAAAGGTTCAGCTCTTTGTGATCCTCCCACGCTGCCATCTCCCTGTGCATCAACTTGAGGACCCTTCCCTCAAGGATGGATACGGATTATATGGATTTCCCTCTTGCCTTACTCTTTTCCATATTTACAGTCAAATCGATGAATAACATCTGCTTAAACGAATATGTAAATATCTGTCACAGAGCCATCGAGCATAACAGGATTACTTTTTTCTTTTTGTGAAGTTAAGTTCCTTGTCTTTTTCTTTTCCTTTCCTTTCTTTCTTTCTTTCTTTTTTTTTGAGACAGGATCTCACTCTGTAGTCTAGACTGGTTCTAAGCTCACTATGTAGCCCAGACTGGCCTCGAACTCACAGCCATCCTCCTGCCTCAGCCTCCCAAGTGCTAGGATGACAGGCAGGCACCACCACCTCATCATTTTTCTATTTGCATTTTTAATACCTTTCCTCTAACAGGAGTTTGAAAACCAACACTTCTTGAATTCCCTTTGCAGAACTTCCCACCTGCTCTGCCTGGCTGAGAGAACTTCTGCTATAGCTCTGACGGCCTATAGTTAAACCCCTCTGTAAAAAAAAATAACTTGTTTTCATTATGCTAAAATATGTTGCATGCAATCTGCCTTTTTTTGCATTTTACTGTACAGTTTAGTACTGTTATGTCACACTACTGTGCAACCAGAACCCCCACCTGGCAGAGGTGAAACCGTCCCTATTAACCAACTCACTGGCCCCTTTTCCCTCTCCCAACCTTGGCAGTCACCCTTCTACAGTAGTTTGGCCTCCGTGAATTTGAGCACGGGAGGTGTCTCCCTGGGTGGGGGTCTGCATTTCGTGGCTGCTTGGTGAGCTGTGCCTTTTCTCATAGGCTCTCAAGAGGCACTGTTGTATCCTTTCTGGAGTCTTTGAATTTTACAACTGCCATCCAGTGACTTTCCCTCTTCAAACCATATCCTCAATTTGCTAGAAATCATGCACATGACTTTTTAAGAATAGGTACATAAGAAGTCAACTTCTGGAGTTCATGCATGTTTAAAAATAATTTCAGCTGCCTCCGTGTGCTGGTGGCTTGAACAGCAGAACGGTGCACAGTGCCACTCGACTGCAGCAGCACTACTCAGGGAAAAGTCTGAAGCCACCTGATGTTCAGTTCTTCTCAGGCGGCACGTTCTCTCTGGCGGGAAGAGTATCTCTCCGCACTGGGTCCTGAAGCGCCACGGCGATGTGCTCCAGCACCACTTCTACCCCATCATAGTGCGCCCCATGTGGCAGAGGCTTTCAACGTAGATACAGGATTTATTCTGGGCTGTTTTCATGAAAACATCTTTCTTCAGAGCCTAACTAACAATATACTGAATCTCTTGTATTGATCATATGAATTTACCTTTTATGTTATTGTTTCTGTTTTCTGGGTGCTTAGCTCAGCTTGACCTCCCAAGCCTTCTGCTGTGTTTCTTATTCCATGATTTCCTAAATTCCTATTAATTTTTTGCTCTCGTGAATGCTCTTTTCTCATAATATCTTATGCTTGTTTCATGGATGCAAAGCCACGTCCATTCCAGCCTCAGACAGGAACATGGGGTTCTGAAAGTCGTCTACCTTTCCTACACTCTCCTGTCTCTCCTCTGGGTGTGCCACCCTTGGGCTCTCTCACCTGTCTGATCTGTTAACCCTTGGTCATCTACTCAGGCACAAATGTGATGTCAGGAGCTTTATGTGCATGAGAACTGCTTCATGGAGGTTTTGCTTTAGAGGGATCAGGCAACATTCCCAGCGCAGCCTTAATGTCAAAATAAGCCACTTTTCTCCCAGTGGGCAGTTTGAGGTATGACTTGAAAACCATGGTAAATATTTCAATTTTTAAAATTATATTGCAGTAGGAGACACAATGCTACAAATCTCCCTCAAAATCCTCCCCCTCACTTAGAGCACACTTAACCCCCCTTCTTGCCACTTCCTGAAGCAGTTCTGGAAGTTCTCTTTCCTAAGTATCTCTCATTATGCTGTTGTGGCTGCCTTGACGTTGTGAAATGATTAAAGATACTGACCTTTCACGATCATTTTGACTTTGGGGAAGAGCCAGAAATCCCATAGTGCCAGATCCGATGGCTACAGTTGAAGACATATTATAATAATTTTATTAGGTCACCTTTCCATTGGATGGCACACAGCAGTGTTATGTTTTGTTTTGTTTTATCACACCTGTAAAGCCACTCACAAAAAAGGACTTCCAAAACTGCTTCAAAATTGGCAAGACTGACAGAGTAAATTTGTTTTTTAAAAAGAAAAAAATGCCAGATATAGTGGCACACGTCTATACTCCCAGGACTCAGGAGGCTGAGGCCAGGAGTATGGCTTATGGCTGTGAGTTCGAGGCCAGCCTGGACTACAGAGCAAGACTGTTTAAAATTTTTTTTTAAAAAAAGGGGAAATATTTTGTGTGTGCGTGTGTGTGTGTGTGTGTGGGGGGTAAGTGGCAGTGTGTCTCTTGCAGTAATACATTTAGTATTTCTAACTTTTACCACATATTCTCATCATAGGCTGTAGCTACTAGCTGACACCTCTGATGTCACTGTCCTATATTCTGATTACAACATCCTATCCTTGTTTCTACCATAACTGGTCTCGATTCTCACTGAAAACTCTTACTTCTTCCATCTTCCATCCCCTTCTAGCTGTTTTCACTGTCTCCCTAGAGCCTGCACCTCAGCACCACCTCACGTGCTCACTAATTCAATCTCACCGGAACAGCATGGTTGTTACATGCTATTTACCATGGCAGAAACCAGAGACAAAGAGGGAGAGGTTATTTCATTTAACATATGTTTGCGGGACAATGGCTTTATAAATGCTCAGAATTTTGACCATGGACCTCAAAGATGCTTCTATGAATGGTACAAAACAAACAATCATTTCCATGGCAACAGGCACTTGACATGGGGGGAGCAAGCAGGACAAGCATCTGTGGGTCCCCCGCACATGGTCCTTCTGGCACAGCCAGGGGCACCTTATGTCCTCACTTCGACTGAGAGGAGGAGCTTTCTTTATCTTATCCCACTTTCTGGTCTACGACATAAACTGAAATTTCTATAGGGCAAACCCTAGGTAAGTATTTTCTTTTCAAGATAAATTATAATTTCTGACATAATCAAGTAATATTTAGTAAGTACTCTCTACCTTGGGGCTTACTAAGATTATAAACCTGGGGGCTGGAGGAATGACTCAGCGGTTAAAGCATTTGCCTCGCAAGAGCTAAATCAAGTGCCAAGTACCCGAGTTCAATTCCCTAGCACCACATAAGGCAGGCACGGTGGTGCATGCCTATAATCCCAGCAAGCGGGAGGGTGAGGCAGGAGGATTGCTGGAGGAATGACACAGTGGTTAAAATGCTTGCTTAGTAAGCATAACGCTCTGGGCTCGATTCCCCAGCACCACATAAACTGGGCATGGTGGCGCATGCCTGTCATCCCAGCACTGGAAAGCCTGAGGCAGGAGGATTGCCGTGGAAGCCAACATTAGCCCGAGCTCCCAAATGAGTTCAGGACCAGCCTGGGCTACAGTGTAATACTCTGTCTCAAAACAAACAAACAAACAAACATAAATGTAGAGTCAATTCAAGTTCTTCAAAACAGACTTGTAAGTGCAAGAGTAAAAAACAAAGAGGCCGAATATGCTGGGAGATTTCACTTTTTATCCACAGAATTCTGTATTTTAAACATTACATTTACGGGGCCTGGGGGAACAGTTTAGTGGTAAAGCACTTGCCTAGCAAGGTCAAGGCCTTGAGTTAGATTCCCCAGCACCACATAAACTGGGTGTGATGGTGCACACCTGTCATCCAGCACTGGGGAAGCTGTGGTAGGAGGACTGCCTGGGTGTGAGGCCTGAGTTCAGGACCAGCCTGAACTACACAGAGCACAGCGAGAACCTATCTCAAAAAAGTAAAGAAAAATTACATGTTATAATGTATACCTGCAAATGTAATGTTCTTGTGGGTATTTTCCAGCACGGTCTCTATTCCTGCTGCTGAATGTCCTGGCATCCTTCTGTCCACTTTCTACCAGCCCCATACCTGCTTCAACTGATCACTCTCTCCAACCTCCAGATAATTCACGGTAATCACCTACCACAAATCTGTATCTGTCCACGCTCATGTAAGATGGACACATACGTACTCAACACATTTTTAAGAAGAGTTACCCCATTGCAGTTGGGAACGGGCATGCCATTATCAACTTTTCTGCATTTTGCTTTTCCTAGTCCACATATGTAGATGAGGGAACCTTCCTCAACCCCTCCCCACGGAGAGCCAATCTATTCTTTCTAATATTCCATCCCAGGTAAATGTTATAATACACTCAGTCATTCCTCTACTCATACGTGGTACTCCCGTTCCAGTTTATTGCCACTACAAAGACCTTTAGCTCTCCCAGTCAGCTTTTGCTAAAGAGAACAACATGGCTTTGACTGGCAGAGTGGCTTATATTTCAGCAGCAGTGGGAAGCAGGCAAAAGGAAACGAGACCCGGGTTCAATTCTGGGTCCGTAACAGTCTGAAGGGCTAGAGGAGACGTAAAGTACCCATGCTCTATATGGCAAGCTTCTTTATACTGAGCTTTGTTAGAGTAGACGTATTTTGGAATAGCCTGGGTTTTGTTCTCAAATGGTTTAGCCATCACCAGATGAGGAGGGTAAGGAACAGAAGCAGCAGCGGGAGGAAGGGGTGAGATGGGCAAGCGGGTGGGTTCAGATTTTTCACGGTGCCCCCGAGGCACCTCAGTCTTCCAAGGTGAGAGAAACAATGATTGCAAGACAAGGTATATAGGCAGAATGGGAAGCTGGTTACTCTATGCAAAACTACTCTGGATGGAAAATGTTCCAAATCTCCAGTCTTTTGGCTAATCTCTCCCTGTATCTGTAGAAGAGGATTCAACGCAGAAGACCATGAAGGCCTGCTTTTTGCCTTTGAGGCTCAGGTACCAGCAATGTTTCTCATCCTTTCTCAGTTTATCCAGAAGACTGGTCAGCTGCTGTGTCCTGAGGCTACACTGCTTAGATTCCAAAGTCCTGGCCTGAAAATACCCTCGTTCATTCTGTGACCACAATGGGTGTGTGTGATATGTCATTATTTAGAAAGTATGGCTAATTCAGTAAGAATTTCCTTGCAGTGTTTAGGTTAGGAAGGGCTCATAAAATGTTATCATTGTGGGCAGGAACAAGAAGATAAGGCAAAATAATCTCAGGTGCCAGGAGCACTCACTCTCACAGGAAAGAGGCAGTGGAGCTGCAGTATGTTTAGTGCTCAACAGACTATGAGAAGAAACAGCAAAGAGCTGGAGTCTGGAGGGTGAGGCTCCAGGGTAATGCCCACTTCCAAGCTTGGAGGCCAGAGTACGGAAGAACTATCGAAACTTGGATCATTCAGCACAACACAAAGCCAGGTCTGGAAAGCGAACCATGCAGCAGGTGGCTCCGAGGGATCTTTGGGGGGGCCAGGGCCAGGGCCAGGGGGTGGGAGGAGAATATTTTACTTAAGGATCAAAGGATAATGTGGCTGACAGACTCCTAAGGTCTCCTGAGGTTCACACCGTGTGGGAGGGCCCTGTGATGTGTTTCTAAACATTAGAATGTGGTGGAGGTGTATGCCACTCCCTGTCATGTGGCAGAAGACACTCACCTAGCACACTGGCCCTGGAGTCTCCCTCTTGGTAGTAGGCTGTGAGGAAACAAGCGGCCAAGAATCCCGACAGCATAAGGAACCGAATTCTGCTCAAGCCTGAGGGAGCCAGTATGCCCAACCTTCCCCAGCAGAGCCTAGGAGGCAACCCCAAGGATTTAGTGAAGTCCAGCCTCCTGACCCTCAAAAACCTCATAGAAAATCAATACAGACGGTGTCTTAGGGCCTCGGGAGCCAGCTGAGATGGAGGAAGCCCACTACAGCCTCTCTTTGCTACTGATTTACTAAGACCACTGCCACCACTGCCACCCCATCGCCACCATAGCTTGGATGCAAACTACAACATAATACAGAAACATGAATAATGAAAAGTAAACACAAGTAGCCAGACTGGGGAGAGAAGCTGAAATTTTGGGAGCAACATGTATCGGGTGATTCTGTCATTTTCCCTCTTCTCCTAAAGCTCCGACCAAGATATAGGCCACTGCCACAAAGACCTGTGGTGGCAGGAGAGGCACAGGCAGCTTAAAACTAAGAGAAACTCCTTTCTCACCACAGGAAAAGGAGCTCCAGAGCGCTAGTCCAGGGTTAGAGGGCATCTCAGAAATCAGGGGGACATGAGGTTCTCCCAACTGCAAGTGCAATGCCAGTGATATGCTCCAAAGCATGCAGCCATGCCCCAGCCCTGTTTACAGAAGGGAAGCCCACTGTGGTCTGTCCCCACCTGCTACCTTTACATTGTAGGGGGAGGGATCAGAGATATGAGGGGGGGTTAGGCAGCCCAGCTGGCTGCAAGGTTTTCATAGAAACCCTGCACACTCTCCCTCCTAGTGCTAACCCAGGTTTCGGCTGAGAGCAGGTCTTCAGCGTATAGACTGTCCTGGAGGAAACAACACAAAGACAGAAGGCAGCAGAACCCTCAGTGTGGAGCTCCTGTGTGGAGGTGGTCGCTGCCCTCTGGGGCTTGGGGCTGGCCCCATGGGTGTCCCAGCACATTCCCGTGCTTGGCTACTGACGCGATTCTCTATCACAGGGAAATGCTGTTTCTCATTTTGGTTGGTTTTTCCTTGTAAAGGCTGACTGCCTGCATGTGCCACTGTGCCACATGGTAGGCACTCTGCTTCCCAAAGACACCAGACTCTCCTCACCCTGGGCCCCAGGATGCACCGTGTGGCCTCCAATCAGACAACAGTGCACTAGGAGGCTCCAGGGCTCAGACCCAGGGAGCACATGACGACAGCCAACTTCAGAACCAAAAGGGGGAGGCTGCGGAGGCCTTTCTCACCACTGAGACGGCACCAAGGAAGGGAAGCTAAGGGATGGCGGAGCATGGAAGAACAGTGAAACACTCCCTGGCACAGGAGGGCAAGATCAACAACAGACAAGCCTAGACACTGCGGGGAAGGCGGCAGCATGCCGCTGAGCAGATTCCCCCACCCACCCCCAGGAGGCCTGAGCACAGATTCAGGACCTGCCATCCAGTCTCTCCTGGGAACTGTCTGTCTTTGTTTCAGTTTGTCAGCTTTCCTTCAGTTTTGTCATCTACTTTATATTGTTCCAAATTTTCTTTTTCCCCCCTAAATTAGTCACTTTCCACTACTTATAATCAAAGAATCCTGATAAATACAACATATCAACAATCTTTAATCCTGGACTTAGAGAAAAGCTAAGTACTGAGTGGATGCAGCACACCTTTAACAATGACTTATCTTAAAACTAATGAAGTTCTGTAACTATTGTTACCAATCTAAAAACTATTTTAGCATTATTTCATTAGCATGTCCATTATAAGCATAGGAATTACAGGTATTCTTTTAGGAGTAACTTTATTTCATTTTTGAGTTTAAAGCAGCCTCAGGGAAAAAAAAAAAGCAGCCTCAGATGTAAAAAAAAAAAAAAAAGACAGTGTAATTTTTTTTTTTTTTTGAGACAGGGTCTCAGTCCATAGCCCAGGTTGGTCCTGAACTCACCCTATGCAACCCACAGGCTGGCCTTGGACTCATGGCAATTCTCCTGCCTCAGCCTCCCACGTGCTAGGATTACAGGCGTGCGCCACTGCGCCCAGCTTACATGGTGCTGGGGATCGGACTCGGGGCCCTTCCTCCAGCTCCAGACAGTGTAATGTTAACGGCACTCCATTTTCATAGCCAACCACACACTGACAATCAAATACACATGCTGTGAATTGCTTAACTAGAAAAGAATCTCCAGCCTCTCAGAGACAGTAGAGTTCTTGTTGGCACGACCTGGCGGGCCTGCTATGGAGTGGTTACTAATAATGCCCAGGGTTTCCCTGTTATCTGGGGATTGCAAAAATATGTACGTAAGTGCAATGTTTTCCCCAGTGTCTGTCTCCAACTGCAGAGGAGCTGGAGGGGAGGTCTGTACTGAGTGCCAACCTCGTTTCTTGCCTGCTCTGTGAAAATGTATCTCTGACCTTTAACTATCTTTCGTTTGCCAGCTGGCACCATGTACAGATGTTGTGGTAGAGGGCGCTAGAGAGACATGGAAGAGAGTCCTTTGGCCCAGCTCCTGCAATTACACTGAGGCCAGGCACCCCTTGTGCCAGGGGGTGTCTCTGCAGTGTTATTCCATGACCTCCTTTCACTGGAGGTAGGGGACTCACAGCAAGTTCCATCTACAAGGCAGTCCAGCACCTTCTGTGGTGGGGCTCTGGCCCCCACAAGTGCTCCCTCTTAGTCCTGTCTGCTTTCTCTGCACTGTCTAAAAGCCCTCTTCTCAGTAGCCTACCCACATCCCTCTAATCTCCCTGCTACAGTTAAGGATTCTCCACAGAAAATATTCTGTTTACTTCTCTCTGGTTTCTGTGTCCTAGCTGAGAAAGAAACTCTCACAAACGAGCCTGTTTTAATCTTGCCCATAAACTATACTTTTTATACACTGTTGCACCAATAAATAAAACTCAGAGGTGCCTAAATGATGCATAAATTCAGCTTGAGTATAAAACTACAAGTGAATTCAACTAGCAGCACACAGACCTCAGCTGTTAAACCGATGGCGGAGGGGGGCACAGAGTAGAGAGTGGGTAGTAAAGGAACTTGATCTGCCTGAGTTTGGCTAATTTGCTTGCCTTTTTTTTTTTTTTTTTTTTTTTTACTCCACGATACTTCTGTGCTCTGAAATCTGTACTCCATTTGGGCAGATTTACAAAAGGCTCTCCTTCATGGCTATGAAAGAGAAGGGATGAAATCCCAGGGCTATGGAACTTTGGGCAGCCACTGAAGTGCAGGTACCGACACGGGAACCAGGCTGCAGGTGGCCTCCAGGAGACTGTCCCATTCAAAGATTCTGCAGCTCTATGAACTAACAGGCCGTTAGCAGTGTAGCTTTGCCTCAGGAGCTATTAAACTAACTCATGCTCAAAGCTAGGTTCTAATTTGGGAGAGCGGGTGGGCATATGAGACCTGAGCAGAAATAGCTTGATGACAATCTGTGCAAGGGAAAAATCAAATATGAAAAGACAGAACACCACCAACCACTGGTTCCTTGATCCAGAAACATCAGAAGCTCAGGGACTGTGAGAACAGCAGGAGGGAAGATTTGAAGGGTATGTGCTAAAGCAATAAACTGGGAAAGGACTCTAGTACCTGCCTAAGCAGTTTCTATAATGAAACAGAAAGCAGGAGAAAATGTGAATATGTCTGGGCAGAAAAACCTCACAGGTACAGAAGGTTTGTTGGTAAAGACTCGTGTTTCAAAAAGGAAGATAACACCTGAAACAAACGCAAATCAGGGCTTGGACGAATGGCTCAGCAGTTAAAGAGTCTATCTAGCCAACCCTAAGTACCTGAGTATGATTCCTCAGCATCACATAGGCTGGGTGTGGTGGCACGTGCCTATAACCCCAGCACTCAGGGGGTTGAGGCAGGAGGATTGCTGTTAGCTCAAGGCCAGTCTGGGCTCTATAGTGAGTTCATGACTAGCCTGGATACAGCGTGAGACCCTGTTAAAAAAAACTTTAATTTTCTATTTTATTTTCAAGTACTACCAGATTTAGATGGGGAAGAAAGTCTAACTAGACATCCTCTAAGAACGACTTAAATGACTTAAGTGACAAAGCGCTGTCTTCAGTCACTCATCAACAGATACACAACAGCATACTTCATGGAACCAGACTGAGATCAAATTGAGCCTCTGTCTTACTCGGCCCCCCCAATTTGTATACTAACAAGAGTGCTCTTGCTATCTGCTACTGCTTCTGCACCTCAAACTACTGTCTGGAAACTAAGGCTAGGCAACTGCTCTAATTGCTGAGCTCTGACACCCTGCCCAAGACACTAAATATTATAAAAACAAAGTTGTCTTCAAATATAAGATGTATCATTATTTTATGTACTATTAGCAAAGAAAAATGAACAATTATACCACAACATATATGCTTTGACTGCAATATCTACCAGCTTTAGAGATGTTAAAAATAAGATGTGTTCTTTGAACAAATGACATACAGTGTGTTCCTGAAGTAACAAGTCAAACTGATTTACCCTATCAAATTATGAGGTAAAAATCAAGATTTGGGAGAGAAATTATTATAGTTGCTATTAGGTCATTCCTGATGGTAATAATCTTAGGCCATACTTTACCTCATGAATTAAAAAACCCACAATTCTAAAGGGGAGACAATTCCCCTCATGTCTCATTAGTACCATGTGGTAAGCAGTACAGAGAGCCACATCTGCATGTGGTGGGAGGGCCTTGGCTAGTTAGGAGGTCACAAAAGATCCTCTGACCCTCCCCGAGTGGCCAGGTTCTGAAGCACAGCTCACGACACAGCAGGGGCACTGTTCCATGAACATGAAAGCTCTACGAGAAAAGTTAACAGGCAGAAAGCACTGGCCTGTGGTCTCAGCTGGCTGAAGACTGCTTCAGAAGAGGACTCCCAGAACATCTGGGGCCACATGAGGAAAGCCTATCTCAAAGAAGAAAAAGAAAAAGGAAAAAAGAAAGGAAGAAACAACAAGGGGGCTGAGGGAGTAGCTCAGCAGTCTGGCACTTGCCTCGTGGGCATGAGGCCTTCAGTTCCTATGTATTCAGTCACACGTACTGGAAAACTGAACAACAACAAGCCCTTCCCCTCAAACCGGAAGTAGCAGGAGATGAGTGGGTCTGAAAGTGGGGAGCAATAGAAGTAGTGACTACACTGAGTCTCAGAAGCAGATGCGCATTAAAAATCTTATCTTCAGAGGAATGAGAAGCCACTGAAGAATTTGTGTACTTACAAGCTCATGGTGACTACTACGTGGAGTCTGGACTGTGGGATGACAGGAATGGGCGAGGGCTATGAACAGGCTACTACAGTCAGCCTGAGAGTCCGCACCGTGAGCAGTAAAGGACTTGGGGATAGAATGCAGGGTTTGAGAATCGTTCAGCAAACAAAATGAAGAGGACTTGGTGACCAGCTGAACATGGGCACAAGGCAGAGGGAGGCACTGAGGGCTGCTGCCAGGTCTCTAGGTCTCTCACTGGTGCAGCAAGTGTCAGCAGCACCCTTCACCCTTCCCTTTGGAGAAGGACAGAGGAAGAACTTAAGCAGGGACTGGCAGCTGCCTGGAATTCTGGAGTTCAGAGTTAGATGCTGGCCAGAAAAAGTCTTGAGCTCATAGAAATACAAACTGAAGCTGGGGTTAAAGATGAGACCAGGGAGGGCGAGTATGTCAGGGTAGCAAGAGAGAGGGCGGAGGGGGACAGCCACAATGGAAGGTGAGGTTCAAGGACGTTCACTCATTCTAACACCCACTAATAATTTATGTATCAATCATTTTTTAGTGATTGCCCACAGCGTTCTAACTCTGTTTTAGGCATGAAGATACTCAGTGGCAATATGCCTAGGATCAAGAACTTAGCAGGGCCTTGTATTTTTAGCAAGCAAGTAAAAATCGCAAGTAAATAAACAAGGTTGTTTTAGTTGTGGTAAGTGCTACAAAGAACACAAAACTGGCACTGCGACTCAAATCCCACAAGTGGCTCTGATATCAGAAGGGATTTCCAAAAGGACAACAGAGTCCTGAAGGCAATCTTTCCTCAGTGCGTACAAGAGCTGCTTCCCTGGAAAAGGCAGAAGAGATTAGACCACCACAAAAAGTACAGTACATGTAAAATAGGTTCTGAATGTGAATAAACAAGTTTCTCACCTATGTAAATATTCAGAGATTTTCAAGTCATAAAGGATGCAGTAACAGTCTACTGCACAAAACTAGTTTGTCTGCCCATTAAATGCCACTGTGCCCAGTCTCCAACCCATGACATCCTAAACACACATCCACGAGCCCACTAAGGGGCTGGCTGGTCCATCCTTGTTGAGAATGCCCACTGTGAGGTAATGATCCTCCACAGAGGGTGGAGCAAGTACTTGCACAAATCCTTGTGGGACTGAAAAGTCCTGAAAGCTACAGTAAACACAAATGCTGGAAGTCAGGGTTGATCCAGACGCAGCTCTGACTTTTCAAATCTATACACCCTGGCATCTCAGAGATGACGATGCAGTTTCATTCACAATTCATCTTATTCTTCCACTAACTGCTGTCAGCTCTAGGGACACATACCATAGAGAAGAATTTAAACATGCAGCACCCACACACCTGTAATCCCAGCATTGAAAGAGAGAGAGAGAGAAGGGGGCGGAGCCAGAGAAGGAAGATTCAGCATCCTGTAAGGCCCAGAGTGTAGCTTCAAATCCCTCAGAATCAGCTTTTTACAGAATGAAACACAGATCATAACACCAAATGGTAAAGATACTAATTACAACAGAACCTTTGGGACTGTAAAAATGCTTAGGGGCTGCAGGAGCAGCCCAGCTGTTCAAGAGTTTGTCTAGCAAGTGCAAGGTTGGTGTCTGATTCCCCAGCACTACACGAACCAGGCATGGTGGCGCACGCCTGTAATCCTAGCATTCAGAAGGCTGAGGCAGGAAGGCTGTTGAGTTCGAGGTTAGCGTGGGCTACACAGTGAGATCAGAACCAGCCTGGACTAAAGAGTGAGATCTGTTTCAAACAAACAAAACCAAAAAAAGCTCAGAGAAAAAAAGAGAAAAGCAAAGGGAAGCTGTACACTTCTAGCAGGGAGTCACCGAAGTTGAAGAACATTTGTCCACACAAGCAGTCTCACAGACAGGCAGGTGCAGAGAAGAGATTGTGATGCTGGCAGGAAGATGCAAAGCATACAGAAACAGCTGGCACAGATTTCTACCTGGCACAAGACCCCTGGTGCACAGGTGACCGCTATCCTCAGCCTACACTCACGAATGCTCAACTCAGTTCAAGGAATTTTCTAAACAAAAATCAAACACATGTTTGACAATTCTTTGTAAGGAGTTTCATATTCTGCTTTTTAGTTTTTAATAAAGCATCCTCAAACTAATCAAGCCTCACAAACCTAACTTCTAAAGATAATATGATATTCTCACTGTGAAGATGAACCATAATTTTCTGGTTCTCCCTGCAATTTTATTTAGGTATTTCTATATTATACTGTTCCTTTAAATCACTAATCTCTTTAGTTTGCAGTTTGTTCTGCATTTGTGATAATTCAAGCTGGCTGGTTCTGTATTTGTAATTTCTGTCTGGTATTTCCAGAAGCAGACTTTCTAAAACAAAATGGATAATTAATGGTTTTAACACTTGTTGCCAAATTGTTATTCAAAAACATTTTAATAATGTACATTTTTATTAACCAAGTACAAGTGCTTGTTTCAAAACACTCAAAAACACTAAACATAATTTTTTATCTTCACTAATCTGATAGAAAAGGTATCCCTATGGCTTTAATTTACCATTCTTTGATTATTAATGAACACATTTCCTCATACTTGTTAGTGCATGTTAATTTCATTTTCTGGGCACTGCCTATTTTCATCTCCTGGCCAATCCTTGGGGTTCTTAGTAGATGTTTTTTTTTCTCTATCAATTTATAAGAGCTTACATATGTTGAACAGATCAACCCTTCATCACGTTGTTAAAACATTTGCCCACTTTCAGTCTGCCTTTTATTTTTGACATTCAGAAGTTTTAAACTCTTATAAAATTTCACAATAAAACTATGAGATTTTAATTTTACATGCAGAAAATACTCAAATGTTTTTATTTGCTAGATTTCTTCTATTGCTTTTCTTTTACACAGATGAGTATTTAAAGTTGATTTGTTATATGGCTGATACTAGGTTTTACCTTGCTTGCTTCCTTAATCAAGCAGCTAACAGAGCGCCTGGGAGCACTCAGTGCCCCAGGATTAAGGATCCTCCCCCCACTCCCCTTTCTTTGAGACAGGGTCTGACTCTGTCAGGCTGTTCCTGAACTTACCATGTAGCCCTGGCTGGTCTAGAACTCAGCCTCAGCCTCCTAAGTGCAGGGATTACACCCACGTGCCCAGCTACCTTCCTCTCTTTCACGACAGTGACTCCGAGTACCGAGTACGAAGTTCATGTTTAACAGATGGTCCTGAAGACCATCCTGTGTGCTTCTATCACGACCACAGTTTTCACCATTCCTCCTGCATAAAATGTGGTTGTCTGCTGCCACCACTTGCCCTTCATTACTCTTCAAACGATTCTTTACTAGCCTTCCAGATGAAATTCACAATCATTTTGTTACATCTCAACAGAAAAATAGGTATTTTTTTTTTTAACAATTAGAACTGCTTTAAACCTACAAATTAGCTGAATTGAAACCTTGGAAGGATCTACCTTTCCTGCACAAATTTCCATTTATGTTTTCCCTCTGTAGTGTCACTGTGATTTTCGTCTTATTTGGTGCTGGGGATGGCGCCTGGGGCTCTGTGCATGCTGAGCACACACATTCTTGTTGAAACTTTCCTTAGCCGTACTTCCTCACACAGTAAGCTCAGTATCTTGAAGTTTTATGATGTATGAGACTGCATAGCCTGTGTATTGCACAAATGGTTACTGATGGCAGGTATCTAGTAAAAGTATCGATCTTCCCAGTACTCAGGAGGCTGAGCAGAAGGATTGTTGTATGTTTTAGGTCAGCTTGGACTACGCAGTAAATTCAGGACCAGCCTGGGCCACAAAGTGAGATCTTGTCC
Organism: Ctenodactylus gundi; assembly: GCA_004027205.1. NCBI lineage: Eukaryota > Metazoa > Chordata > Mammalia > Rodentia > Ctenodactylidae > Ctenodactylus > Ctenodactylus gundi. Next base: position 99,101 of record PVKB01001550.1, on the reverse strand, counting down.
CCTTCTCATCCAAAATTAAAATTATTGATTTGTCTACATTCTATCAGACAACTTTTCAGCTCATCATCCTGAGTTCTCTCGATACATAATCTATACATTATCACCATCTTTTTACATCCTTATTTTTAGTTTGCACTGTAGTAGAATTCTAAGATCCCTCTCAGAGTCTTGGTCCCTGCTGTACACATACTTTCTCCAAGTTATTTGATCAAATACCAATCTAGGTATTATTTAAGAAATTTGACAGACGTCAGGGCTGGGGGCAAGGTTCAATGATTTGGCTCTTGCCTACCATGTGCAGTGCCCGGGTTCAATTCCCCAGCACCAAATAAAAATTAGCCAGGCATGGTGGTGCATACCTGTAATCCCAGCACACAGGAGGCTGGGGCAGGAGGACTGCTGTTGAGTTTGATGCCAGCCTGGACTACATAGTGAGCTCAAGAACAGCATGGATTATAGAGACTCTATCTCCAAAGCACAAAAACAAACAAAAATGAACAAGAAATAAAAAAATAAATTGCAGATGTAATTCAAGGTTCAAATTAGGTAACCTTAACATAGGAAGACTACCTAGGTGGTCCAGATCTAATCACATAAATAAAACCTATAAAACGGGCTTTAGAAATGAGAGGCAAGCTGGAGAACAGCACAGTGGTTAGAGCACTTGCCTAGGAAGCAAGCACAAGGCCCTAGGTTAGATTCCCCAGCACACATAAGCCAGGAGTAGTAATGCACACCTGTAATTCCAACATTTGGGAGGCAGAGGCAGGAAGACTGCCATGTGTTCGAGGTCTACATAGTGAGTTCAGGACCAGCCTGGACTATACTGTGAACCCCTGTCTCTAAATAAATAAGCAAAATATATGTATATATATATATATATATATATATATATATATACATATATATATATGGATACACACATATATGTAAAAATAAAGACAGAGATGGAGGAAGAAGTCCTAGGCATGGGGAGGCTGCAACACATACTAACTCACCTGAAGTGAAGAGCAAGGGCAAGGATCAGAGGCTGAGGGGCAGCTACACCGATAGCCATTGAGGAGACAAGGAATCCAGTCCCACAACCAAAAGGAAATGAATTCTGCCAGCAGTAAGCACGAGCTCGGAAGCAGCCTTTACCCTGGAGCCTCCATCTGGGATCTCAGAGTGGCCACTACCTTGGTCTCAGCCCTGTCAGATCAAGGATGGGGACCCCATCATGCTCTACCAAACCTCGGGTCTACAGAGCTGGGATCTAACACAGATCATTCTTTGAACTTCTACATTCATGATTTTTTGTTAGGCAGCAACAGAAAACCGATATACCTGTCTTGTTTAAAAGGCAATGCTACAAGATCAAATGTTGTTTGTGCATCTTAGCAGTCAGGCAGCGGCTGGTACTCAAGAGACCACACCAGTAATTCTACCTTTGTAATAATGATACCAAGATTTGTTAACTAGTAAGAAGTGGGTAAGTGTTAAAACAGATCTGTGTAAGGGCTGCAGAGGGCACCAATGCCAGAATCCGATATTCACCTGCCCACATTGAAGGGGCATGTGTGTGTGTGAGTAGGAAAGGTGCTAAGATCACAGAAGAAGATTCTCCACGCATGACTAGATAGCTGTGGCCGCCGCAGAACACACAGCTGCCCTGGACAAGAAACTTAGCAGGTGGCGTGTGTCACAGGTGGTCCACAGGAGAGCCCTACTGTCCCAGAGGGAAGCCCACCCAGGACTCCTTTAGGCTGTTCTGCTGATGGCTGGGCCGGCAGCAAGCATCCTACAGGCAAGGAGAAAAGTCCCTTTGTCCTTTATCCTCCTTTCCACCTTTCCTCCCATTTTCTACTGAGAAGGCCTGGCTAACAGGAAACGTTTCTAGTGCCTGGCTCCAGTTTCACAAGTAGGCTGAAGATTTGGGTGCACATGAACTGGGAACTGAGAGACAATAACCGACATCCCATAGCACTACCTGGCTTCAGCATACCCCTCTACAAACATCTGGATTTACATGTAACAGAACAACACAACAGCGCTGTTTGCACCCACCAGTACGTGGCAGCTGATCTCCCTCCCAAATGAGGACACACAGCCCCCAAGATGCAGCCGTCACCACTCGCAAAATTAATCACTCCTTACAGTTCAGCCGCACCCACCGAACAATGTTCCTTACAGACCAAACTGCTAAGTTAGCTTCCAAACATTTGTACACAGAATAAGGGGGAAAGGTGAGAAGGGAAAGCTCCTCCTCATTTCCGACCCACCACATTTCCTCCGTGTAACATCACCACCTCAGAGGGTCAGTGTTCCGAAGAGACCCAAAGCCTTCTTCCTACAGGCCAACTCAACCCTTCTGTCTTCTTCGGGTGCTGCAGCTTTTTGTTACTTATTTATACCATGCTTGGAAGTAGGAGGATACCCTCACCCACCCACCCACCGTGAAGCTCCACCCCAGGACCTGAGATGAAGCCCTCCAAGGACATTCTGTTGGTGGGGCTGCATCAAAAGAGAAATTCATAGGGCTTGATGGACCCTTCCCGTGTCCTCAGGCAGATGATACTCTTGAATGGGAGAGGAGAGCTCCAGTCCCAGCAGAGCTCACAGCCGCACGTGTCAAGCAGGAACACAGAACGCGTTACCAGGTACAGTAGTCATGGACTACTTTAAGGACTCTATAATTAAGTGTGATAATGGAAAGCTGGCCTGTGAACTCACGCTGTATTCAATATCCTGCCTGCCCCAATTTCTGTCGACCCACAGCAACACGCAGACTGAACTTCTCTCCTTCCACTTCTGCTTATTCTCACCAGTTACCACCGACACTGACTGTCCCCACCTATTCCATGTCCATTTTCTCTCTCTGCTCTTCTGACCACTTAATTAATAGTTCTTATTACTCTTTCCCCGTCTGCTATGAGCTTGGTGGCTATAAATCCTCTTTCTAACCTTGTCTTATTTACCCAAGGGCAGCTTTACTCAACTTGAATTACATGAGAGAGTAGTTCCTGCAGAAAATATCCTGAGTGACTATATTTTTTGTTTCTATTAGAATGGTACCTAGCTTGTGCCATTCCAGATTTAAAAAAAAAAAAAACCCAAATTCATCACGTACAATGTACACCTCGCAGATATGTCAGTCAGCTCTGGATGCTATTAGCAAATCCACCACAGGGTGAGTGACTTCAGCAACATTCCTTTTCCTAGTTCTGAATGCTGCCAAGTCCAAGATCAGAAGCCAGCACGTTCAGGTTCTGCTGAGACCCTTTTCCTGGCTTCCAGCTCACAGGTGCTTATGGGGAGGGGGGGAGAACAGGTGGAAAGAAGCACGCTTCTCTCTCTCTCTCTGGGGGGGGGGGGGAATGACAGGATCTGGCTCTATAGCCCAGGCTGGCCTTGGGCTCACGGCAGTCCTCCTGCCTCAGCCTCCTGAGTGCTAAGATAACAAGCATGTGCCATCACGCCCGACTTTATGTGGTGCTGGGGAATTGAACTCAGGGCCTTGTGCTTGCAAGGCAAACGCTTTAGTCACTGTGCCATTCCTCCAGCCCCTCGTGTCTCTTTTTGCAGGGGCACTAATCCTGCTCGTGAGGGCTCCACTGTCATGACCTAAATACCCCCAATCATCACAATGGTATTTAAGATGTCAATGTATGACTATGGAGAAGATAAAAATATTCAGCCTATAACACGCAGGGGATGGCAAACTTTAATTGAGGATGGACATTAAATATTTTGAGCTTTAATGGGTCCTATGGTGGTTGGTCCAACTGCACAGTTCTAGTATTAAGGCATAAAACAAGCCATACACAATAACTGACCTCAGGGGCATGGCTGGGCTCCAACAAACCGCTATTTCCTGTAACAGGTGGCAGCTGAAGGTGGTCCACAGGAGGAGTCTGCCACCCAGTCATGACGTTAGGGTGGATTCATGCACTAACCCTAGGAGGGGCTGCCTTGCATGTGACATTAAGCAACACTCACTCATTTAAACCCAAGACAAATATACAACATTTAGCTTTTTTTTTTTTTTGAGACAAGGTCTTGCTCTGTAGCGTAGGCTGGTCCTGAACTCACTCTGGACCCCAGGCTGGCCTTGGGCTCATGGCAATCCTCCTGTCTCAGGCTCCCGAGTGCTGGGATCACAGGCAAGTGCCACCATGCCCAGTTTATGTGGTGCTGGGGAATCAAAGTCAGGTACTTAGCACTTGACTTAGCGCTAGCTGGGCAAGCACTTTAACGGCTGAGCCATTCCTCCAGCACCTCTTCCTGCTCCTCATACTGTTATCATTTATTGCTTTTGTTGTTTTATATAATCAAAGTTATTCATCTATTTACTCTCTCCAGGGATAGCCACTCCTTCCTGCATCTCTCTACTTCCATGTGGGATAATTAACTCTACATGAAAAAGAATTTCTTTACAACTCCTTTAGTGTGGTTGTGCAGGTGATGCAGTCCCTCCAGTTTTTGCTTCTGTCTGAAAATATCTATTTCTACCCTCATGTTTGAAACATATTTTTGCTTTATGCAGATTTGCAGATTGTTTGTTTTGTGACAAGAGCTCACTATGTCCTCTGAGTTCAGGATGATCCTGAACGCACTACGCAGCCTAGGCATAGCCTAGCCTAGCCTAGCCTTGAACTCAGAGCAATCCTCCTAACTCAGCCTTCTGAGTGCTCTGATTACAGGCATGCACTACCACGCCTGGCTTATGTGATGATGGGGAAATCGAACCCGGGGCCTTGCACTTGCTGGGCAAGTACTCTAACTGCTGAGCACACCCCAGTCCCTGGCAGTTATTTTCTTATAATACTTTGAAGGCACTGTTCTACTGCATACTGATTCCAGTTCCTCTGCAAAGCAAGTCATCAATATTTATTGTTGCCTCTTTAAAGATAATGTGGTTTTCCTTAATTTTGGCGTATTCTTTTAAATCTTTTCTGTTTCTCTTTTTTTCTTTTCTGAGGCAGGGTCTTATTATGACACCAGGCTGGCCTCAAATTCTGAGTGAAGCAATCCTCCTATCTCAGCCTCCCCAGTGTTAAGTAGGACTATTCAGTTGTACTAGCATGCTGGCTTGCTCCTTTGGCTGATTTTGTTTTAATAATTTTTCTGTTTTAATCTACATAGATCTACAGTGAGTCTTAAGTCTGTGGCTTTATAGCTTGTATTAGTTTTAGAAGACTGTCAGTCAGCATCTCCTTAAATATTACTTCTGATCAATTCTGACTTCTCTCCTGAGATTCCAATTATAAGCATTTTAGTCTCTTAACAGTGCCCAGTTTGTCTTGTACAGTTTTCATTTTCCATTCTTTTGTCTGTGCTTAGCCACAGATACTATCTTCTCATCTATCTTCCAGTTCTCTAATTCTTCACGGATCTGTGAGTACTCTTATTATTAATTTAACTCTCGCTACATTCTTTACTTCAGCTACTGTACTTCACTTCTAGAATTTCTAATATTTTTTCCACAGCTTCCAGTTTTCTTCTGAGATTCCCAATCTGTCATTTAATTTACTGACCATATAAATCAATACTCCTTTGAGGTCCACATTTGACAGCTCTAGCAACTGGATCTCTAGTGGGTGACCTGGCTGCCTACCTGCTCTCTTGATGTTGGACATTACTGTATACCTAGTGTTCGTGTATGTGAAAAAAGTGAAAAACTGTAGCTAACTTGAGGTTCTCATTGACATCATCTTCCTGAGATAGAATTTAAGAGTAGGGGTGACTCACCTTAATCTATTCTAGCTGATTCAGAGGTTTCAAGATCATTATGAGGTTCATCCCACTCTAAGAATGAGAAGTCATTTTTTGAAGGGTTCCTTCCTCCTGTCATCCATGAACTCCAGTGTGTGTCACCCTAGGGCTCAGGCATCTGCTGAAAACTGCTCAGCTTCTCATCTTCACCTTTCTGCTCTGCTTGTTAGAGCTTTTCAGCTGGCAAAGGCCTCTGAAGGGTCACATGGCACCAAATATTTATGTTGCCTCTTCAGATCTCCCTTCTTTCCAGAGTTCCCCATGCCTGGTAGCTTCCAACACTTTCATATCTACCAGGATCCTCTGTCCTCAGCAAAGCCAGTCTGCCCTGGCCAGAAGTACAGGTCAAAAAGGATGTAAGCTCCCTTGAATGATTCTCTAGAAAGTAACTAAGCCAGTGTGATAAATTTTATTCCTTATTAGTACTAGTGTAGTAGGACAGTGTCCAGAGTTCTCTGTCGTCCAAAGACAAACCTTACTTGATCTTAACATTCTACTGTTTTAATATGCTGTTGCATTTGTCCCAAATTCTCTTTAATTGAGGTTTCAGACAAACACTGATGAGTTATACTTTCTGGTGAATTCCCCAGCACCACATACACCAGGTATGTTGGCACACGCCTATAATCCCAGCACTCAGTAGACTGATGCAGGTGGATTGCCATGAGTCCAAGACCAGCCTGGGCTCCACACTGAGTTCAGGGCCCTATTTCAAAAAAAAAAAAAAATCCTCAATAACATATTTACAAATAGAATACAACAAATTATTAAAAAGATCATGCACCACAACCAAGTTGGCTTCATCCCAGGAATGCAAGGCAGGTTCAACATATACAAATCAATGAATGCAATACACCACATCAACAGAAGCAAGGATAAAAATCACATGATCATTTCAATAGATGCAGGAAAAGTCTTTGACAAAATACAACATTCCTTCCTGATTAAAAAAAAAAAACTCTGAAGAAAATACAAATTGAAATACTTTTCTGACTGAAAACAAGTATCTCAAACTGATAAAAGCAATTTATGACAATCCCACAGCCAATATTATCCTAAATGGGGAAAAACTCAAAAGCATTTCCCCTCAAATCAGGAACAAGACAAGGGTGTCCCCTCTCACCATTTCTATTTAACACAGTGCTTGAAACCTTAGCAGAAGCAATCAAGGAAGAGCCTGGAATAAAGGGACCGTACACAGGAAAGGAAGACATCAGACTACCCACATTTGCAGATGACACGAGGCTTTATGTAGAGGACCTCCCAAAACTCTACCAGAGTAAGAGATATAGAAGAAAGTAAGACAATGGGCTTTGTGGACAGAGAAAGGAAAAAGGGCGGGGGGGGGGGTGAGAGGGTGGGAAGGGGAAAGAGATGCAACCTGTAAGTTTAAAAATATACAAACATAAAAAGAAGGAATGAAAGTTTGAAAAGGAGCAACTTTTAGAAAGTACTTTTTTTTTTCTATGTATCTGTCATCTACCAATACTGAGCTAAGGCTTAGCCACAGGTCAAGCACAGCCCTTCCACTGAGTCACACCCCTATCTTCTAGGAGATATTTCTTTCATAGTTAGAATTTCTTCTTGTTCTACTTAGGCTTTCTGAATTCTCGAAGGGAAAATGAGCACTTATTAATAAAGTTAAGATCCTCTCCTAGCAAAAGCTACGACACAATAAACATTGATTTCTTTTGACCCAAAAAATTGTCTTTCTGCTTTATGCCATGTCGTTAAAAAATATATATTTTCTGTTTCTGAGAGAGTTGTTTTTCATTATTACCCCAAATCTTAAAATTACTGGAGATTAGGGATCTAGAAGAGATCTTAGAAGAACTAAAAATGGGAAATTATTGCTTCCTATATTTTTATTTCACCTAAATCTCACTGAATTTTGAAAACAGAATTTTTATCAGTAGAAATCAGTACAGAATGCTACTCCACATGACTACTGGGCTATTCAGTCAACTGAGCAGTACTTATTGAATGCCTAATATGGATAAGTCAATAAACTAAGTTTTACCAAAGATGCATTAAACATAGACTTTGTCTTCAAGGAAATTAGAATCTAGTGGAACAAAGCCAAGGTGCACATACAATCATCTTAAAGCACAGAATCGTAAGATGCTAACTGGGGCAACAGGCCAGTGAGTACTCTAGGCATGTTTTCTCTCTGTCTTTTAACATGCCTCTAAAATATCTTACTGAATAAAGCTTCATTGGGTAAGAAGAACCCAACCTCCCTGCATAAGAAAAGTAAATGCCACAGGACACAGATTTGTATCAAACTGGTTCTACTGTCACTTCTACAATAGGGTTAAATAATACTACACCCTGGACTCGAGTCACTCCCTTTAAAGTGCAGTAATGGTAACACAAATATATAATTGCAGAGCAAATGTGAAACAGTATGGAACAGATTGTAGAAAACAGGGAACATAGCATGCGCTGGCAATTAGCTAAGAAACTTATATGCTAGCTCATTTCATTGCTACCATAACCTGCAATAGTGTGTATTATCTCTATTAGTCACTGCTTGCAGCACGTTCAGAGAAATATAAAGTAATCCCAAAGCCACCTAGCTAGTCGCTAGCAAGCAGCATTCCCGGAAGTCTCACTCAGAACTGACAATTCCCGAGACCACTCATACAGCGTTCCTCAAATACCAGCTACTAACTGGTAAGAAAGTATATAACTCCACAAACAGAAAAATTTCTAAGGATGCTGAGTAACCTTCTCATAGACATATTAATTATGAACCTACCTTGAAAACTGGTGACTATTGTGGTTTGGATCTAGAATGTCCCCTGAAAGTCTCATGTATTTGAATGTTACAGATTGTCTGTGGAATCATGTGCTGTTGGGAGAATGGTGCCTAGTCTGGAGGGGTGGATCACAGGCATGTAAACTGGGTAACAGGCATGTAGTGGGGGTTCACCACACCTTCCACACCTGGATCTAGGAGGGGCTAATCTCTGGGAGGAGACCTGGAAGGACATATAAGCTGCTTCCTGCCTTCCTTGGAGGACGCATCTCAATCTGCTCTCACTCGGCTTCCTGTCTGTGATGTTGTAAGGATCTGCCTCCACCCCTGTCTCTGCCATGTACTTCCATTGCTGCCAGCCACCCCTGTATGGACTGTGACCTTCTGAAACTGTAAGCTAACATAAACCTTTCTTCCCCTGAATTTGTGGATGTCGGGTCTCGAATCACAGCAACGAAAAAGTAACTGAGACAGTGTCCTCTCTATTTATACGTATGAGAATGTCCTTTATTTTACAAAGTTATGTCGACAGTTTTTAATCAAATGTCTTATTACATATCAAGACTAAAAGACAAACTAAGTGTGATGTCACACACTTGTAATCCCAGCACTCTGGGAAGCAGAAACAGGAGGACTGTACTTGAAGCTCAGGCTGGGCAAATTAATGAGACTGTCTTGGGGGAGCTGGGCATGTATTATAACTCAGTGAGAAGGCCTTGGGATCAACCTCCAGTACCCTGCCCCCACCAAAAGAGACGAAATGATGGTCACCATGTTAGTTCCTACTTTGTTGAAACTTTACTTGTATTGACATATTTAGTCCAGAAGTCTCATAACTACAATGTTTCCCTGTATTTTCAAAAGAACAGAATTACCTCCTAAAGAGAAAAGGTTGATTAAATAAATAACATTATTAAAAGATTGTTACCTTCCTATAAGAGTTTTAAAAATTTTTAATTGCTACTGGTAGCTGATATTGTGAGTAAAACCATGGGAGGCACCCCATTCCCTCTATCACTACATCTCCATCTATGCCAAACTTTTTCTTTTGAGACAGGGTCTCGCTCTGTAGTCCAGGCTGGTCCTGAACTCACTGTGGAGCCCAGGCTGGTCTTGGACTCATGGCAATCCTCCTGCCTCAGCCTGAGTGCTGGGATTACAGGCATGCACCACTATGGCCAGCTTATGTGGTGCTGGCGAATTCACCCGAGGTCCTGAGCTATTCCTTCAGCCCCTACGTCAACCTTAAAAAATGGCCCTTCTTCAGCCTGCCAGCACACTTCCTCACCCCTCCCACCAGCACCCTTCTAAACCTAACCACCACAGATAGGCTCATCTTGAGTGTGGCAAGAGTGTTTACATGCAGCAAAATAATATTGCATAGTATACTTTAAACATGTGCAGACTACTTTGTGTTGGAAAATATACATACATATGCTTAAAAATGTCACCAGGATGAAAAGACGCTTGGACCTTTCGTATGTGTCATCTTCACCACCTGAAGGTGTTTCTACCGGTTTCACTACCACGAAAACCAAACCAAAACAATAAAAAACCAGGGGTTGAAGATTTAGCTCAGTGGTAGAGCACCTTCCCAGCAAGTGCATGGTCCTGGGTTCAGTCCTCAGAACAAATAAACAAACATAAAACTACTGGTTTTTAAAGGTTGCCTTTCTTCGGTTACTGGCAACATAAACTATCACCAAATTTGTTTCATCTAGCAACTTTTTTTATAGATTCCTTCAGGTGTCTTCTCACACTATTGTCACATGCTAGGATGGAACCCAGGGCCTCATACACAGGCCAGGCAGCACTTACCTGCTGAACTATGTGCATCCTGGCTTTTTTTAATCTTTATTTTACTTAATTGATTTGATACAGGGAATTGAACTTAGGAGCACTGAGTTACATCCTCAGCCTTTTACAATATATTTTATGAGACAGGATCTAAAAGCTGCCCAGGCTGGCTCTGAACTTGTAATTCTCCTACCTCAGTCTCCTGAGTAGCTGATATTACAGTTACGTACCACTATACTACACCTAATTTCTGCAGGACTTTCTACATATACGATACTTCTTTCTGATCTAGAAATCTTTTATTTTTATGTGATTTCACAAGCCAGAATCTCTGGTGCAACATGGTGTAGATGTGGAGAGGACTGTCACTCCTGCCTTGTTCACAATTTTAAGGAAAAAGCATTCACCACCCACCTGAAGTATTCAGATTACTGTGCTTTATATCCTTTTTGTATGTGCTTTTTACAAACCTGAGCCCAGCTAGCAGACAAAACTCACTAGGGCTGGGTGAAATTACCAGAGGAGTGAGCAGGGGTGTGAAGTTTACCAGAAGTGAAGTTAATGAAGATTTCATAACAAGGAATAGCTTGATATTAGGTATTTTAGGAAATTCAGAATTTGATCTGGCCAGAACAGAAGCCAATTCAAGTAGTCATATAGGCCAACAATGTGAAATAAATGTTATCATATGACAGCATGTCATATCTGCGACTAACAGAGGTGTTAACGACAACACTAATAGATTAACTTAGGGGACAAATTTAAGAGACTTAAGTCTCCAAGTAGAATTAACGTATATATTTATATAAGGCCTACTGTCATGGTCTGGTGTATACCACAAAAGCCTCGCGGATTTGGGCATTGTAAAATTTCAATGTGCTGGGCATGTGAGGGGTTGGGGCAGAACACTGGACTGGGCTTGGCCCAGAGAGGGAGGATCAGTGGGGCAGGATCTGGAGGGGTGTGTGGAGCTCTGCCCTTCCCCCCTCACTTGGCTTTCTGTCATGCTGTGCTTCACCATGAGTCTCAACAACTGCCAGCCACCTGTGAATGGACGGCGACCTTCTGAAACTGTGAGCTAAAATAAATCTTTCCTCTTAAATTGCAAATGTTGGGTATTCTGTCCCAACAACGAGAAAATAACTAAGACACTTACCTGATATATGTTTATTAAAACCATAACATCCTTAAACTGTCTGTTACTAAAGTAAAAATTGCATTCCCATTCCATTTAAGTTCATTCAAAATCCGTATGCCTCTACCAACCCTAGTAACTTAGTAAATATGTCTTCTGTAAACTATTATCAAGGAAGCAAAATTGCTATTCCTCCAATCTAGAGAGCCAAATAATGAAACAAAAAAATAGTATGTTTACCTCAAACCACAAGTCTGAGGCTCCTTACCTACTAAGTCCTTAAGGCTTACAACACTCCATTCCTTCAAACTTTTTGTGTTGAAGAACCAGAAGAAAAGCATAGTGCAGAAGAAAAATAGGTCAAGTGAGGGAAACTGCTTTCCAACTGAGATTTGAGATTGAATAGGAAGTGGTTGAATTAGAAGAAAGGCCGTTATCACCCATTCATACTGGCTCTTACGTATCAAAGGCGGCTTCCTTCCAGCTTACCCCATTAACTAAAGCATTCTACTTTCAAGGTGACACAGACTTTTAAAAAAACATTTTCCCACTTTTATAACCTGGATCAAAATTAGAAGCCATTTAAATGGACTCAAATGTTTCACTCTCGTTAATTTTCAAGTAATGCTCCAACAAAAACCTGCTGCTGTGGCAGTGGAGAAAAAACAAGGACTTTATGAGCTTTTGCCACATGCCACACTCTTGTCTAAGTTGTACTCCTCACACCAGAGTTAGAGATGGTTTTTCAGGTATATTATTAATAACATGTCTTCCAAATACACAAAGGTATTGTTAGTGTTCTCTTAATATATTTTTAGGCCCCAAAATGGTACTAGATTATCTAGGGTTGTGAACTTCCAATCAATTAGACACAGGCAACATTTGACTGGGGGAAAAAAATCCCCTTTTTATTGATATGTATATATGCAATATATAATGTTACACTGATCTTGAGTATTTTGTGCATACACATATTGCAGCAAAATTAGAAACCCTTCCTCTCTCCCTTTTTGACCCTCACACCTCCTCCCCCTTCCCACCAGTTCTCATTATTCCCCTCAATTAGTTCTATGAACTGTGATCTGGGTTTCTCATATTAGGCAGACCATTCGATATTTAACCTTCTGCTTCTGACACTTCACTGAGCGTGATGGTCTCAAGTTGCATCCATTTATCTACAAAAGCCTCAAACCTATCTGTCTCTATACAAGAGTAAAAAAAAATCTTGAGTAGGTCAGATACTACAGATTCAATCTGGGGCTCTAAGCCTCTCTGATTTTTAAAAACGATGACACTCTCTCAGTATAAATGGGGTGACATAACACAGCACTGAGGAACTGTTTTAGGAATTTTTAAAGGCTCAGTTCTGCAAATGATATTCACTAAAAAGACTGAGTCAGAAAAAAATACAATTTAAAGAAAAGCAATTTCTTAGACCTTAAGATCTACCTAATGTAAGTTCTGCTGCACAAGGCTAAACAGGTTTGTGTGTAAGCGATTTAAATACCATCTAAAAGCTGGGATGTAGCTCAGTGGTAAAGCCCCTGCTTAGCATGCATGAAGACCTTGACTGGATCCCCAACACAACAAATCCATCTAAAATTTAACTAAAATAATACTTAAATTATGAGTCAACATAAAATGACTAAGAAAAAATTTGACATTAGCCTTTAAAAATCCTCTTATTTCTATAGTCTTTTCTACAAGATGTTAGAATAGCAAATTTAACATATGCTAACTAGACTATGCAGTTTGGCTGGACTGATGATTCCATTCCTTGTAATTTTCATTTTTCCAATGGTCACTGAATGAAATCTGTGAAACAGAAGCCAAGAATTATGCTGTAATTCAGCTATCAACCCTAAAATGTGGATGTCCACAAGAAACACTCAGCATTATTCCTTCCCCATTTAGTCATGGGCACTTCCTCGCAGTACGAGGGATGCTGAGAGAAAGGAACTGCCTGTCTTTTCAGGTACCCATACAAAAAGCTGACCCCACAATGGCTATTCAGACAGACTCATCCCAAGGCTCTATGCTCCTCTGATCTGCAGGTGGTCCCTACATGCGAGGGTGACTAGTTGAAGGCACGGTTGGTCTTTGTCCTGAAAATCTATGAACAGAGGAAAGTGTTCAATTAACAACTCCCCCTCTTCCTCCCATTGTTGTATGTAGAAGTAATGAACATCTTCAAAACTACAAAATTTTTAGTTTAGTATGTATGAAATACTATACTCACTGCAGGGATTACAAAAATGAACATACCTTCTTGGCTAACAAGTAGCTCCAATATAATTTTTAAAAGATCATAATAAAAGGTATTTTCCCCCCATTATTCTTAAGAGACTATGCTGGGGTTTAACGTTTGAGCTAAGATACAGGGGATGTAACTAAGTGGTTAGAGCACTTGTCTAGCTTGCTCAAGGACCTGGGTTCAACTTCCTAGCACCCCCTAAACGGCCGTAATCCCAGCAATCACAACGCTGAGGCAGGAGGACTGCTGTGAGTCTGAGGCCAGCCTGGGCTCCAGCGGGAGCTCAGAACTAGTCTGGACTACAGCAAGACCCCGTCTCAAAAAAAAAAAAAAAAGAAAACAGTCTAAGCTGAATAAAAGAAAATAATGTTCAATTAATCATAAAAATTCATATTACATACAAATGCACAACAAAGGCTAAGAATCTTATTACCTAACTGTGGTTAAAAAAAAAAAAAACCCTATATTTTACTTGTTCTTAAGTTTTCCCTGTCCCACTCAAAAGGAGTTAAAAAAGTCCATTTTGTTGTTTTAATGTTTTTGTTTCTTGAACAATATTATTAAATTTAAAGAATCTATTAAACTTATCCAATCTTTAAAAAGTTCTAGCAACATCTACGCAACTGCTACTAATCTTGCTATACTATCTGTTATAATCTGATAATGTTTCCTAGCTATTCTGAAGATTTCTCTTTTCTGTCAATATCCCATTGTCTTATAAAGTTCACAGTATGTCTGAGACTGGCCTGACTTCAGAATTTCTTATGAGTATGACTTTAAGAAAATATGATTTCATGGAGAATATTAACCGCAGAAGCTTCCTACTTCCTGGCTCATTCCAGGCTTGCAATTCTGATGTGAATCCAGTCTACCCAGAATCCAACCTCATACAATATACCCTTCTAAAACTATTTAGTACTTTATGTGGTATCTTTTCCCATCTGTATCTAAATTGGATGCACTGTGTTTAGCTGGACATTTTAACATTAGTTGCTTTCCCCCTCCATTTTGCTCCCTCCCCCTCTTGTCTTCTTCTGGTACTGGGACCGAAACCAGGGCATGCTGGGCAAGTCTAGCACAGAGCCCTATCCCCTGCCCCAACATCAGTTTTGTGACTTAATTTAAAGCCTCTGTGCACATTCCAGGAACAGCAGCAGGCACGAGTTGCCAAGCCTCTTAGGCTTCTTTCCTTTGGACAATGTACACCAGCTGTGTGGACAGCTTTGTCCTGCAGATCCTTTCTAACACCTTGTCAGTCCGACCCCACCATTCTGCTCTGCCCAAACTTGCACTGTCTTACAGGGACAGCAACAACAGCAACAGCATTAGCAATGTCCCTCTGCTCAAGAGAAGTTTCCAGTCTCCCCCTTGGTTCATTTTAGACGTCCCCCCCCCCCCCGCCCCCGCCAACCATCAAGAGTTCCCAACCAGGAATAATCCTGGTTCTACTTAACTAGGTCTCTCTGAATCCTGCTGCCCACACAAAACCTACACTTCCAGCCAGGCCTCAGAGTTCTTTGGTCAATAAATATATTGCTGTGTCCCAGCCACTGTGCTGGGCACTTTCCAAAATGTTCCCTAACCAGGACTTGCTCAACCATCTTCTTCTAGATTACCCCTTTAACCCAGTCAAATAAATTCTCTTTCAGGGCCCATTTCCAGCTGTCTTGTCTGCCCACAATGCCCCTCTTATAAATAACCGGGCACTCTGAACATTTCCACAAGCTCCTTCCATTAAAATTAAAGGTAGCGTGGAGGGAAAACTGTCTTCTCTGGTAATGGAGGTATAAGAAACACTGGACTAGTAGTATTTCTTTTTCAGCTGCACTTTTCCAAGCACCTAATGTTTTGATATGTAGCCTCAAGGGAGGGGGGGCTATGACACAGGGCTATACAATTATATACCACTTAATAATACTTGTACTAAATTCCTCTATGTGTTCATAGTTTCCTTTAACACTGTTTTCTTTTTAACACTGGTCCGGTGTCCATCTCTCTCACCATCATTAGGAGGACAGTCCTGGGAAGGCCAGAAAAGACCATCTGTGTAGAATGAAGGAACACAGACCAGGCTAAGGCTTCAGAATGCAACAGAGTGGAGGAGAGAGAGATGAGCTCTGCCAGAGGACCTAGACATGCTGAGCAAGGCTCTGATGTATGGCAAATGATGTCAACCTCAACAGCCTCTGCTTCCTCATCTGATGAGCAAGCAGCAAATCAGTACCTGCCCTGTGTGCTGCTACGGAGGCACAGGTGCACTCACACACAAAATAGGCACAGAAAGCACTCAACTGATCCCAGCAGCTGGCCTGGCAGGACGCAGAGCAGTGGAAGGGAGGTTAAGAGGCTTTAAAGGTAAAAGTAAGCCACACTATTTCCTGGTGTGGGGTGTATGAAGTTGAAATCTGAGACTACAAACATGACCTTCAACAGCCTGTACAATCGTGGGGCAGTCACCTCCTCCTGCATGCAGCGCCTCCACTTGCTCATCTGCTACCTATATGATTACATACAATTGTACTTACAGAAAGATTATTTTTAAATGAAGATCTATCTAGTTGCCTGGGAGTTAACTACTCCCAGCTCCATTTCAGAATTCTCCCTGTCCTCCGTGGTTCAAATGCACTTGTTCCCACTCAGCCATAACAGTCATCCCTCACAGTGCTTCCTACCAAAGAAACCTTGTCTGTCACCTCAGGAGGTGCCTCCCAGAGAAGAAAATGTACTGAATTCCTCCCTCTTTCCCCTGCCCTCGGGACTTCATAGCTCAGGTATGTAGTGTGAGAAAACTTAACGCCACCCTAGTAACTTCATATCCTCCTCCCCAGCACAAGTAACTGCGAAGACCACACACTGTGCCCACACTCCTGGTTCCCAATTTCAGACCTTACGTTTATTACCAGCTGTCATTTTAACTTAGGTTTTCTTCACTTATTACAAGAGTAATTAAAAAGAAATTATCTTTGGGAATAAAAAGTAAACATTACCTTCACCTGGTTCAAGGCAAGCAAGTGATGTGAGCTGTGAGCACACAGAATGAATCAAAGCACACATTCCCCCAGCCACTCTGTCAGGAATCTGTGCCCGGCATTAGTAAGTTATGTCAAAAGGCAGTGTGCATGGGGGCAAAGGATTCAACCAGAGGCAGGAGCTACCCAACTGTTGAGGACCACTTCAACTTGATAGTGTGATACTGCAGGCTTTAGGACAAAAAGCATAAAGAATACTTATTCCTCAAAGATCTAAAGATAGAGAAGGTCTTCAGATTAAAGAGAAAAGAGCTATTCAAGTGTTGGAATCCTAGGGGATCATAGGAAATCATTTGTAATTGTATAAAGAGACACTGGTCACACAGATGCCCAAATACACACATGCAGGCACCCAGAAAAGCTCTAAGCTGGGCTGGAGAAATGGCACAGCGGTTAAAGCACTTGCAAGTGCAAGGCCCTGTCTCAATTTAAAAAAGACAAAAGTTATGAATTTGTAACAAAGGTAAGCTGACATATATATACTCGATTTCCTTTTGATATTTGTACAAAATATTTTAAAATGAGTACATCAGAGAAGTTTATGATAAAGTAAAGTGGAGACCAACCTCCAAGAGGCCAAGTCGACCTGCAGCTCCCAGGACCACTCCTGGCCAGGGAACATATGTATGTCTGAACAGGTAACCTCCAATGGAAAAGATGTGTTGCAACAGACAGGCAGAGAGAGAGAGAGAGAGACAGACAGACAGACAGACAGACAACTTGCTACTCCCTATTAAATATTTAAATCCACTGTCCTGTAAGAGGCACGTATTTCAGGAGATGGAGGAATAGCACAGCAGTTAGAGCACTTGCCTAGCAAACTCAAGCTCCAATTCCCCAGCACCACATAAACTGGGCTTGGTGGCACACGCCTGTAATTCCAGCACTTAGGAGGTTGAGGCTGGAGGACTGCTGTGAGTTCAAGGCCAGCCTGGACTACAAAGGGAGACCAAAAAAAAAAAAAAAAAAAGCATGTGTTTCAGAAGCCATGTTCTCTATTGCCCTATGCTTAGATCTCAGAAAACCAAAGTCCCAAAGCATAGTTTGAAGTTAGAGCGCCACACAGAATATTCAGGGTTCAAAAATGTAGCGAAGGCATCTTTCCCAAGGCTGCTCCTCCTGCTGTGGTCTACAGGGCAGAGGGCTCAGGACAGTGTGTACCGGTACCTGCGCTGCGGCAGGATGTTTCATGGATGGGTGCCCAGATTGTCTCCCTCTGCCCACAGCTCTACAGTCTCTGGAGGCTGCATAGGAGAAATGCATTCTTAACCAGCAGCTCTCCATCCCTACTACGGCTTCTTCATTTTCTGAAATTATTCAAGGCCAAGAAAAGAATTCATTTTTAGTACAACTCCAAAAATGACACAATGGGTATGGGCTTTCACCCTATTTTTAACATGTAAAATCTTGTTATAATGCAGTTGGAAAATTAAAAAGAAATACCTATTCTACATTTTACTACATAAGTTAACAGCTCAGGTGCATGGTGTACACATCAGACACCTCTGAGGATGATTATTTTAACGGGTTTCAACCACATTATTCAGGCAAGGCCTTTACCTCTCGGCTTCAGCATCATATACATTTTCCATGCAAGATTATATAGGTTATATAGTTATTTCAGCAAGTAATCTGTGCATCTTTAAGCAACTCTTTTCCTGAAGAGTTAGTTTGTAGAGATGAAATTTTTTATGTAGGAACACATTTATTCTACTAAAATGTACTTGAGTTTACTGTACATTATTTTGTAAAAAGAAAAAGTCCTCATGACTGCACAATTATTTAAAAGCTAATTTGTAAAAAATTTGTCAAAATTAGACTGGCTTACAACCAGAAAAATCAGTAAAATCCACACCCTCCCTGCCAAATATTGACCAGTGCTCTCTCTGACACCTTCACACAAAATGGTGTTGAGCCTCTTCATTAAGCTACTAAAATGCAATCACCTTCCCTGGGAAAGCAGGATGGACCACACACTTTTGCTCCCAGGTTAGACACACTCTGGTGGTTCCCTCATTCCTGGAAGACCCTCCACTATACAGCTGTAACTGAAAGTAAAAATCCTCTGTGGCTCTCAAATTCATGACAAAGAAGTCCAAGTAATTTCAACCAATGAAACAAAAAGAAACCTAACAGACAAGTCACCTGCTCTTCCTATTACGTAGAACCATACAAGCAGTGCTTAGCAGGGCTCCACCTCCTGCTCCCTCCACCCATCCTTTTCCTGGCCCCAAGTCCAACAATCTGTCCCTGCTTCCTTCTCCTTGGCTCTCATGATATCCCCACAGTCCTCGGCTGCTCCGGCTACGCAACCTTCGCTTACTCCACCTCCTCATCCCGTCTCCTTGGCTCTACTGATACTAGACCAGCCTCAGATTCACAGCCAATCTATTTTCTTTCTCACAAACTCCTCTCAAACATCACCTGACAGAGCAGCTAACAGTCATCTAAAACATACACATGCAAACTACTGGATTCATTTCCTACTGGGGATGACCACAAAAACCCATAAACAGTCTAAAATGGCTCGTTAGCCTGAAAATGTTAATAAAGAACCTAAACGATACCAAAGACTCTTAAGTACACAATTAATAATAAATAATAAAGAAACCTCCACTAGTAATCTTTTTAAGCTGTCAAATTAGCATCACCTTCCTAGGTCCAGCAAGGGGATGCCAACACCGTTCCCTGCCAGGACTGCGGACATTTCATCTTGCAATTCTTCCCAGCTGACAGCTCTCCTCTCTAAAGAAGACTGCCCCACTCTAACCCTGACTGCCTTCTGCTTGGCTTTGGAAGTGCACCATGTGACAGCATTTGGAAAAGCAGAGTTATCTCGGTGAGGCAGGCTGGTTAACAAAAGGTGGTACTGCTAAGAAATACCATAATTTAAAGTTCCACATATTACCCACATAACATAGCTATTTTTCAGTCACTGAATATCAAATGAAGCAATCTACTCCTTCCCACAAACAGCATCTAGTTGTAACTATGACTCCAAAATTCTTGAGTCAACTAAGTACAAATATAAACCTGTTACAAAACCACCATTGTGAAAGGGTTAATTCACGTGCCACCTGGGGAAAAAACAGTAACATACACTGCAAACAAGAATATCTAAAAATCAACATTTATACATATCCCAAATTACTACCAGAATATTTAAATGTCAGAATCCAAAATGAAATTAATATTAAACTTTCTGAGTTTAAACTTTCTCAGTGTTAAACCTCATTCAATTCCTTTTGTATATTAATATCAAAATCGAGGTACCAGATTTGTTAGGCCATGAAGCAAAGAGCTAAAGTTAGGTTTTAAAAATCAGATCATTATAAATAAACATCATTTTCTGAAGTGTCAATTTTTCATGACTGCAAATGGGAAAGAAAAATAGATTCTAAGACCACTGTAACGAAAATAGTAAGTACTAAAAACTTCACCTAGAAGAAAATCTTTTCAGTGTAAGTAAACAAAAGTCACAACTATTCACACCAGTTCTTGTTTCTTGAACAAGAACAATAAACTCAGGCAGGATAAGTGAACTAGTCATTTCTAAATCCTCAACGTACATCACTTCCCCAACACAAGCACTCCAGAGACGCCACTCAGAAAGTACTCAAAGCCCACCCCGCTGTGGACTTGGACTAATGAGAATATCTTCAAGATGTCCAAGTTCACGTGGCCTGGGGCTAAGTTTTATCGTTAGTCCTTTCAGGACTGAAGGAAGTCTGAATTCTATGAACGTAACCGTCAGCACCACCACGGTGCTCTGAAGTCACCGGAGACACCTTTCCAGCGTCTCAACTCATCCAGGCGGCTCCTCCGTCCTGACCGTGGGAAATGAATGCACCGGACAGACCTTACGCAAGGTCAGATCGTATCCGGAGACGCACAGCCAACCCTTCCGCCGTGAGCAGGCCGACCTCCCGGTGCGGGCCGGGGACCCCTAGGCGCACACTAACTACCTGGGAAGCACCGAACCTCAGCCACACAATGGCTCAATCCAAACCAGCTTCTGCTAGGCGCTCAATTCGCGCACCATTTTGAGTTCCCAGCTTGCACTCCACGCCCAGAACATCCCCGAGCACAGACCCCTCAAATGGAGGCGCCAGGCGGCGGAGGCAGGGTTCGAGGCCGCCGCCCCGCCGCGCGGAAGCATCCCCGCTGTCAGACGCCGCCGCCCGCCAAGGCTCGCACCGGCGGCCTGGAGGCCTCGCCGGCGCCTGCTGCTCGCGCCCGCGCGGTGCGGCATCCCGGCACGGCCCTCGTCCGCGCGGGTCCTCGAGCTCCGGCGCGGCGCGGCGCGGCGCGCGCGCCAACGGCTCCCGGGCCGAGGGGACGCGCAAGGCACCCGACATTCCCGTGTGCATCACGACCGCGTCTCACCCACGGGGCGGGAAGGTGCCCAGAGGCGTCCCCGGGGCAGAGGCGGCGACGAGGCGCTCGGGTCGCGTTGTCTAACGGGCCAGGTGTGGCGTTGGGATGCGTGTCCCCCGCACGCCGTCACCAATACGCGTGATGGGCGACCGCACGACGCCCGCGGCCCCGGCCTACTCACGCCGAAACGCCCCGGGGCGGAGGGAGCGGGGTTCCGAGCTCAAGCTGCGGGGATACGCGAGCGCGGCCGCAGTGACCGGATCTCACCCACCGCGTTAGGTTTTTAAAAATATAGATACAAATAAAAACAACAAGGCGCCGCTGCGCTGGCTAAGGGAGCGCCCGCATGCCGCGGGGGCCGCGGGCCGTGCCCCTCGGCGGTGCATCCGCACATCCTCCTCCGCCCCCGGCCCGGCCCGCAGCTCCCCGGCTCGCTCCCCGCGGCTCCCCCTGGTTCCCGCCCCCGGAGCCCGCGTCGCACCGGGTCGCGCCCGGGGACCACCCTGCACCGGCTTGACCGAACAAAGGGCCCCGCGGACCCCGGGGGCGCAGCGAGGCGGCGGCGACGCGCTCACCTGGGCTCCGTCCCCAGCGGCGGCGGCAGCGCGGGCCCGGGCACGGCCGCCTGGGGACCTGGAGGACGCTCCGGCGACGGGAGCCCGCTCAGCGCCGGCGCCGCGGGCTCGGGTGCCCGTGCGGGCGGCGACGCAGGAGACACGGGCGGGTGGGAGGCGGCGGCGCGTCCCGGCAGGTCCAGGTCCCGCGCCGGCGACACCGCGACTCGCCCTCCCTCCTCCTCCTTCTCCTCCTCGCGCACGGCGGGACGCGGCTCCGGCGCGGCCCGGGTCCGAGGCGGCGGCGAAGCGGGTGGGCGCGGGGGCCGCTCCGCTTCCCCAGCCTCCGGCTCCGGCGGGAGCGCGGCGACGGCGCGGGGACAGCCTGTCACAAGGCGACAGGGAGCGGCCCGGCGGCGCTCAAGGCTACGCGGCGGTCCGGCCAGCGACGGCGGCTGCGACTCCCAGGGCCGTCGCGCTGAGGTGCGGAGCTGCCATCGCGGCCATCTTGTTGCTCTAACTGACAAGAGTCCCCCTCCCCCCGCTCCAGCCAGACGGGGCGCTCGCGCCCCCGACCCCGCCCCGCTTCGGCCTCCAACAGGAAGTCGTCCCGGCCCCTGGCACGTGACTCCCACTATATCTGCATACCGGAGGCCGGACCAACCAATCAGGACTCTGCACCAGAGCTCCGCCTCTCGCGTGCCCCTCCCTCGCCCATTGGCTTGGCCCGGCCCAAGCCACGCCCCCTTCTTCCCCCTTAATACCCGCCCGCGCTGGCCCGGATCTCGCGGGGGAGCGCGCAGGGGTGCGAGCGGCGCGTTCCGCTACACTCGGACGCGCGCTGGTGTTAGGATCGTAGGGAGCCCTGAGGCGTCCTTCACAATCATTTCCACCTGTCCTCTCGCCTCCGGGGACTGTGTCGCTCCGTTAGCGCGCTCCCGGGGTGGGGGGTGCCGGCTCTCGGCCGCGCAGCCGCCGGCCTCACGGGGCCAGCGCCACTGAACGCCCGAGCTTGAGCTTCGCGCGGTATCTCGCCCGAGGGTCGCGCTGGCCCTATCTGCGGCGGCTCCAGCCGCCTTTTGCCCACCCCGGCGCGCGTCCGGCCCGTGCCGTGCACACGCTCGTACGCGCGCCAGTTGGGACTGGGGAGCCTGCTGGCCGCGCGCCTCCCCGCCGCCCCCTGCGCCAAGCAGCCCCGGGGGAGACCCGTCCCCGCCCGCGGCGCGCGCACCCCACGTCCGCGGCGCGCGCCGCCTGCTTGCGCCGCGCCGGGCGACCTAGCGGCCGCACACGCCCCTTGGCGCCTTCCTGGCGCTCCGTAGCGCTCCAACGTCCTCCGTGCCGCGGCTCCTCACCGGTGTACCTTACTCAGTCACGGTAGGTAAGGTCAGGCTCCGTGCGCCACCGGGAGCGTCCCCGTTTTAACTTTCCTTTCGAGAAGGTTCCGAAAGCAAGGATTCTCTCCATTTCTTTCGCCCCTTCATGAAGGAGGGCAGCTCTTCCCCGCGGTGCGGTGCTGGCGGTGCTACCGGACGCTGTTGGCACCCTGTGAGAGGCCATTCCCTGCCTCCGCGTCCCCATCTCGGAGAGGAGACACCAGCGCACGGATACTGTGCTCGTGCGGTTTCGTCACCGCGAAGTGGATGAGAGAGCCGCCACAAATTTCAGGGTCCCAGGGCCTCCCTAAACTCCTTCCTTCTGCCATGTTTTAAGCCCTCGGGTGGTCAGATTCCCGAATCGCTTGGCCTTTTCGGCGCGCGGTGCAGTTTTCCTCCCCTCAACCCGCGTCTCCCCGCAGCACGTGAAGCCCGCAGAGCTTCCCCGGAGGCCTCTGCTTTGTCTGCCCCACGTTTTGTTGACGTGAATTTTATCCTCTACCTCGGAGGACTTGTATCTTTTGCAAATCTCAAAGGTGGAGGTATTGTCACGTGACCCCGGAGAGCCCTTCAAGACTAAGCCAATGAACCCGAGTGAATGGGTGGGCCAGCCTTGTGACAGGTAGAACTGTGTTCTTTGAAATAACTTGTTCTCGTGGTACTGGGGTTTGGGCCTTCACACCGAACTACATCCCCTGCTCCTCTCATTTTTATTTTAAGACTGAGTCTAGCTAAGTTGACTCACCTGCCTCCCTTCCTGCCTCAGCCTCCCTGCGTGCTGGGATTTACAGGTTAGTGCCACGGGGCTCAGGCTGCCTTATCTAATATTTGTCTTTGACGTTGAATTTGTGACTGTGACCTCTCAACTCCTGTGTGTAGGTGTTATTCTACACCGTGAACGTGTAGAGCCAAGGGAGACGGTACTTTCTGAACCTAACATTTGACCCAGCTTGGCAAGCAGACCTATGGCGGTAGAAGAAATATTTGGGGATCAGGGTGAATCCGGAAACCTTGAGGCAAGCAGTGGCCGTGAACTCTGGGTTGCAAAAGGCGGTGCCACTAATGGTTTTTTGGGGGTGGAATAAAGTATGGTTTGGGACCCCAGGCAGAGTTGCAAAATGGGAAATCCATACTTGGCTTCTGTCACCCTTAGCCCTGCCACCTCCACTTCATAGCTTAGGTATGAATTAGGACTTTTTATGCAAGGGGGTAGGAGGAGGAAGGCTCACAAAACAACAAAATCACATGTAAAAGGAGTAAATGCTAAATATAGTGCTTAAATTAGAAGTAAACTAATTAATGACAGATGGAGAAGACTCCATTTGAATACAAACTCATGTAAAAAAAATTCTACATTTTAGGTGACTCTATACCCAAGGCGAAAAGTGTAAAACTGTTTTGGAAAAATAATGTATTAGTCAAGTCCAGTGGCACAAACCTGTAACTCCAGCACTGAGGGAGCCTGAGGCAGGAGATTGCAAGTTCAAGCCTAGGTCAGGTAATTTTGCAACTTAGCAAGAGTCTGTCCAAATGAAAAATAAAACCAAAAAATGGACTGGGTATGTACATCAGTGTGAAGGCCCCGGGCTCGATCCTCGGTACTACAAAATAAAAGTTAACAAAACAAAGGTGAATTTGAAATGCTTCCATGCAACATGAGATACCCTTAGAGCTAGGCCTCTCTCCCCTTTGAACCAGGCATTGGTTCCATCCTCAAAGTGCTGGGTTGCAAGTGCCCTTCTGTTTCCGTCACATGAACTCGTCTTTCTTTCTTTGGTGCCCTTTCATCAGCCTCTGACCAACACTGCTTCTCTGGTGTTCTTCCAGACTGAGACTAGAGGTCTTTTGGGAAGGTGTCCCAAACCCTCCAGAATGACCTGGGTCTCAGTGCCTCTTATGTGATCCACACAAGGTAGTTTAGATCTAAAATGTTTCCTGAAGTAGGACCCAGAGGTACACACCTGTTATCCAAGCACTCTGGGAAGCTGAGGCAGGAGGATCACAAGTTCTAGCCCAACCTGAGCAACTTAGACCCTGCCTCAAACTAAAAACATTAAAAGGACTGGGGATGTCTCTCAGTATGAAGGCACAAGTTTCAAACCCAGTACTAAAGGAAAAAAGCTTCCCCAAAGTCTCATGTATGTGGAAGATCACTGGTATGCTGTCCAGGTTTGTCCGTGGATGTATGTGCTATTGGAAGGTGCAGCTTCATTAGAACAACTATGTCACTAGATGGTGTGACCGAGAAGGGCACATTCTTTTCCTGAGCTCCTGTCTTTGTTCTCTGCTTCCTGGCCACCACGGGAGGAGCAGCTGTGCTGTGCTGTACCCTTACCCCTTGCTGTTCCTGCTTTGGATCTAGCTAGCCTTGAACCGAACCCACTGAAACCATAAGCCACAATATACCTCGCCTTCTTTAAGTTGTATATGTCAAGTCTTCATACCAGTGGGCCTGGAATCTTAGCATCTCAGGAGGCTGAGGCAGGAGGATCCCAAGTTCAAGCCCAACCTGGATGATTTAGCAACTTAGCAAGACCCTGACTTAAACAATAAAAATGGGCTGGGAACGTAGCTCAGAGTGTAGGTTCTGTGTTCAATCCCCAGTACGGAAGAAAAAAAAGTAAAAGAGCAGAGAAAGGGCTGGAGGAATGGCTCAGAGGTTAAAGTGCTTGCCAAGCAAGTGCTAAGTACCTGAGTTTGATTCCCCAACCCCACATATGCCATGCATGGTGGTGCACTCGGGGTTGAGACAGGAGGAGTGTCCTGAATCCAAGGCCAGTCTGGGCTACAGAGTGAGACACTGTATTAGTTTGGGTTCTTCAAAAGGCAGCATTTACAGATTTATTTTTTTTTAATGATCTGTTAGAAAGGCTTACAAATCTGATGATAGGGATAGTCTAAGATGTCTGCTCAGCCACAAAGTAGATCTCCCATTCGGGACTGCAGGACAGCCAGTGAGGTGAGAGTTTGTTGTGAGTCGTGGTCGTTTGAAGAACAATGGTGAAGACTGGAGCCTAAAGATCGGTGACTGAAGATCAGCGACAGGCAGATGGGCAGACGGGTGCAAGTCGAGACTGGAGCAAATCTGTGATGAAGATCTGCGATGTACAGCAAGTCGGTGTCCGTAGACAATTGCAAAGGTGAGAGCTTTCCCAGAGGAAAAAGCTGTAAAAATCTTTCTTTCCTTTTATACTGTTCCAGTTCCAGCAGGGCCTCCCATACCTGGGTGGGTGCTCTTCCCTCATTGGCCAGCTCATAAATCACTCACACTGTAATCCAGGCTGGTTCTCAATTCCCAATCTAGGGGTAGTTCCCAAATCCTAATCCTAATGGAGGTGTGGTTCCTAATCCCCTCATGTTGACATCCCTTCACCGGTCTCACCGTCTCAAAAAAAAAAAAAAAAAAAAGCTAGCATCAAAGTGCTGTAGGAATCACATCTAGACCTTCGGTAGGAGGGATGGGTCTGGGAGTGCTCCTTAGGTATACGGGGCTCAGGATGCTGGTAGAGGGATGGGTTAGGCTCTTTCCTGCTTTTCTTCCCTCCCTCTGCCCTCTCCCTATCCTTCCTGCTGACCCTTCTTCCCTTCCTCATCCATTTGTTTTGCTTGGTAGTGTGCTTGTTATTTGTAGAGTTAAAGTAATACACAAAAGAGATGCCAGAATGTTTGACTTTTATATCAGATGGCCCTGAGACCTTTGACGATCCCAATTTAGAAAAGAAAATCTGTCAGATATAGTTTTCAGTTTTCTACCCTCCCTTGTAAACCAAAGCACAGACTCGGTTGTGACTAGACAGTGCAAAAGACCTTCTCACTCGTGGTTGAGACACAAATTATCCCAGCCCTGGAGAGAGGCTCAGGCAGAGGGCACAATGCGGGCATCACGAGCCCATGCGGAGCTCAGTGAGTCTCCGGGAGGTTGCCGTCCAGCTGTGGCTGGGCCTGGGGTCTCTGAGGTATGACAGGGCTGGAGGACGACCTGCTCTCAGCTGGCTCACATGGGTATTGGCAGGTGGTTTCAGTCTCTTGCCACTGGGACTGCTCTATAAAATTGCGTTTTTGTTTTTGTTTTTGTTTTTGGAATTGGGAATAAGATCCAGGCCATTTGTACTGAGCTATGTTCTCAGCCCATTTTTATTTTGGATTTTGACACAAGGTCTCACTAAGTTGCTAAATTGCCCAGTGTCTTAGTTACTTCTCTTCCCTGTGACTCATTACCCAACATGCACAAATTAGGGGGGGAAACGTTTGATTTAGCTCAGTTCAGAAGGTCTCAGTCTGTTCATGGCTAGAAAATGGTGGAACCACACAGTGGGGCTGCAGCTAGCGCCAGAGCTGGTGCTTTGGACACTGAGATCCTCACAACGTGGCAGAACAGAGACAAGACTGGGAGGGCAGGTGGAACCACACAGCCCTCCAGATCAATCCACAAGCACTCACCGCTTCCAGCCAGGAGGATCACAAGTTTGAGCCCAGCCTGGGAAGCTCAGCAACTTAGTGAGATCCTGTCTCCAAATAACAAATTTTTAAAATGGGGCAAGGGCAGGGAATGCAGTTCAGTGTGAAGGCCTGAAGTCTAGTCCCCAGTACTACATGCATGCACGCATGCACACACGCCACTCCTAGGTAAGCAGGTGACATGATCAGAAGTGCACTAGGACACTTTTCCATCCAAACAGTCCTTCCTTCCTTCATCCTGTGACTTGCCAGTGCTCTTGCACTGTGTGCCCATTTCCTGGGTCCTGAGTGTATGCCCTGCCCGCTTGCACCGCCTGGAGCAGGCCCTGTTCTGAGACCACCAGGAGGTACCTTGTGTTGTTGCTTAAAGTCCCCATCCACCTGAGCCCTCCCACCAGGCCAGCTTCATACCTGCCCTTAGGATAGTCAGTGGATCCCAGCCCCAACACGGTGCCTAGCATGCTGTCGGCATTAAATACATGTTGGTCAAAGAAAAGAAGGGCAGATGTTGGCAATGTAAATGGTGTAATGGCCATGGCGGGAGAGTTGGAGATGCTGGAGGGAGAGGCTGCCAACGGGTGTGAAGCGGGCAGGGCTCCGGGAGTGGCAGGAGCGACTGTGAGAGATTGTTCTCATTCAGACAGTAGTGCCCATGAGCCGGGAGTGGGGCGGGAGGTGGGAAGGTAGCAAGTTCAAGCCCAGCCTGGGCAACATGGTGACTTAGCAAGACCCTGTCTCAAAATTGAAAGAGGCTGAGGTTGTAGGCTCAGGACATTGCAGGGGCAAGGGTCAATCCCCAATATTGCCAAAAAAAAAAAAGAAAAAAAAATGGATGAAACAAATCACATGTGGTTTCTGTTGTTAAAGTCATCCCCCATCCCTGGGGAGCCTCAGTTTACTTTCCACAGAGAAGTTCCCATCTTTTTGTTGGCCTGTTGGGGTGATGGTCAACTCTGTGCCCGCTGCTCTGCTGGAGGCTGGGTCCCACGCTCTACTCTGCCGGCTTTGGCGGTGCCCAGCTGATGCTGTGCAGGAAGAACCCTGCCGCTGACCCTCTGGTGCAGCACCATGTGTGGTGCAGAGCAGGTCCCAGAAATAGTTGTGGAATGGATGAGTGACCATCCTGGGCGTGGCGTCACCGGCTTTACCTGTGTCCGTGGTGTCACGGGCTCCATCACAATGACACCGGACCTGTGAGAGGAGACGCGTTGCAGGGGAGCGGATCAGAGCCAGCATTCGAGGCTCAGGGGGTCCCCACGGAGAGGAAGGCAGCTGGAGTAACAACAGCAGATCCCAGGCCCGGTGGCACAGGCTTGTCACCCCAGCCATCTCGGAGGCTGAGGCAGGAGGACAGTGAATTGGAGCCCAGCCTGGGAGACCCTGTCTCAAAATCAAACATCAACAATAGGCAGAACAAGCCCAGTGCGGATGTGCCGCTGCCGGTAACCCCCAGCAGAAAGCAATTTGGATCCCCCTGGGCTCTGGCACTGTTACTGAAATCAAGAGATCGTGTAGCTGGAGGAGCAGCTCACTGGCGTGTTGCTGCTCATGCCCCTGCCCTCAGCCAGGTAATGCCCTAGGCTTGGGCAGGGGGAGCTGGAGCCAGGCACAGTGTGTGCTGATCTCCAGGGGCACGACCTTTGGGAGACCACCAGGAGCTGCCCTGTGCTGAGAGGCAAGTCACCCCTGGCATGCAGGCTTGATTTTGAAATCACTGCTGATGTTGGTCTCAGCTCCACCCGGGCATAAAGGGCCAGTGTCCCTTGGATAGGAGAATGGAGGTTCCCACATGACCCCAAAGAACTTGTCTTTCTTCAAGGAGGTTGTGTTGGGTTCCCTGAACATCTGCTCCTCCTCGGGCCCATCTCCATTGATCCCCGAGGACCAAGATGTGTACCCTCTGGCCCAAGAGCAGAATGCATGTGTACATCCTGGCACAATTGCACACACGATCGGCTGCAGCCAGAATTAAGGGAGGGGAGAAAAATCCCAAACTGGTGACACTCAGAGATTGCCAGACCTTTAAATTTGGTGTCTAGTGTGATCTGGAGGTGTCTGGGGACCTGGGATCTCCTGTCATGGAGCCTGTGCTGAGCTTCCAGCTGTCAGTTATTTGATCGGGGCTCTAACGCCACACAGGAGCTGGGAGAGGCCCAGGGACAGGAGTCCTTGCCCCAACTTCCACCATAGCAACGCTTGCTTGTTTGTTTTTGTTGATTTTATTCTTACCAGCTTTAAAAGAATAGAGCGCTCAGTGAAGAAATAGAGAAAGTGTGGAAGAGGGACAGAGAAACAGCATCCTGTGGTCCCACTCTTTGAAGACGGCCGTACTGGCCTCTGGGCTGGATGGCACAGGCCTGTACTCCCAGCACGGAGGCAGGGGAATTGTGAGCTTGATCCCAGCCCAGGGCAAGGAAGTGACTTAACAGCCAGACCCAATTTCCTAGTAAGACATAAAAAGGGCTCGCGTAGAGCTCAGTGTGAAGGCCCTGGGTTCACTTTCCAGTGCCACACACACATGTACATGCCTTCTCCAGAACCCCTGTAAGTGACCAGCCCCGGTTCCTCCATCTGAGGACCCGTGTCCCAGAGATGCAACATGCGCCCCTCTGCCTTCGGGGCACAACCGAGCCTTTGTGTGTTGGGGTCACACATGGTTCCTAATTGGCACTTGAGACAATGGGCCTCTGTGTTTGTCCCAGGAGACAGCCCAGTCTGCAGCTATGACACGTGTTTCAATATACCAAAAAAAAAAAGTGTTGGAGCTTGACATTTCAGTGAAATTCTCTTCAGAGAGTCTTGTGCTTATCATGAAAAACCTTGTTATACCCTCATCCCCCACTGGCAGGTCACCGTCCCTTTGGAGCAGTGCTGTGATCACCGCAGACCACCAGGTGCTTGATGGCACACAGCCTAGTGATTTGCAGATGAAAGGTCTTCGTGGCTTGATTGAAGAGCCTGATCTGCCACACAGCGCCCCCATCTGTGTTCAACACAGATCCGATGTGGCAGCCACCAGAGAGGATGTGGCTGCCTGTCCCTTACCACCGTCCCAGCAGAGGCCTTGGGGAGGTGCAGCGTGTGGGCCTCTTTTGCCTGGGGTTCTCAGGAGAGCTGAGTGAGAAGGTGGCTGTAGCTCTCAGCTCTTGTGGGGCACAGGTGGGACTCGGAGAAGTGATGTGTGCAGGAGCGTTTTGGGCTCAGTAGCTCAAATGTTTCAAAATGGACCCAAAAAGTTCCCTCTTGGCACCCTGTGTCTGGCGGCTAGCTGGGCGCAAGGAGAGGGACCGGGCCAGGAAGGGAAGGGGAGACGAGGAAAAGTCTGTAATCAGGAGGCAGGAGAATGGCAAATTTGAATCCAGTCTAGGCAATTTGGTGACGTAATGAGACTCTCAAAAATCAAAAATGGGCTGGGGCTGTAGCTCAGTGTGAAGGCCGTGAACTCAGTCTCCAGTACCACCAAAAAAGAAGAGGAAGAAAAAAAAGTTCAGATTCGGCTTACCTGATTATGGGTTGGGAAGTTTCAGACCAGACTGATGGGCTGGAGAGGATCTCCAGGGAGGGGCTGATGTGCTGTCCCAAGGCCAGGGACCCACTCGAGGCAGAATTCCTTCTTTCTGAAAGATCCTCTACCTGTCTCTCTCTCTCTCTCTCTCTCTCTCTCTCTCTCTCTCTCTCTCTCTCTCCCTTTCCTCTGGAAGTACTGGGGTTCACACCTAGCACTTCACACTGAACTACAATCCCCAGTCCTTTTTTTTTTTTTTTTTTTTTTGAGACAAAGTCTCTATAGTACAGGCTGGTCCTTAATTCATTATGTAGCCCAGGCTGACCTCGCGCTCACATCAGCCCTGCCTCAGCCTCCCAAGTGCTGGGATTAGAGGCATGCGCCACCACACCCAGTTTATGTGGTGCTGGGGAATCGAACCCAGGGCCCCTGTGCTTGCTCCCATTCTTATCTTGGATTTTGAGTCAGGTTCTCGCTAAGTTGCAGAGTTGCCCAGGCAGGTCTCATAGTTGTGATCCTGCTGCCTCAGCCTCCCAGAGTGCTGAGCTTGTGTGCCTGTGCCACTGTGTCCAGCTCATCGTTTCTTTCTTCTTCAAGGCCCTGGACTCTGTGGGTCAGTTCCCTAACACTCTGGGGGAGTCATCTTCAAATCCACTGATTGAAACATTTGTTACATCTGAAGAGAAAAATCTGGAAAATACCTCTACTGCAGCATCTGGCCTGGAGCTTCACCAAACAACTGTGTGCTACAGTCCAGCCACACCCTGTTGACCTGCACAAGTCCGGGGGTGCATGATGGGCAGCACCCAGCAGGTGGTCCTGCAGTACCTGTAGACTCTTCAGGTGAGTCACTGTTGTCCTTTTAACCTTGATTTCCTTGACAGTGCCCCCTCCCGTCCATGAGCCTGTATGTCACATGTAGCTGTTTGCTGTTACCTGTCCCAGATTTGGGTCTGTCTGTCCGCAGTGCCTACGGGACAGTCTGACACACAGTAGGTGCTCAGTATATCTTTTTGGCCTGTGCATAAATGAACTGGAAGGGGAGCAGTGCCCACTCACAGGACACTAAAATACACAGGTCCTTCTGTGTGTGGAGTCCTGTTGGGTGGCACTGCACCCATGAGTAGCTGGTATAATACGTGTGTGCAACTGTGTCTGGCTGGCTCCCTTCACCCCACTATAGTACCTTTGCTAAGAATTAAATTCAGGGACTGAAGGAATAGCACAGTGGTTAGAGAGCTTACCTAGCAAGTGTAAGACCCTGGGTTCGATTCCCCAGTGCCACATAAGCCAGGTATGATATGCATGTCTGTAATCCCAGCACTCAGGAGGCTGAGGCAGGAGGATTGCTGTGAGTCCAAGGCCAGCCTGAGTTCCGTAGTGAGTTCAGGACCAGCCTGGGCTGCAGAGCAAAACCTTGTATCAAAAGCAAACACGAATGTAAGGGTGAGGCACATATGTAGTTGCAAATATATTTGGCTCTCAAGACTCAGAATGTTTTCTAGCATCCAGTGCTGGAATAGACCAATGAGAGAAAGGGACATGGGACCCAGAACCCCCGTTTCTGCCCACCTGGGAAAGCCATTATCTTAATCATTTTTCTCATTGCTGTGAAAAAATACCTGACATCCACAAGTCAGAGGAGGAATAGTTTCATTTTAGTTCACAGTTTCAGAAAGTCACTGTCTATCCATGGGCATCCAGCAACCATGGAGGCACATGGCTGGGGTGGAGGTGGCAGTGGCTCCTCATGGCATTGCAAGCCAAAGCCAAGCCAAGCCTGAGAGGAAGGAAGGAAGTTGCACTTAAACTTTCAGGTCCCATCCTAGTGACCTCTTCCCGCTAGGTCCAGCCTCGGTGTTCTGTCCCTTGTAGGTTTAAGCCCCTATTCCACCAGATACGTGTAATCTAATCCAGTACCCATAACCCACTCCTCCAGATCAGGCCCCATCTCCCAGTAGCACGTGGCTCCATAGACAATCCAGAGCATCCAGACACATGAGGCTATTGGGGTCCTTCTCGCGAGGCGGCAAGCTTTTAGTGTGGGCTTTCTCTGACATTTTTCCCTGCCTTTGCCTTAGAGTTGGCTAAAAGTCACAAGCAGTGCCAAGGTGACAGCCTGGATATTGCGCTGCCTTGAGATTTCCTCCACCAGATTAAGTCGTCCAAGCCCTTAATCTCAGTTACAGGAAGAGTCTATGGACAAGGGCAAAATGGCAAAAACTTTCTGCCAGAGCGTAGTGCACATGGCTTTTGGGCGACTTGCCGATACAGTCCTCCTTCCCATCTGAAACTTTTTGAGCCTGGCTTTTCCAATCCACAGTTCTATCAGTATTCCGGTTTTCTGAGCTATGACCAGAATTTCCCATCAAGCTCGGCTCAGAACACTTCAAGGCTTCTCCAGCTGGCATCCTCAAATCTTTCCAAACTTCTCCCACAAAACAGTTCCAAGCACTTCCACACTCCGTGGTCAGGTAAAGTCACAGCAACAGCCTCACTGCTCTGGTACCAATTTCTGGCTTAGTTACTTTTTTGTTGCTGTTAAAAAAAAAGAATACCTGACATCCACGTATCAGGGGAAGAATAGTTTCATTTTAGTTCACAGTTTCAGGGTCACTGTCTGTCCACAGGCAGCCACGAAGCAGGGGTGGAGGCAGCTTCTCAAGACATTGCAAGCAGGAAGTCAGGTCAGGTCAAGCCTGAGAGGAAGGAAGTTGCATTTATTCTTTCAGGTCCCTGTGGTCTGCTCCCACTGAGTTCAGCCTCATCAGTGGTTCCACACACCTGTAATGTAACCCACACTCCCATAATCCACCCCTCCAGGCCAGGCCCCATCTCCTGACAGCACATGGCTCCATAGACAGTCCGTAGCATCCACGTGCATGAGGCTTTTGGGGGGACATTCCAGATTCAAACCACACTCGCCATCCTGTCTCTGGGAGTTTGTTGGGCTCATCAGCTGCCAGCCTGGTCCCTGATGAGCTCCTGGGAACCAGAGACCTGCATGAGAAGTGGCACAGAGCATCGGGCACTGTGGGATGGACAGACTGTCGCGGAATGTCCCACCACCTGGGTACCAGACTAGGAATTGTCATGGCCCATCAGGAGAGAATTGTGCCTGAAGGCAGGTTGTGTTTGGCTGTTGTCCTTGTCAGGACCCAGAGGAGGGAAATCGGGGACAAAACCAAGCAAGCCTAGAAACAAAAGTCCCGTGGAGCAAGCGCCAGAGTGAATTCAGGCTGCCAGGGTTTCACAGGGTATATTGGGCAGAGGAGAGAAGTTGAGGGTGAGGAGCTGGCTTATGATATTTTTTCTTTCTATTGCTGGTAGAAATGTGTTCATAGACGGGCCCGGTGGTACAAGCCTGTAATTCCACCACTCTGGGAGGCTGAGGCAGGAAAATTGCAAATTTGAGCCCTGCCTGGGCAACTAAGCTACTTAGCAAGACCTTATCTCAAATAAACAGCAAACATGGCCCGGGGCAATAGCTCCGTGCAAAGGCCCTGGGTTCAATCAGCCTGCGGTTTGGAAGAAAGTCTTTGCAACAGAAGGACCACTCGGTGAATAAATAAGTTAGAAATTTGATGAACAAACCATCACATACTGCTTTGGGTCACCAGTGACAACATGCCACAGAACCAGGTTTAAGAGAATCGTCAAAAATAAGGCAGGGCTAGGATGCAGAGGGAAGACAGGGAGGTAATATCGCCACAGGGTGGGGAGCTGCTTGAGGATGTGGCCAGCAGCTGAGGAGCGAGAAGGACAGCAGCTGCTTTGATGCAGACAGGTCCCAAGGGAGGGCCTGGCTCCGAGGGAGTGCCAGCAAGATGCGGGGTAAGGTGGCTCCGAGCCGGTCTCCGGAGAGGCCAGCTGGACAAGCCTCGTTTGATTGAAAAGGGGACTGTGTGAAGCAGGGTGAAATTAAGGGACCTTTCTCTGCGTCACTCGAGGGGCTTCTTCCTTAACTGTCCCATCGTCCAGTTGAAACACCTGCCACCATTCTGGCAGCTTCCGAAAAAGCACCTTGCTAAGCCCTGGTGTCCCAAGTGGTTAACTGCAGCCCGGGAACAATCACACCCTGATTTATTAGGTTAATTGCTACTGCAAAAATAAAAACAAAAAAGCCCCAGACAAACAGAAAACCACCGCCAACCGAAGGCTGGCAAGTTACACTGAGAAACACGTAGAGGGAGCCCCGTGTGCTTCCTTCTCTAGAAATCCGAGTGGTCATAAAGGCGTGTAACCAGATTAAGTTAAACCTTTCCCAGAGCGGACCCGAGAAGGCTGCCCATATCTAGGAGCCGTGTGCTTCAATTTAACCATAGAGGGTGAAAAAAATAGCCATTTTCAAACAGAGTGACTGTATTAAAAAGGTATGAGCCCTGTCCCTCCCCGCTCCTGGTGGGTTCTGTGTGACACCGGGAACAGTTGGCTTAAGCTCCGGAAATTTACAGCTGCAAAAACAAAAGTCCTTTGCCTGGACACCTGTGAGCACCAACCCCCTGGGAGGAAATGTCCCAGCACAGAGGACCTGACTTCGGTATCCTCTGGCGGAGGAGAGGTACCCCTCGTTTCAAGGCCTCTTGCCTGGCTGGTGTTATGCAGAAGCCTCTGGTAACTGACTTTCCTTCTGGGAGCCTTCCGTGTCACAGGGGTAACAGGGTCCCATTCCATGAAGCACAGTGACTAGACAACGCCAATTATTCCCCCCGGAAGGAGGTTCCCCACTTTCCTCCAGGGATGGAGTGATATATGGTAACTTCTCAATAAACATTCAGCTCCTCTTTTACCTGCGGAACCCTTCCCATCAGTTGTACCTCCTTGCTGGCTGGGAAGGCAAGTTTGGTGGCAGGTTGAATTTCATGCACAGAGGTACATTGTTTCCTTGGGTATCCGTCTAGCACCCCTTGAGGTGGCCAGGAGGCAAGTGAAGATCCCTGTACCTGGCTCAGATACTGCCAGGGTCTCATGCTGCGGGGCTTGGCCTGAGAGCCCTGTGGGCACGGCGTTGCCTGAGTCGCGCTCATGAAGTGGGTGTTTTTGTTTTAACCTAAACTGTACTCCATACTGTCATGCATTTGGAAAGGGACTGGATCCTGAGGCACTGTGCTCATCGGTGACTTTACCTGAGGGGAGTTCCTGGCTGAAGGTGCTGTAGGAGCTGGCCAGGCTGGAATTGGGCACCTGGGGGTGTGGCCTGGAAGGGTGGGTTCTTGCCCCAGCCTCCTCCCTGCTTGCTCTGCTTTCTGTCCACCACATTCCATGATTGCCCATAGCCCTTTCTGCCTGGGAAGCAGCCGATTATGCGTGGACTGAGACCTCTGGAACTGTGAGCTAACGTTGATCTGTCTTTCATAAGGACTTAAGTTGTGGGTGTCAGCTGTATCGTGTCCAGTGGCAGGGACTGAGACAGTGGAGTGGGAACCCGGGGGAGAGGTGCTGGGGTTCACCTGGGAGTGGAGACCTGGCTTCCCCAGGGGCACAGGCCTATGATCCCAGCACTCTGGGAGGCCAAGGAAGAAGGATCACAAGTTCAGTTCCACCCTGGGCAATTTAGCAGTTTAGCAAGACCTGGCCTCAAAATCAAAACTAAAAATCAGCTGAAGCCTGGTTCTCAGGGTAGCTGGGTCCTCGCTTGGCTTAGGGCCAGTTAAATTGCAACCCCACCTCTTTTTTTTTTTTTTTTTTTTTTTTTTTTTTTGAGAAGGGTCTCACTCGGTTGTCCGGGCTGGCCCAGAACTCACTGTGTAGCCCACAGCTGGCCTTGAACACATGGCCATTCTCCTGCCTCAGCCTCCCAAATGCTGGAGTTACAAGCGTGTGCCACCACTTCTGGCTTACGTGGGTACGTGGGCTGGGGAGCTAAGCACAGGGCTGCGCACGTGCTAGGCAAGCGCAGTACTCAGCGTGCTGTTCCTCTAGCCTGAACTGCAGCTTTAAATGCATCACAAGAGAAGTTGACCTGTAGCCCAGGCATGTGGAAGGCGACTGGGCAGCGGGTTTCTGGCGACAGCAGGGCCTTCCAGGTGCATCCCAGTCAGCGGCCTCGCCCGAGTCCCAGAAGCCCCGCCCCTTCCCCTCCTGGATCCCAGGAGCCCCGCCCCTCCCCCTCCTGGATCCCAGAAGCTCCGCCCCTTCCCCTCCTGGATCCTCTCTCGTTTCCCAGCTCCAGTGAGGAGGAAGCGGGAGAGAAGAGGTGGTGATTGGCACAGGGTCGTGGCTGTGCTGGGAGATGCCCAAGCGTGGTGGGTGAGGGGGTGTGCCCGTCCCCCTGTGGCGGCTGGAGGTCCAGGGGGCCACTGGAGCCCCGGCTTCATCCACTGGCAGAACCCTCAGCTTCAAGGACGCACTGGAGCCAGGCATTGTGGCACAAGGAGGCTGAGCCTGGAGGATCCCAACTTCTAGTCCAGCCTGGGCAACTTAGCTACCCAGTGAGACTGTCTCCAAAAACGAAGGAACAGGAAAAAAGGGCTGGAGGAATGGCATGGTGGTTAAAGCGCCTTTATAGCAAGCACAAGGCCCTGGGTTCAATTCTCCAGCACCACATACAGCTGGGTGTGGTGGCGCACACCTGTAATCTCTGTACTCAGGAGGCTGAGGCAGGAGGATTGCCAAGTCCAAAGCTAGCCTGAGCTCTATAGTGAGTTCAGGACCAGCTTGGCCACAGAGCAAAGGCCTTGGGCTGATCCCTAATACCATAAAAAGTAAACATTGGGGCAGGTTGCCCCAAAATCATGGGGTTGGCACTGGCTCCCGTTCTGTAGGGACAATTCAAGGCTGAGGGTGGGGTGGGAAAGGGTTATTAAGAGGCTTAGAACCCCTTCCTGGCCGCAACAGCCTGCTCATCTGTGTCAGTCTTTCTCTCTGTGCCGTGTGCAGAGGATTATGCACGTGTGAGTGTGCCAGGGGATGGGAGGCGCCCGCATGTGCATGTGTGTGTGCATGTGTGTCCCTCTACATGCACATGCCCAAAGAAAGTGCTTGCCAGGCAGGAGTGGGCTGGAAGGGAGCAGGAACACTGGGAGCATTACAGTCTCCAATGACCCCTTTAAATATATGACAAACACTTAAAACAAAAGCTCATTTAGCTTTTATGCCTCAGATTCGCAGTATCCATTCCAGTTAATTACAGTGATTTAAAAACATCTGCATTTAATACAGACCCTGCCGCCCCTTCCCCTGTTCTCAGCTGCCTCCCCCACCTTGGTCTTATATTCAGGGATAACACAGTGAATGGCCAGGGAGGTACAGTGAGGTGACCCTCACCAGGAGCTGGGGGCAGGTGCCGACGGAAGGGAGATGGGGAGACCCTTCTCAGCAGAGCAGTCGCAAGCCGGGAAGTGCAAATTCAGGAGCTGGTGGATGGGCAGCTACAGCATTCTTCGTTCCTTCTGGGCTGTAGGTATTTCATTTGACAAAAGGGGAGACTGAGGCAAGGCAGGGCCCTCAGGCTTTGTCTGGGGTCTTCCTCTGGTCCAGGAAGAAGCTTGGAAGGCTTTGAGAAGGACCGGAGGCCGACCAGTGAGCAGGTGGGCAAGTCCTCCACAGGTGCCCAGGCCTGGGCCTGGAGCTGTCTTA
Organism: Ctenodactylus gundi; assembly: GCA_004027205.1. Lineage (NCBI taxonomy): Eukaryota > Metazoa > Chordata > Mammalia > Rodentia > Ctenodactylidae > Ctenodactylus > Ctenodactylus gundi. The sequence continues at coordinate 60,523 of PVKB01001550.1, read as the reverse complement.
GGTCAGCGTAACATGCAGCAGGTGTGGTGGCACATGTCTGCCATTCCAGCACCCTAGGAGGCTGAGGCAGGAGGATCACCAGCTTTGCCCAGCCTGGGAAACTTAATGACTTAGCGAGACCCTGTCGCAAAAGAAGTCAACTCATTGAAAAGGAGAACTCGACCCTGCCCCGTAGTGCAGGCCTTCGGGAGCCATGGGCAAGGTGGGGACGCTGTGACGGGGAGGACATGGCCGCTCCAGGGAGCGCAGGGAGCAACAGGGTTCGAGGGCTGAAGAATAGAGCTGAGGTCTGGGGGTCTTACAGGAAGTGGCTTCTCTCTCTCTCTCTTTTTTCTGCCCTGCACTACTGGGGATTGAACCCAGGCCTTCCCACTGAGCTACATCCTGGCCTGTTTTATTTTATTTTATTATTTCATTATTTCGTTCTGCTTTCTGGCCACCACATTCCATGATTGCCCACGGCCCTTTCTGCCTGGGAACCAGCAGCCTTTAGCAAGTCACTAAGTTGCCAAGTTGTCCCAGGTGGGCTTCAGTGGGACATCCTCCTGCCTCAGCCTCCTCCTAGAGTGTTGGGACTGATGACAGGCCCGCACCCCCACACCATGCTCGGGGTTTTATGAAGGGTCAAGAACACAAGTTCTAAGACAGCCTTGGGGGCTCAGAAAGGGGACCAAGTCATTAAATTTCTCAGACCGGCTTCTTGTGAACCTCCTGCTGGAGCCTCCTAGGGTTCTGGAGTGACAGGTGTGCGCCACTCACCTGTGTCCTCCCATCCCATTAAGACAAAGGTGCTGGGGTGGACGGAGACTAGGAAAGCCAACCCGGGGACCAGGCAGGCTCCTAGAAGAAAGGAGCCTATTTTAAAATTTTTCATTCTGAGACAGGGTTTCACTAACTGCTATGTTGCCCAGGTTGGGCTTGAACTTTTGATCTTCCTGCCTCAGTTTCTCAGAATGCTGGGATGACAGGCCTGCGCCACCAGGCCCAGCTTTGAGCTTCTGTGCCCCTCTAGTTCCCTGGCCAGACCAGCAGACCCTCCATCCTCCACAGGGAAGTCCTGTCCATCTGCCTGTGGTTTCACGTTAAGTCCCACCTGGGAGCACCTGCACGTGGGCAGCAGAGGTCTGAGGGGCGGCCTCTGCAGACTCGGGCGCTGTGTTCAGGGGGTGATGAGGGTTTCTAGTCTGCCTGTCCTCAGCCTCCCAGGCTCTGGGGCTGAGAGCTCCTTCCGCGGATGCTTTCCCGTAGACACTTTCCTGTTGCCTTCTTGGGTCCCAGCCCTGTCTCCTTGGAGGAAGTCACCCTGTCACCCGTTGTCTCCAGTTGTCACTACTGACCCGGCCACAAGGACATAGACATCTCGCTTGTCTTAGTCCCTTTCCTGTTGCAGGGATGTAAGCCCCAACACCCACGATGTGAGGAAGGGGAAGGTTGTTTCAGCTCGCAGCTCAAGGGCCTCCGTCCATCCAGGCACAGGTGCCCGGCAAGGGTGGGAGAGCCTGGCAGAGAAAAGCTATTCACAGAATGGCAGGGCGGAGCCAGAAGAGGCCTGGGCCGGAGGAGGAGGTCACCAATGTCCACACGATCCCATTGACCCCACAATCCAACCATCTTCCTCATGCACACGGCTTTGAGAAAGTCCAGATCCCAGCCCTTCACTGCTCAACTCTCAGCCAGGATCTCCGTCCTCTGTGACCTCGGTCTGTCTTGTGGTCACAGCGCCAGCTCCCCGGCCTCTCCTGCCACCTCTTCTCCTGCTCCCTCCATCCTCCACTTTGGCCAACGACAGCCTTGTCCCTCAGACTGTCCCCTCAGAACTTCTCAGTTCTTTGTTGAGGAGAGACACAAGCCCCTCCCCACCTGCACCCCTCCAGGAGGCTCTGAACTGGGAAGAGTGGGATGCCCCAAACCACCTCCAGGCCCTACACCCCGCTGACTAGGTAGATGGAGCATGAGGTGATGGAGGACCAGCTGGGAGGAGCACTTGGGGGGTGAGGAAGGGGAAGCCCTTCTCTCAGTGGACCGTGACTGCCCACCACCCGCTCTTGCATGTTCGTGCCGAACCCATTGTGAAGCTGCAGGCCCTTTGCACTCAGGACGAGGCCCCGCAGGCCAGGTGAGGAGTGCTTTGGGTCAGATGCCTGGCAGTTTCAAAATGTCCCACGTAGCTGAGCCTTGAGATGCAGACCTGTCACCCTAGCACTCTGGGAGGCTGAGGCGGGAGGATCGTAAAGTCCAAGCCCAGCTTGGCCAACTAGGACTCTTTTTGAAAATCAAAAGTTAAAAAGCAGGCTGGGGACGGAGCTCAGTGAAAAGGACCTGGGCTCGATCCCCAGCACTGGAAAAAAGAAAATTGATCGATACGTCTCCCAAGACCTTCCTTCCCTGGGTACTAATGAGCTCTGGGGTCAAGCATTAGGTGAACCCGGAGCACAACCTGGCTGCCACTTCCCCACGCTGTGCCAGGCCTGCCAGGCGAGTCCCAGACTGGGCCGGACTCTGCTGACATCATGGAAAATCCTAGCCGTGCTGCGCAGGGCTCCCTCACATCCCTAGAGGGAGGGGGAGTCCACCGTGGGGGGGAAGGAGTGGCTCCACAGGGGACCTCCCAGGGGACAGAACGCCCCAGCTGCTGTCCGGGCTCCAGGGATGTCTTTGTTTGTCTTGGCACCTGGGTCCTGCAGAGCACTACCTGGAGGGCAGGGAGGAGCAGCGGAAGCTGCCTAAGAACAAAAGTGAGAAGTGACCTCCGCTGGGAGCCCTGTGATCCAGCAGTGGGCGATTAGCATGCCGCATGCCGGGGGTGGGACTGGGGGTGCCTCCGGCCCACTCCTTGCCTCTCCCACCCCATTCCCACCCAGTGCAACTCAGATGGGACTGCCTATGCCAGGGGCCTCTGCGGTGTCCCCTAAGTAAAACCTTTGAATGCCTACCTCGGGGCACTTGATTGCCTCTCCAGAGTCCCCAGTTAAATGGCCACCGCTGGTCCTAAGCACGGGTGGGCCTTCCCGATGTGGGGCAGGGGCAGAGCACAGGGCACATGACCCGGTGTCTGCCCAGTGTCACAGGCCTGTAATCCCCACCCTCTGAGAGGCTGAGGCAAGAGAATGGCAAGTTCTTCTGTGGGCAGTTTAAGCCCTGTCTCAAAAAAAAAAGGTAGCGTCGTGCAAAGGCCCTAGGCTTGATCCCCAGTACCACACACCATGCAAGAAGAGCCTGAGCCAGGGAGGGGACAGTGGAAGGTGCAGGCCAACCACGTGCCTCATGTGGCACCCTGGGCCTCTTACACAGCTCACCCTGCCTGCCCACTTCCTGCAGCCAGAGCCCAGCCTCAGGGACCTGCCTGCCCGGGAACGTTGGGCGAGGGCCCAGGGCCTGGAGGAGGAGGGCTTGGGTTCAGTTCTGCTGACTCCCAATCCCAGGATGCATCTCCGTCCTCTTGGCCTGCAGTCAGGGCAACAGGGCGGAGTGTGCACCCAGTGGAAAGTGAGGACCTTGCGTGTCTGGGAGGCAGTGGCCAGGTGAGAGGTGTGGCTTGCCTGTTTTCTCTCTCTCTTTTTATTTGGCTGTGGTGGCAGTACTAGGGATCAAGCCCAGGGCCTTCACACTGAAATCTACATCCCCAGAGCCCCTTTTTTATTTGTAATTTTGAGACAGGATCTTCCTGAGTCACCAGGTTACCCAGGCTGGGCTTGAACTTGAAGTCCTCCTGTCTCAGCCTCCCAGCGTGCCCCCAGGCCTAGCCTCTCCTTACTCTCTTCTTCCTGCTTTCTCTGAGGACTTCCCTCCTTCCCCCACGCGCTGTCCACGAGTTCTCTAGGCACTGCCCTGAGTGGGTTCTTTTTGGGTGGGGGGCTTCTGGCCACTTAAGGGCAGAGGAAGATAGGTGTTCTTCTTTTCTCTTTTCTCTGGTACTGGGGATCGAACCCACAATCCCTCACGCTGAGCTATATCCCCAGTCCTGTTTTTATTATTTTTGATTTTGAGGTTAAATTGCTAAGTTGCCCAGTCTGGGCTTGAATTTGTGATCCTGCTGCCTCAGCCTCCCAGAGTGCTGGGATGACAGGCCTGCGCCCCCAAGCTGGTAGTCTTTGCTTCTAAGCCAAGAGAACATCCTTCCTTCTTCCTGGACCCTGAGGCCCCCTCCAGGTGAGGGCATGCCAGGGCCGTTGTCCATTCCACACGCCTCCAGTGAGGACACACAGTACCCGCAGGAGACTGGAAAACAATAACAAAATCTGAAAAGACCTTGGCCTGCTTTTGATTAACGCCGCACACAATCCATTCTAAACAATGTTCTGACCGTTCTTCGTTGGCTTGTGGCCTAAACCCCTTCTGTTACTGTGGCCTTCTATTAATCCAAGTGCAAGCTTCTCACCGCCAGGTGGCCATCACTTCTCCACACTAAGCTACTTCTCCATCCCTTTTTTTTTTTTTTTTTTGAAACAAGGTCTCATTGAGTCATGACGTTTCTTAATTGGATTCAAACTTGTGATCCTCCTGCCTCAGCCTTCCAGAGTGCTACAATTACAGTTGGGTGCTACCATAGCTAGTTGTAGAAAAAAGTGAAATTGTAAAAGTCCACAAGCTGGGGGAGTTCCTCAGTCTTAAGAACGCTTGCCTAGCTTGGGCAAGGCGCTGGGTTTGATTCCCCAGTACCGCATAAAAAGATCAGCTGAGCGTAATTGTGTGCCTGTAATCCTAGCGCTCAGGAGGCTGAGGCAAAAGGATTGCGGTGAGTCCAATCTGGGCTACATAGTAAGTTCAGGATTAGTATGGACTACAGAGTGATAACATATCTCCAATAAATAAGTAAGTAAATAAAAAGAGTCCTGTTGCACAGGTGGCTTCCAGTACCCCATGGCCCCCAGTACCCCATGGCCCCCAGATGCATTTGCAGCAGAAGTTCATTAGGGGCTAGGGTGATTTGAGATCTACTCTGGTGTCATGGATGTGCCCAGAATGTATAGAACTACCCCTCCCCCTTCCCGTCTCTAAGCACTGGGTGACCAGTGACATAGTAGAGCTGGCGACCATGAATCAGAACCCACTGACGTGTGGCTGGCGTGTAGTTTTTATGTGTCTCAAATTTGATACAGTGAAGCAGTGGGAACCCTGCCAAGTAGTAAGTACACTGGGTGAACTGGAATGGTTAAATTTCAGTACAGTCCTTGAAATATTTCACTAGATTCAAGTACTTTTTCTAAAGTGAAAATTTATTCTCCTATTAAACATTATTGCTTTAAGTCCCCCATCAGGAGGAGAACGCGCTGTCTCACACTTGGTGACTGTGGCAGTTTCCTACCACTGCTGTAGCAAGTTGCCGGAAACTCAGCGGCTTAATGTGATACAGGTTTATGATTTCATAGTTGCTGGAGGACAGAAGTTTCTTATTTTATTTTTTGTTGTGCTGGGGATGGAACCCAGGGACTTACGCAGTTTAGTCAGGGATTCTAACACTGAGCAACACCCCTAGGTCTTCAGAAGTTCATTTTGTTTTTCTTTTAAATGCTGCTAGGGATTGAGCACGGGACCCTCACACAGAGCTACATCCCTAGCACATTTTTACTATTTTTTAAAAATTATGTTGAAGCAGGGTTTCCCTCTATAGTCCTGGCTTGTACTGAACTCACTATGTAACCCAGGATAACCTTGGACTCATAGCAATCGTCCTGCTTCAGCCTCCTAAATGCTGGAATTACAGACATGTGCCACCATGCCTGGTTTATGTGATGCTGGGGAATCAAACTCAGAGCCTTGCACTTGCTAGCAAGCACCTTAACTGCTGTGCCAATTCTCCAGCCCCTTACCTTAAATTGTTAAATCGCCCTGGTTCAGCTCAAATTTGCCATTTTCCTGCGTCAGCCTCCCAGAGTGCCAGGATTATGGACGTGTACCCGCAGGGCTGGCTCTCAGAAGTCTTAATTTTTGGTCTGATGGGTTTTGTCAGACCAAAATCAAGGAGTTGGCAGTTTACGTATCTGTCCTCCAGAGGTCTAGGGGGGCATCTCCCACTTTGCCCTCTGTGGCTTACGGAGGTTGCCTGTAGTCCTTGGCTTGTGTGCCTTCCTGAAGCTTCGCTCTTCATACCAGTTTCTGCGTGCTTTTGTTTTTATTTTTTATTTTTTGGTACTGAGGGTCCAACTTAGGGCCTTTGGTTTTCATCCTGAGTTACATTTTAGCCTTTTTTTTTTAGTGTTTTCCAGCCCAATTTTTAGTGTTTCTTGTTTTTTTTCTGACACAAAGTCTTGCTTTGTAGTCCACACTAGTCCTGAAGTCACTTTGCAACCCAGAGTGCCTCAAATTTATGACAACTCTCCTGCCTCAGCCTCCTGATTGCTGGAGTTCTATGTGCCTGCTGCCACATCTAGCTAATTTTTATGTGGTGCTGTGGAATCAAACCCGGGGCCTGTGCATATTAAGCAAATGTTCTTTCTAAAACCACTAAGCTACACCCCAGCCCTAGTTTTTGATCTTGAAGCAAGGTCTTGCTAAGTTGATAAATGGCCCAAGCTAAGCCCAAATTTGTAATCTTCCTACCTCAGTCTCCCAAAGTGCTGGGATTATAGCTATGTGCCGCTGGGCTTGGCCAAAACTTCTTTTAAAAAAACATATATTCAGCTTTTGGTATTTTGTTACAGTAACAGGAAATTGACTAAAGCAAGGCCCAGGTGCTTAAGACACTGTCAGCCCTGGCGACTGAACAGTGGAGTTGCAGGCAAACCCCTGCACCTGGGCTCCCAGCTCACCTGCCCTCCTTTGTTTACCTGTCCCACCCTAGAATTCCTGTTCCTCCAAGGCAGGCCCTCCTGTTCTAATGAATTAGGAGCTATTTTTCTGAAAGGTTTTGAAGAATTTGTGATGCGTGTTTGCAAGTAATAAGAATTTAGTTTTTGAAAGAAAAGTGTCGCAGAAAAGGAATTTCTTGTTCCCATGGTGTTATATGTGGCAAAACTGTTGCTCTTGATTGAGAATTCCCTCCACCGGCTCTGATGGCCATCACCTGGAATTCCAGCACTCTGGAAGGCTGAGGCAGGAGTGTAAGTAAGAGTCCTGCCTGAGCAACTTAGCAAAACCCTGTCTCAAATCAAAAAATAAAAAAGGGTTGGGTAGCTGAGTGTGAAGGCCCTGAGCTCGACCCTCAATACCGCAATAAAAATAAACATAAGTAGATCCCAGAATGATTAAATGTAGAAGGTTTACAGCTAATTTTTTCGTGGTTTTACCCATTTTTGCTGAGATACACAGATATTTACCAGGTACCAAGGAACTGAATGGGTCGGGAAACGCAGCCTAAGGAAGGAATTTTCCCAAGCCACTGGCCCTGAAACTCCTTCAGGTTTACTTTAAGTTCCCTTCTTTCTAATCAGACATGTATTACGGACTGGGCTTCTCCCGGCTCCGTGTGGAGGGAAGGAGAGCCAGGCAGCTGCTCCCGACACTGCACCCTCTCGGACCCTTTTATTGTTTATTTGACACAGGGTCTCATTGAGATGCTGAGTGCTTAGGCTGGGTTCAAGCTTGGGATCCTCCTGCCTCAGCCTCCAGCGTGCTGGGAGCGACTGGGAGAGGCCCCTGCTCACTTTCAAGCCAAATGAGAGTCTCCGTTTTCTCTTGGCCCTGGTCTCAGGCACATTCTGCTGGCACCAAAGGTCCGCTCATTTGAGGGTCTCTCTGCCCGCCTCGGCTGTGCGGAGGACAGCCCCAGTCCAGCTGTTGCAGTTCCATCCAGAGCTGTTCCAGCTCAGAAAACCCAAAAACACGAGCAAAATGGGGACCAGGGATAGAGCAATGCCAGGAGCGGCTCCCAGGCGGGCCTCCTGCCCGGGCCAGGATGTGGTCACAGAGCCTGTCAGTGTGCTGCAACCCTCTGTTGCCGGGCAGAGTGGGCAGGACGGGAGGCCAGGGGGACGAGTGCCCGAGTCACCGAAGGACAAAGTCAGGGCAGCAAGAGGCCAGAGGGAGGACGGAGGGTGAATAACCCACACTCCGGAGGGCATAAATCAGAGCTGAGATCCCATCCGGGTTCTGGCAAGGCCGGCCAGGAGAACAAAGCCGGGGGAGATTTTGAAATGTCATTGCTGGCTCCGCCGTGGAGTTATAGCCTCGTTACGTATCAGCCTCAGCGGGGACAAGCCATTCCTGGGTTCGGCAGAGCTGGCGGCATTTGGGCAGCGGTCACCACGTCACCACGTCCATGTGAGCAGTCAGGGCAGAGTTGCCAGCAGTGGGAGGGGAAATTTTTGTCTTCATCTTTTTTTTTTTTTAAAGGTACATTGTCTAGGATCAGGACAGATCTGAGAGGAAGTGCCAGGAAGGCTAAAGCAGCTGAGCCTAGTGGCACAGGCCTGGCATCCTGGCATTCTGGGAGGCTGAGACAGGAGGGATCACAGTCTGAACACAACCTGGGTAGTTTAGCAACTTAGCAAGACCTTGTCTCTAAGTAATTAGAAATGACCTGGACAGGGGACCTGGGGGACATAGCTCAGTGATTACAGTGCTTGTCTATGAAGCACAAGGCCCTGTGTTCAGTCCCACAGAACCACATACAAGCTGTAATCAGGAGGCCAAGGCAGGAAGACTACTGTAAGTTCTGTGGCTGGGCTACATAGTGAGTTCAGGACCAGCCTGAGCTGCAGTACAGAGCAAGACCCTGTCTCAAAACAAAAACAGCTCCTCACCCCCCGCCATGGGCTGGGATGTAGCTTAGTATGAAGGCCCTGGGTTTAATTTTCAATCCTCTCTCCAACACACACACACACACACACACACACACACACACACACACGAAAGAAGGAAGGGAGGGAAGGAACGAAAGCAAGCAGAAGCAAAGGGAATTCTGGGTGGTCAGTCCGGCCAGCCAGCAAGGATTCAGAGAGCCAGAGCCTGTCCGCGTGGCAGTCAGTGCAGGCCTTGCCCACCCCAATTGGCACAGGGATGTGGGATACGCTTTGGTGTCTATGAAGCAGAGACACGCAGATGCGTGTGGCCTGCTGGCCGTGCCGGGCACTCGCAGTCTCCCAGCACTGGTCCCAAGCCTGGGCTGGCACCCACGGCTGCAGCTGCTCCCCATGGGCTCGGGGCAGGGCGATGCGCGCCCGGTCTGCCTGTCCATCACCTGATGCCTGCGGGGCTTTCTCCTGCCTTCAGCAGCGGGCGATTCACACGTCAGCCTGAGCTTTCCAAGAGGTTCCAGGTCCACGTTCTCCAGACCGAGGCGAGGCTGGCAGGCAGTGAAGGGAACTGGCCAGGGGACAGGGAGGCAGTGGCAGCCGGCCAGGAACCTCCCTCATGCCTCTGGAGAACCCCCGCCTCCTCCCTCACATTCTGCGCATCAGTGCTGGGGTTGAGCCCAGGGCCTTTGCGCCGAGCAGCATCCTCAGCTGCCCAGGCTGGCTTGAGCTTAGGATTCTCCAGCCTCCACAACACTCACAGTCGGGAGCTGTAAGGTTTTTTGTTTTGTAGGACTGAAGGGTCAGACCCAGGGCCTTCACACTGAGCTGCGTCCACAGCCCATCGTTTTCGTTTTATCTTGAGACAGAGTCTTGCTAGATCCCCTTATTGCCCAGGCTGGGCTTGAACTTGCTGTCTTCCTGTCTCAGCCTCCCTGGGATGACAGGTGTATGCCCCCAGGGCCGGCAAACTGTGAGCTCTTAAGCGAGGCCCTGCCACCTGTGCACGCTAAGCCAGCTCCTAGATGCACAGGTGTGTCCAGCCTGCAGGCAGCTGTCATTTATCTATTTATTTTTGTCGTTTTTTGGAGTGAAGAGGAACTCTTTTGGGCCACATATAAAATATTCAATATACTGTAGTTAGTATATCAAGTAATAAAAGTAGCTGGGCCCAGGGGTGCAGGCCTATAATAAGGCCAGCACTCTGGAAGCCTGAAGCAGGAAGATCACTAGTTCAAGCCTATTTATTTATTTATCTTTTGAGACAGGGTCGCACTCTGTAGCCCAGGCTGCCTCAGCCTCCTGAGTGCTGGGATTACAGGTGTGCACCGCCATGCCAGGTTTATGTGGTGCTGGGAAATCAAGCTCAGGTACTTAGCACTTTGTATAGTACTTGGTAGGCAAGGACCTTAACCCCTGAGCCATTCCTCCAGCAATTTAGGAACAAAGACCTCATCTCAAAGAAAAAAGGCTTGGGATGTGGATGTAGGTCACTGTGGAGGTCCTGGCTCGGTCCCCAGTACCCTACATACACATACAACCTTTCTTTTAAAAACTTTTTTATTATGACATTAAAAACAAACATCAAGAGTGAAAAAAAAATCCAGAGGTTCTGCAGGCTGGACACACCTTGCCGTGGGGGAACTGCGTCAGATATGTTCAGCTGCCCACCTAGATGGGGCTGCGCAAAGTCAATTCTGTAAAAATGATTCTGCTTAATTGATTTTCTTTAAAAAAGAATCCATTATGTTTCCGTGAAGTGACCCATCTGCAGCTCCTCCGAGGGGGTTAGGGAAGGGATGCGGGGTGGCCAGGGCTGGGAGCTGGACACTCCAAGCCCTCTGTTCCACTGTCCGCCCTCACCCCTCCCCCCACCTCCCGCAGATAAGACACCTGCCACAACCGACACCTGGTGATGGGGGGGGGGGGGCAGCAGGGACTTTAATATTCTCTCCTTTGCGTTTGGCCCTGGCGCACCAGGACACCGCCCACCCTCCGGGAAGTTGCCCGGGCAGCTGGCAGGTGGGACTTGTGCAGCTCAAGTCCAGGGGACCAGATCTTGAAGGACTTTGTGGGCACGAAGGAGCTGTGGAGAGATTTTTCTTAGGGGAGGAAAGTGACCAGCCCTCTGGAAGGCTGAGGCGGGAGGAATGCAAGTTAGAGCCCATCCTGGGCATCCTGGTGAGACTCTGTATTACAAGAGTGGGCAGGCTAAGAGCAGCTTAGTGCAAAAGGCCCTGGGTTCGATCCTTAATACTGGGGGGAAAAGTGGCTAACACGATAAACCAGGCCATGCTCCAAATTTTACAATTTTACCCTTGCAATAAACAACCCTGTCAGGGAGGTGCTGTTATTCTTACATTTTACAGAAGTGAAAATTAAGGTGCACTCTGGGAGGTGCCCACAGCAGGTGGCCGTCATGAGCTGCACTCCCCTGGTCATGCGTGGCATGACCTTCTTCCTCTCTCCCTTCCCAGAACCCGAAAGTAGGATTGAAGTACACTTGAGGAAGTCTTTTGTTTCATGTATTTGCAGTACTGGGGACTGAACCCAGAGCCTTCACCCTGAGTGACAACCCGCTTTAAATTTATGCTGAGACAGGGTCTTGTCACTAAGTTGCCCAGGCTGGGCTTGAACTCATGAACCTCCTGCCTCAGCCAGAGGTGCTGCATCCCCAGCACCACAACATAGAAACAAACAAAAGAATCCTCTTTGGGCAGGGGTCCTCCAAGACTCAACTCCAGGAACAGGAGGCTGTGTCCTGAGGAAGGCCTGTTGCCACTCTTCCTCTGCCCCCAAGGCCAGCCCCACAGCATTTGCACCTGCTGGAGACCGGGGCTGAGGCGGGGAGAGCAGTGGGGACAGGGAGGAGGGGCTCTCGCTGAGACGGAGCAGCTGGGTCACAGGGCTTCATGTTAAGAGATAGAGACCATGGTGGCCGTGACCAGGCAGGAGGGGAACAAGCTCCTCTCCCCAGCGGGGGCTCGCCTGGTACAGGGGCTGTTTAGACTACGAGCTGGGCGTAGAGCGCACATGAGCCTTTCAGGCCCAAAGGTGGACATGGCCCAGCCTGTCGCCCAAGAGTATGGCTGGCAGCCCTCGGGTTTGTGCACTGGCTGGGGCTGGGGGTCCTGCCCTGGGGTTGGGGCACAAACGCCTTGCGACGTGCCTTGAGCTGCTCATGGTTCCACTGCTGTCCATAATCCCCTCTTTTTTTGAGGGAGGGTCTCACTCTGTAGTCCATAGGGATCCTGAACTTACTACGTAGCCCAGGTTGTCCTAGAACTCATGGCAATCCTCCTGCCTCAGCCTTCTGAGTGCTGCGATACAGGCGTGTGCCACCACACCCGGCTTCTCACTCATTTCATCTATCAGCGTGGATATTATCGCCCCATGTTCTATGGACAGGGACAGAAGCTCAGGGCAGACAAGACACTTGTCACAGGCCACAGAGCCAGCGAGGGCTCTGACTCCTTGGGCAGGAGGGCGCCGTTTGCTCCATCTGCAGCCTTGCTTCCACGTGGGCCCCTCCTCCTGGGGGTCCCCGGGCTTGTGGCCTCTGCGACCCTCCCTGTGAAATGAGGGACGCCAGGCAGCTCTTGAGAGAGGAGGCCAGGAGCCCACGTGTGCGAGGCCCTCGGTGGGGCACCCGCCTGTGTCCCCCCAAGGGGGGGTGACTTCTCCAACAGGATGTTTTTTAAAGAGGAGAAGGCGTAAATGTCGTCACTCCCTGTACACAGGCACACGCTGGAAATCCAGTCACACGTGCTCATACGTACACATATCCAACTGCATCTGAGCACACGCAAGGGAAGGTTTAAGTGAAAACGTTCATGAGCTGGACTTGGTGGTGGTGCAGGCCCCCGATACCAGCACCCAGGGGGGCTGAGTCAAGAGGACTGCAAGCTTGAGCTCCGCCTGGGCAGCTCAGCAACATAGTGGTACCCTGTCTCAAAGTAGAAAAAATAGGGGCTGGAGGAACGGCTCAGCGGTTACAGCGCTTGATTAGCAAATGCTACGTCAAGTGCTAAGTACCCGAGTTCAGTTCCCCAGCACATGTAAGCCAGGTGTGTGGTGCATGCCAGTAATCCCAGCACTCAGGAGGCTGAGGCAGGAGGATTGCCATGAGTCCAAGGCCAGCCTGGGCTCCATAGTGAGGTCAGGACCAGCCTGGACTACACAGTGAAACCCTGTCTCAAAACAACAACAACAACAACAAACCCAAAAAGCAAAATAAAAACGGGCTGAGGACTCAGCTCAGCGTGAAGGCCCAGCGCGCCCGATCCCAGCACCATGCATGCACACAGGTGTTACAGTGAAGACACACTGTCGCGAGTCTTGCTCAAAATCGTTCCCTCGCTTTTTGCCCCATCCTTCTTGCCACTAGTCTCTTCCCTAAGGGTCCCCAGTGCTGGCACGCTGCTGCCAGCGCCATCTCCCAGGCAGGCAGGCTCACAAAACCACGGCGGTGTCACCTCGTCCGCTGTGATTATCAGTCTGGCACCACGCAACTTCTAGCTCTTCCCCAAAATCAAAATGTGCATGAAAAGTCACGATATTTTTTTCTTTTTCCTTCTGGCCCTCAGGATACAGCCCGGGGCCTCACACGTGTCCCCAAGTGCGGTACAGCCAAGCCCATGTCCGCCTCTCTAGTGTTTTTTTTTCTTTTTTTTTTCTTTTTTTTTCCCCCCCTTTTTGGCTTCTACATAGCCCAGGCTGGCCTTGAACTGGTGATCCTCCTGCCTCAGCCTCCTGATTGCTGGAGTTACAAGTGTGCGCCACCATGCCCGGCTTACAAACAACTTCTGAAGCTACGTTGTATTTGAGTAGAGAAAATTGTCTCACTTTCCTTGCCCCTCAGAGCAGACAGACTGAACGGCACGTTTCAGACACACAGAACAGGCAACCAGAGGGAAGGAGGGACGGAGGGACAGAGGCGGGATGGGAGAATCCAGACGGCCATGGCTGGACTGGCACCTAGGAGCAGCTTTAAAATATGGTAATGCAATCAGCAGCCAGGGCAGGCATGATGAGGCCTCTCCAAGGCGCTGATCACAGTTCCCCGAGGAGGCGCCTCAAGAGCCTCTTCAAACTCCCCTGCAGCCGTGACAGGCGTCTTGTAGGGGGAGCACCAGTCCCATTGCCTTTCTCCAAGGTTCAAGATTAATTAGGGGCTTATTTAGTGCATGAATGCAGAAACAAATGAACCCTTGGATTGCGAAGATCTGAAACCCATTTTTTAATCTTTTTTTTTTTTTCAATTACGTCCCTATCATAAAAAGCCTTCACGAGATACTGTCCCCGAGTGCTGAGTGTTGGGGGTCTCAGAAGTCACAGACTGCTCCTGCTGCTCTCCTAAAAAAAAAAAAATAAAAGTAAATAAGGCTTCTGCTTTCATCCCGCCACCAGGGTTGGGTGGGATGAGGCAAGTGGCCCTGCTGTGAGTTGTCCTAAAGAGGCTGACAGCCAGCAAGAAACTGAGGCCTCATCCGCACCCTGTCCCAACAATCTGCCTAGGCTGAGGACACACACCAGCAACTGAAGCGCTTGCTACCAGGCGCCAAGGCCCTTTGTTCGACTCCCCAGCACCACATAAGCCGGGCGCGGTGGCACACGCCTGTAACCCCAATACTCAGGAGGCTGAGGCAAGGTGATTGTTGTGAGTCTAAGGCCAGCCTGGTCTCCATAGTGAGTTCAGGACCACCCTGGACTACAGAGTGAGACCCTGTGTTAGAAAACAAACAAAAAAAAAAACCCCAAACAGTCCACCCACAACAAGCTGCACTCCAGCCAGGTGTGGGGGTGCAGGCCTGTCATCCAGCACTGTGGGAGGCTGAGGCAGGGGGATCACACATTTGAGCCCAGTCGTGTGACTTGGCAACTCAGTGAGACCCTGTCTCAAAATAAAAAATGACAAGAGGCCTGGGTGCTAAACAGAGTACCAACAAAGTAACAGTTCTGCCAACAGCCAGGGGAGTTTGGAAGCAGGCTCTTCTCCTTTAGGGCTCCAGCCTTAGTGACAGGTTTGTGCAACCCTGAGCCTGAGAACCTGGCTCAGGTGCCCAGACTCCGCGAGGTGATAATTGGGTGTTGTTTTAAGCTCATCGTTAGGCTGAGACAGGAGAGTCGCACTTGGAAGCCCAGCCTGGCAACGTAGCAACTTAGGAGACCCTGTCTTAAAATATCACATAAAGAAAGGGCTTGGGTGAGGGCTGTCACAGCAATGGGGGCCCCTGCATCAGCCTGTTTACAACGGTGCCTGTGGAGGTGCCCGGGATCCAGGGTGCTGGGCTGGCAGGTTCTCAGGAGCTGCCCCGTGGCCTGGGATGCATGCAGATCTCTTTTGCTGATGGTTGTCGGACTCAAACAGTTCAGGGCTGGGCCCTCTGGTGAGCTCCATGAGTGGGCCATGGACACAAGTCTTGGACACTGCACCCAAAGGCTGGCTGGTGGGCAACTACTGGCCCAGCACGACCACAGGGATGCCAGAACCATGCGGTGGGCACGCAGAGGGACTCGGGGAGCGTGTCTGCCTGCGGGATCATCAGGGCATCTCCTGGTGTGGGGTCCTGGGCGGTCACATTTGTTTGTGTTCTGTGTCCAGACATGTCTGTGCTCTCGGGATCCACTCTTGTTTCTGTGACTGCGCTAACTGGCTCTGCAGAGAATCCTTAGGTGTGCGTCTTGGTGTGCTGGGCCTCGGTAACAAAGCGGCGGAGAGGCCTCTGCCGCTGCTGCTTGTTCCATCGTGAGGTCCCACCCTTAAAACCTCATTCTTTTTTCTTTTCTTTTCTTTTTCTTTTCTTATCTTTTCTTTTCTTTTCTTTTTTTTTTGAGGCAGTTTACTCTGTAGTCGGCTGGGCTTGAACTTTCAATCCTCATCCTCCTCTCTGAGGCTGCCCTGCAGGGCTGTGGGGCTGGAGCTTTACCACGTGAATTTTGGGAGGGGGAGTCAGCTCAGCCCTTAGCATCCTGCTCCTGCCAGCGTTACCCAGGGGGCTGGCCAGTGGTCAGTCGGGGCACAACAGCCCCTGTCCAGAACGCCACCCCGGCTCCTGGCGGCCGGATTTGAGCCTCCACCTTAGTTTGGTAACAACCTTTTCTGCCCAGGGCTGTGTTTGTGTTCTGGGTCACGTTTGCCCTGGAGGGCAATCCTGCGCGTGGGTCATGGGAGTTTTCCACCTTTTTTGTTGTTGTTGTTGGTAGTACTGGTGATTGAACCCAGGGCCTGTGCACAGAGCTCCGTCCCTAGCCCTTTTGATGACCTTGGTAGCATGGAGTCCTGTGGCTCTCAGATGACAAAGGAAATGCTTTTGTGTGTGTGTGTGCCTGGGGAATTGAGTCCAAGGTCTTCCCACTGACTTAAACCCCGTGTTGATTTTTGATCTAATGACAAGTTGTCTCCAAGTTGCCCAGGCTGGGTTTGGCTTTCCATCCTCCTGCCTCAGCCTCCCAGGGGTTTGGGGTGACAGTCCTGCGACACCAGGCCCAGCAAGAAAGTGCTTTCTAAGCAGGTTCCTGATGCCCCTGGCTAGCAGTGGACCCGAAAGGTGTTGGGGAACCCATCGGCCTGAACTGTACTGCAGCATGGTTTTATGGGTTCCACCCTGGGGTAGGGTGGGGAGGCAGGGTGTACCCCCTGCTTGACTCCCTTTCCCAGCACAGGCCACGGCCCAAGATGGCTCCAAACTGGAAATCTTGGTGGAGAATTGCACCCACAGTAGAGCCCCGCAGACTCAACCGTCCGTCACTCCTTGCCACTGATGAGAGGCCCAGGAATACTTCTTGCACCCTTGCATCACTCTGCCCTGGGACATCTCCCTGGGGCCTTGGGAGCCCCCAGGAAACCCAGCAGCAGGCTCTGGGGACCCCAGAGCCCGTCAGGTACCCAGGGGTGGGGGAGAGTAGGCAGCTGCCCTGCCTCTGCCCTCTACAAAGCCCTGCTCACCTGCCCTGTCGCCAGAGCTCAGAGTCCTTGAAGGAGACAGTGGCTTTCAGAATGCTGGAAGGGCTTCACCGGCTCACCCATCGCCTGAAAACCCAGAGATCCTGGCACAGGCACTTAGATTTGCAAACCACTTTGCATCTCATTTGCATGGACCCGCTGGCTAAAACTGCACTCCCTTCTCCAGCGGGCGGAGGCTTCTCTGCGCCCACCCCTGCAGTGGGGAGGGCAGGACCTTCTGCGTGGCCTGGCGTGGGGAGGGACAGTGGCTCCTGGGTGCCGCTGGATCTTCCGATTCCCAGTTCCTTTTCCCGGGAGGAGTTGTCCCCGCTTCCCTAGAGCCAAGAGCTCAGGTTGTAAGTAAGTGGCATCCCTGGCTGCCAGCTCCTGAGTGGGGGCTGAGAGTCTGGGACGGGGAAACGCGCTGCCCCGGGCTTCGGAGGATCCACGACAATTCTGCCTTTTGCGCTGGCTTTCTGTCTCTCCTTTGCTGGGCTGCCGGGTTCGCTTCCCCACGGCGGGTCCTGGCAGGCTCAGGGTTGGGGCTTTCTCATGAAGAAGACTTATCGCTTTCCCTTCGCTGGGACACAGCACCTGCCCCCCCACATCCTAAGGGAGGAGCGGTTTAGTTCAGGGGTCTCAGTCCCTGCGCAGGCAGCTCGCATTGCAGAATGGCCTGGGGAGGGCAGCTGTTCCTTCATTGTGGGCAAAAAGCAAGGGGTAGGCGGGGCCACCAAGGAGACATGCCCATTCTGGTCACACCTCCAGCCCCCCCTTCCACCAGGCCCCGCCTCCAACAGCGTGGGAAAGGGGGAATAGATTCATAGCCTCGGCCAATCAACTTCCACACACTTGAGGCCCCTGGGATCCGAACCCTAGCAGTAACTCATCTTTTGGCCTTTGGGCAGGGGCAGCACTAGGAGCGACTGGTGTATGCAGGGGCCCAGCCTGGAACTCCCCACACCCCTCACCCTGAATTCCAGGAGCTGAAACCACTATGGGAGACGCCACGTCACAATTCGCCCCTGTCTTTGCGTCTGACAGCCTGACTGGGTACAGCCGGGGCTTTGACGTCGGGCAGACAGGAACCCAGGCGTGGGGGCTTCTCGGAGTTGCCAGTCCCGTGACATGACTGGGGCTGCCGCCCGGTCCCAGCCTTGCCACGTTTGGTGTGTGATCCGGGGCACGTTCCCAACCTCTCTGAGCCTTAGCTTCTGGCTTCCCCTTGATCACACTTAAGAATGGGTGACTTTTGGCAAATCTGAGGTCGGGCCAGTGGCATCTGCTGTGGGGAAAGATTCTCGGGGCAGGCACCCTCTCGCTCCCCTTCACTGGCTTCCCACTTCGGTCAGCTTAGGGTTCCAGCACTCTGGGAGGCTGAGGCAGGAGGTTTGCCGGGGCAACTTAGTAATTTGGTGAGACCCTGTCTCAAAATCAAAAGTGAAATATGGGCTGGGGATGTATCTTGGTGTAAAGGCCCTGGGCCCGTACCTCGGTGGCCACCAAAAAGAAAGAACCCAACTAAAAACACAAACCAAACTAAACCAAAAGTTGGGACCTAGCGGGGCATGGGCTCTGTGGGCGGCGGCACCCTTTCCCCCTTCCCTGGGAAAAGGACCAGCCCAGGGCCTCAGTCGCACCGGGATAAAGGAAGGATTTGGGGCACAGCCTTTGCCACTGAGGTACACACAGCAGCACAGGACCCAGGGTTGCCACCCCCCTTCCTTGCACCCAGGAGCAAAGGTCAGGGGTGCAGCGGGGTGTGAGGATGGGGAGCCAGGAAGACAGAGGAATGAAGGACTTAACACAGGTTGACTGTAACTGTACGCTCGAGCAATCTGCCCTGGGTCCCCGTCCTGTTATTAAATTACTACAGTAACTCATCTAATGGGGTTTCGCTAAGAAAATGTTCATTTTATTTCACTGTGTTTTTGTGCTATTGTCTGTAGTAAGGGCCTGGAGGGGCGGGGCTCATGGTGGGGCTGAGGAAAGGGAAGAATCGGTGACTGACGTTGCTAACCCTCAGGGGCTTCTGCTAGCTGGAGGGGCGGGCCTGG
Organism: Ctenodactylus gundi; assembly: GCA_004027205.1. Lineage (NCBI taxonomy): Eukaryota > Metazoa > Chordata > Mammalia > Rodentia > Ctenodactylidae > Ctenodactylus > Ctenodactylus gundi. The sequence goes on along the minus strand of PVKB01001550.1, from coordinate 41,849 downwards.
GGGAGGGCACAGGTGGGGCCCCTGCCATAGTTGGTGGGAGCACCTAACTAGGACCATGCTGGGTCTATGGAGGCCCAGGGTACAGAGGGAAAGACCTGGAAGGTTCTCTCCCTTTTGTTTTTCTTCCTTTTTTTGTGTGTTTTGTTTTTTTGGTCCGGGGGATTGAACCCGGGACTTCACATTGAGCTTACATCTCCAGTCCATTTTTATTTTTGATTTTGAGATCTTGAGACACGGTCCTGCTAAATGATTAACTTGCCCGTCTGGGCTTCAACTTACGATCCTCCTACCTCAGCCTCCCACAGTGCTGAAATGTCAAGCCTGTGCCCCCGGGTCCAGCCTGGAACGTTCTTTTGCCCCTTCTGGATGCATCCCGCGGAGAGGTGGCAAAGTAAAGGTGGAAGAGAGGGCCACAGAGGGCCACAGAGGGCCACAGAGGGCCACAGAGGGCCACAGAGGGCACCCGGGCAGACCTGAGCTTTCAGCTCTCCGAGAAGGGAGGGAGGGAGGGGGGGGAGGGGGGCATCTCCATTAAGGACCACGGCAGGCCAGGCCCGACGGTCCAGGCAGGAGGATGGCAAGGTCAAGCCCAGCCTGGGCTGGTTAGCAAGTTTGCAAGACTTTCTCTCAAAATCAAAAATGAAAACAGGCTGGGTATGTAACTTGGTGTTGAGGCCCTGGGCTTGATGCCTCGCTATCACAAAAGGAAAAAAAAAAAAACAAGCAAGAAGCCTCCTGAGTTGCCAGGTGTTGCCATGGAGATGACTGAGCTCCAGGGCGGCCACAGGACAGGAAGTCGGCCTGCCTCGTGCCCTGGCCCCTGCTTGGAATTCCCTCGCCGCTCCCAACATACCCAGTCGATGGGCATCCTTTCTACCACAGCCCCCCAGCTGCCACGCCTTGTCCCCAGCCATCTTCCACTTAGATCCTCTTGGTTGGATCTTAGGTGTCAAGGGGATCTGCTGGCTACTTGAAGCCACTTAAGGTAAGACCTGTTCACCAGGTTCCACCCAGATGCCCTGGCTCAGGGCTGTCCTGGAGGGCTCCCACCTGCCCCACCCCTTACCAGGGCCTCAGTTTACCTCCTGTTATACCTGCTTCCTCTGGCCCTTCCTTTGGCCCCCTGAGGTCTGGAAAGGACAAGTGGAAGGGAGATCCCTGCTCGACGCCCATTGCCGGGGGACAAGCCAGCCCTGCCTGGACCGGAATCTAAGCCATTGTCATTAAAGCTTGGCACATTAGGAAACCAGAGGAGCCACTTCTTTCTCTGGGCAGTAAATGAGGATAGTCAGGTGGGTCCAAACAAGCAAACAAATCCCTACAGTGGGGGCTGGAGGAATGGAGCAGTGGTTAAAGCATTTGCCTTGCAAGTGCTAAGGCCCTGAGTTCAATTCCCCAGCACCACATAAAACCGGGCATGATGGCACATGCCTGTAATCCCAGCACTCGGGAGGCTGAGACAGGAGGATTGTACTGAGTCCAAGGCCAGCCTGGGCTACAGAGGGAGAGACCCTGTCTCAAAAGAAAAAAAAAAAAGCCTCAGTGTTTTGTCTTACAGATGCAAGGTTAGGGGTTAGGTGAGGGCGAGGCAGTATGCCAGGAGAGCAGGGGGAATCATTGGGGAAGGGGTGGCACCTGTGGAGAAACTTCGGGAACACACAAGGCACGAGCTTTTTTCTCCTGGTGAACAGAAACAGGGCCAGGAGCCGCTCTGCAAGTGTGACCTGGGCTCCCCTGTGTCTTTTCATCTGACACGGGCAGCTGCATCCCTGAAGCTGAGGACTTGGTGTATTTACACCTTGGAATTGAGGCCCTGTGGGGGAGCAGGAAGAAGGGAGGGAGGTACGCAGGAGGGATGAGGGGACCTTTTGCCTCTGGTGCCCATCATGTGCACCCCAGCCTGGAGATCGGGACGTGCACTGCCAGGGCGCTCAGAGGGCTAGCGTTGCCCACCCTCCTCTCTCCCTCCCTCTCTCTCCCTTCACCTCTCTCTTTCTCTCTCTGCAATACTTGGGACTCAGCCCAGACACTTCTTACGGTGCTACATTCTCAGCCCATTTTTAATGGTCTCACTAGGCTGCTAAGTCACCCAGGCTGGGCTCAAACTTGCTATCCTCCTGCCTCAGCCTCCTAGAGTGCTGGGACGACAGGCCTGTAGTACTAGGTTTGGCTTCTATTCCCCCAGAGTGTTTGAAATGCCAGGCCAGCTTCCCTCTGCCCAGCTGTGCCCAGGGTGCTTTGAGGAGTCGTGTTACTACTGGGATACGCCCCTCTGCCCAGCACCCTGCTCCCTCCCATCAGGACAGAATGGGTTTTGGTCAGCGTGTGGGTGGTTGCAGCGGTGGCCAGAGGGGACATCTGGGAATGGTGACACATTGTCCCACAATCTTTCCAACGCTTTGCCGTTTGCAGCAGGCTCTCACAAGGTCTGTGCCAACGACGCGGTCCCCCTGCCAGGCGCCAGTTTCTTTTCCTTGCTTCTGCTTGATAGTGTGCAAAATGGTGGCAGGTTTGGGTTCTGGTTTCTAGTGCTTCCTTCCATCCCTCCCTGGTGTAGAATTTCACATTCATATCCTTTGGTGAGGACCTGTAGCCCAGAGTTTCCCAGCCCAAGGGATGCCGGGCCACAGTTCGGCAGCTGCGCCTGGCATTCAGCCTCTGCTGGCCTGAGTATGGAGGTCCCCCTCTGGTCTAAGCCTGACAGATTTCTGGGCATGTTTGCTGACGTGCTCACATGGGTCACAGGTCCTCTAGGGACGCAAGCCAGCTCCCCCTGCCCAGCAGCTGGGTTGAGGCGACCTTCTGGAGAAGGAGGTAGGTGTGTGTTTTGGTCAAGGACCAGGCTGGACCAACGTCTGGGCTAGTATGGAGGACTGACGTCTTTGTGTCCAGGGCCAGTTGCAGCTCCTGCCTCAGGGACCCAGCCATCCCAGGGACGTTCAGCTAACCCAGGCAATAGCCACCACTTGGGTGTGAGGAGACAGGACATCCGCCCTCTGGACTCCAGTGAGCCCGGGTGGCCCAGTTCCCTCACCAGCAGGGTTGCTGTGTGGGGGAATTAGCTCTTGTCAGGAAGTGGCAAGGGTGGCACCACATTCGTGGCCTCAGAGCCTGGCCACACTTCACGCTGGGGATATCTTCTTTGTCTGTAGATGCCACGTGAAATCTTTTTGTGCTACTGCGAAATCGTCTCCTCTTCCCCCCGTCCCGTCCTTGGGGACTTAGACACAGGGTCAGGGCACAAAACTCTGCCACAGCTCCCAGCAAGCTAACACCGATGTCAGCATGCCAGAGTGACCTGGTGATGATCCCTCGGCCTGCACGGGCTCATGTCACCGCCCTGCGCTGCTGGGTGACCGGCAGTCAGTCTCATGGGCAGGCCCTTGAGGCGCAGGGAGGTGAAGTGACCAGCCTGTGGTCACCAGTGCTAGGGTGGAAGGTGGGAGCAGCCCTGGCCTTGCTGGGTGCCCAGCCGCGTGCCCCACGTTGCCAGGCGCGCTTGCTCCGCACAGCTGGCTGCATCTCTGCTCTGCCTGGAGCGGCCTGCTGAACGGTCTCCATGGCAACAGCATCAGATGACAGCAGAGCTGCCTGGGAGTGAGAGTTGGGCTGGCCGCGCTGGCAGGGACTGCGGGGAAAGGAGGCTGGGGTGGGGGTGGGGCGGACGCCGAGCAGGCTGTTTGCCTCAGCTGTTCCCATCTTGGTGCCATCTCAGTTGGCCCCGGGTCCCCGTGGGGTCTGGCGCATGCCTGGGAGGCCTTGTCCTGTCTCCTTCCCCTTCTTTGTCTCGTGTGTTGTTTTCTTGGCTTTGCTGAGGATGTGACCCAGGACCCTCTCGTGCCATGCGAGCGGCCTACCCCGGAGCTGCCTCCCCAGGCCTCCGCGTGTTGTAGGGCCCCGTCGTGCACTGAGCACCTCGTGGCCTTGCTCTCAGGGACGCAGGCCGATGGGGTAGCTGGCAGTCGCAGTCCTCGGAGAGGGGATGAGGGTGGAGAAAGGTTGGGGCCAGTGTCAGCCCGTAAGAAAGGCACCTGTCCCAGGGTTGGGGGCAAAAATGTCATTCGGGAGAGAAGGCTGCCTGGCCCTGATATCCAGTGCAGGCAGCTGAGGAACAATGGGGGTCAGGGAACCAGGTGTATGTGGGGAGGAGACCAGGTGTGTGTGTGGGGAGAGGACCAGGTCGGGGGGGGGGGGG